>JH720035.1:0-108794 GCA_000231845.2 Tetrahymena malaccensis 436 | reverse complement strand
TTCGAACTCCGAAGTTAAGCGCCTTAAGGCTGGGTTAGTACTAAGGTGGGGGACCGCTTGGGAAGTCCCAGTGTCGACAACCTTTTTTATTTTTAAATAAATAAAAATATTCTAACTAAAATTTATAAATAATAAATATTTCTACCTGAGTTTGATGGGATTCAAGAATTTCTTTAAATGATAAATAATTAAGTTGATTAATAAACTGTTTGATAAGATGATAAATATTTTAGCAGTTATTTAAATTCACAAATATATATCAAATCGTAAATAAAAATATTTTAATGCTATTGATTAAAAAGTTTAAAGGAATAATATGTAATAAACTATTTATCCAAAAAATAAAAAAATGTGAAAATTTGTTTAAAAAGAATATGTAAATGAATGAAATAAATATTTAGACACTAAATAAATGAACAGAAACAAATAAATATTATGCTTGAAATTAGTAATAGGAAGATAATAGTTAAAAATAAAGAGGAGCAAGCAAGCAAGTAAATATTGAAAAGATACATACTTAATTTAAATAATTTTCTTTTAAGAAATGATTTATGCAGTGAAATATTTACATTTAATTCTTGCTCAATTATCTATTTTATTATTTTTCAGTAAGTTTGAGCTCTTTTCATTCATTCATTATGCAATATTAAATTTTGTTAATTTGATCGATCAGAAATTCTTCCATATCTTGAGTAAGAAAGTAGGTTCTTCAACTTTAATTTCACCAATAAGGTCGAGGAGAGTGTCAATATCGTTTAACTTTTGTTATTAAGCTCTTGTAAGGGATGCAGTTCTAAGTTATTGAGATTTGAGCTTGAAGACTTCTACGATAAGAGCAGTTTCAAATTTACGGGGAGAAGTGCTGGCATCTTCACCTCTAAGTAATTCTAATTTTTCTTCATTTCTCAAAGCTTCCTTAACATTTTAGAAAGGTAAACCGCTTAATTTGGTAAAATTGAAAGAGTTATCAATTAAAGCTCTTGGGAAAACATTTTCTAAATCAATTCCTTAATAGTATTCCTTTGAATCAACAGCATTTTTATCATTTCCATATAAACTATTTTTCTCAATGTGGAATTCACTGTTCAACTCTTCTTCCTATTATTTTATTATTGATTGAAATTGAAATCACATTTTAAAAATTAAAAAATAATCGTTTACAGCTTTTTTTTCAAATTAAAGCATTAAATTTTCGATAGCCTTTTCAGGATTTAAGAGATCATCTTGAACAGTTTGTTTTTGTTCAGATTATTCTTCTTAAGCTTCTTCTTTTTCCATTTGAAGCTTTCTTTCTTCAAAAAGTCTCTATTATTCCTTAATCTTTTCTTGTCTTTACTTTTCTTCTTCAATCAATTTAGCAATATCAATTTCATCTTCAGAGTCTGAAGTTTCTCTTTCATCATTACTTTGAATATCAGAATCTTATTGATCTTCTTCAGATTCTTTATCTCTATTTTTAGCAGAATCTAAATTTTATTTTCTAATAAGCTTCTTCTTTTCCTACATGACTTATTTTTCATGAAGAATATCTCTAACGACTGTAGCAGGGATTTTTAACATATTAGTGTACTCACCCCATTTTCTTAACATATTGTATAAAATTAATAAATGTTCATGTAAGAATTCCAATTGATTTTCAGGCTAATCGAACTTCTCCTTTTAAGCTTTTCTCTTTTAAAATGAAATTATAAATTTTTATATTGCTAATCAATCACTTTATTAAATTTTAATATTTTATATTTTACACATAATATAAATTATTAATTTTAGTTTTTATGTTTATATTTACAAGAGTGTTAAAAGCCTTTTCTAGCTTGGCCATTTTTTCTTCAAGTTAATCTTCGATTTACATATTTCTGCAGTCTTCGATCAGAATTCTTTTAGCAGCCTAGAATTCTTTTTCTAATTTGAATGATTCAGTGCTCTTTAAATGCTTAACCATAGAGATAACATCTTGGTAGATCTTTTCAATTTAAAATATAATTAAATTTAGAATTAAATTCTAATAAAAATATTAATTTTTAGTATTTCTAATGACTAAAGTGAGTTGCTTATGCTTTAAAATAACAGCTTTCAATGCTTCACATCCAAAGAAATAAAGTTCCGAAAATTCCAAATAAATGCATTTGCATTTTAAATTTGCTTTAAAATTCCATATTCACTATCGCTAAAATAAAAGAAGCTAAATTATAAATGAAAGCGAGAAAAGCCATAAAAAGCATAAGCTTATTCAAAATAATCAAGCAAACCCAAGATAAAAATAATATTTTAAGCTTGCCATTTTATTTCTTTTTTTAATTAATTACAGGCATGAGTACAGAGTTCTTATATTATATTTCTTCAGTTTCAAGAGAGACCTTTTCCATTTCTTCTAATCTACCTTATTCGAAAAGGAAAGCTTATTCGTGTAATTTAAGATAGTAATCAGTTTCATCGTAAATAGTAGCAGGCATAATGGTATCGGGATTAACATTATTGACGTTTTATTAATTAATCCAATGTCTAGATTCTTATTGCATAATATTCAAAATTCTCTTTCTGTTCATAGCTTTAACGTCTTGTTCTAAAATATGTTTGCGTTCTTTAGCTTCATCAAGAGCTGATCTCTTTTTCAAGAATTCAACATGGTTTTAAGTAGATTTTGCAATACGAATAATTGAATCACGGAAATTTTGATCATTTTTCTTCTTACGTTCTAATTCTTCGCGTGTATATTTCTCAATGTATTCATTTTCTAAAATTGTTTATGAATTCCAATAATCGCTTATAACTTTAGCTCTGTATTCCTTTTCTAATTACTTCTAAGCCCTTCTTTCTTGTTCATAAATAGTAACTTTTCTACTTGGTTTTCTCAACTTCCAACCCATACGAGGCATGGTGATAAATTCTCTGAAGAGACCTAATTGAGATTTAGCCTTGTTAATGAAATTCATCTATGCTGCTTTTATTCTTATTGAATTTTATTTTTAACTAATGCTTGATACTTACTATCAATATACTATATATCTTAATTTTAAATATAGTTTGTTTGTTTAATTTTTCAGAATTTTCTTTCTTCAATATAGTATCTATATATCTATCTATTTTTCATGTTTAATACAATATTCCTAACCTTTATTTTATCATATATTAATTAAGCATACATGCATAAACAACCAAATAGTCCATACATACATACATTTTATATTAAAAATAAACAAATATTATTTCTTTGATGGAACACTGCATATTTATTTGTTAACAGTGTTTGATACTCGCTCAATACCAAAATTTATCTTCATTATTTTTTTACCTTAAATAAAATTAATTAAAACTGAGTATCCAAATATTCTTGCATGCATAGAATTTTATTATTTTGATAACTTTCAAAGAAGAAATTAAAATTATTTTTAATTAAAATATTTTTTTCATTTCATACAAAATTTTTATAGATTTTTCAAACTTAAATAAATGATTTTATTTTTTTAATATAATTTATTAGTTTTTAAAATTAATAAGAACTTCAGCTTGTTTTTCCAAAGTTAGTAAATGAAAGTGCTGTAAAAGTACCACAAGAAATTCCAAAAGTGAGCATAACTACATTTACAAATCCTAATTATTCTTTTAGAACTAACTCGCCTTCATTTAAAAGGGAAGGTGATAGCTACATTAAAGCAGAAGTGCAAAAGCCTGTCAGAAAAGAAAAAATGACTATATTTAATACTATAAAATAGGAATATCTAAAGAATATTTGTTCATCTTCATATGTGTAATATGCACTTAAAATAAAGAAAGCCATTAGAAGGAATCTAAACATGATCAAAAATATTATTATCTTTAAATTATAAAATTTTTTAATTATTCCTGCAGTATATTTTCCTATTGTGTCTCCTATGTTAGCAAATGTTATCAAGAAGAGAGAATTCCAAGTATTTGAAGACCATCCTAGATCTACTTTAAATACAGCTAATCCTGGAAACACTGTCTATAGTTAAACGAAATGAAGCCAAATTAATAATGGTATTGGGAATCCTGCTTTAAATGCTCTCCATATAAGACTAAAATAATCCGATTTGCTTTCACCATTATATGACTATTAGCTTTTGGTAGATCTATTTTATAAAAAATATGAATGACAAAAAAATATAATTTTGGCCTTAAATTCTAAATAGAATTCATCAAATTTATAAAAAAAATAGGTGTTAATTTTTCCATTCAAATAAGCACTAAGTGTTTAAGAATGACTAAAACCTTATTAATTAGAAAGTATTGATTTAAAATCTAAAAATCATTTGAGTTTAATAAATTAATTACGATTACTCATATAAACCATCATCAAGCAATTTGTGCTCTTATTAGCTATCTTCAGTATTATATTTTTTGTTATAGTATTTATTAAAGAAGTAAGCTGCAATAGATATAAATAGTGCAGATATTGAGTAGTAGAAAATAGCACCTGTTTGAAGGCTTGAAGGAAAAATCAATAACGACATTGCATAAAAAAGATTCATAAGTAACCCAGAAAACCCATTATATGTCCAATAAATTGCTGCTAATTTATGATGAACAACGTTAGTTATGCTAACTACAGCTCCCTAGAGCACTGCATTAAACATTCCTAACAAAAAAGATAGTATCAACACAAATATAAAACCTGTCTAACTCTGGCTCATAAAGTAGGTTATCAATGGTAAAGCTGCTAAACAAACAATCATACCTATCATAGATCCAATTACACAAACTTTTACATGGATATACTTTCTCAGCTAAGGTAAGATTGCTCCAAAAAAGAAGTTTGCAAACAATTAAGGGATTGGGAGTAAAAAGCTAATATCATAATTTTAAAATTAATCATCGAAGTATTGAAGAGAAGTAAGAACAGCATTCCAACCCAATACTCCGCTTACACCCAGAAAAGCATAATTCAGCTTTTCTAAAAAATTAGGATTATTTTTTTAGTCTATCAATTATAAAATATCATTCATTTATGCTTAATATTTCAAATATCTTTACTTTTTTTTAATTTAATTACTTGCTAAATTAAATACTCAAATTCTAAGTAATTTTATAATATTTCGAAATCTTAAACTAAAGACTTATGTTTTTAATCAATAAATCTTTACGTATAATACCAAACTAAAATTAAACTTATTTTTAAGTACATAAATTAAGTTTATAAAAGATTTAAGCTGAAATCTTCTTTATTGTTTACATTTGCTTAAAAAGTCTTATAAATTATATCAATTCTATCATTAAAAAATAAAACCTCCTATTTCTTTTTTAACTTAAATATAATTTATAAAAAAAATAGACTGCCATAAACTTTTTTATTAAATTGATGTTTATTATTTTTAATGTCTCTAGTATCAAAACAATATCTAAATAAATTTAACTCCCTTATCTTAATTTGAATTTCAGAAATTTTATTTTTTATAATAAAACTTGTCATAAAAATTATCCAAATTTTGTTTATTTATTTAAATTTTAATATAAATACCTTTTTATATTTTTTGCAAATCTAAAACGATTCTAAAATCTTTCAATTAAAATTAGATATTTGTTTAATTTAATCTTGAAATAAGATTTATAAAAATTTTAATATAAAAAACCAATAAATAAATTTGATACTCTCTTTAAAGATCCTGATAAGACTTCTAAAATTTTGTATATAAAATAATAGTTTATACTATCATTTTTAGATAATAATATAGTATTAATTTCCATTTATTTAAAAATTTTTTTAAATTCCTTGCTAATTTATTTTAATAAAATTATTTTAAAAACATTTTTATGACTTTTTTCAATTGTTAAAATTAGTTTTATACCAATATTAAGAAGATTTAAACAAAAAAAATAGACTGATAATTTAAATAAAAATTAACAAGTAACACAACAAATTTTTTAGTAAACATTCATTTTCTAATATTAAGCTAATAGATAAATTTTAAAAGTAAAATATCAAAGGATATGTATTTCAGTTTAAATATTCATATTTTAAACAAATAAGTTTTACTTGAAAATACTGGTTTACCTATTAAGCATAATTTCACTTTTCTCAAACAAACATAAAATTACATTTTTAAGACATGTTGTAAAAAGAATAAAAATCAACCTTAAACTGGTTAACCATATACAATATTTTAATTATTATTATTAGGGTTATTAACTGATCCTCCAATAACCACACCTTAACCTTAAAAGTAGTTATATTATTATCGATTTTATTATTAATTTTGATAATTTCCGCCAATAACGACACCTTAACCTTAAAAATAATTTTATTGTGATAAAAGTTATTGATTTAGATAATTGCGATTTCTTTCTCTTCTTTCTTTTGCTTTTCTGTACAGGCAATAGGAAACTATACCTATTACTAGTAATCCACCGACTATAATAAGAGCAATTTACCATCCTTCAAGCGGAGAATTTGTATAATCATCATCTGGATCAGCAACTGATAGTGAAAGACCTATGTGTTTTAATAAATTTGATATAAATATATCTTTGATCAAAACGAGGAAATAATAAATTTTAATTTTCTAAGATTCTTGAATATGTTAAAAATTATTTTAAGATAGATAAACTTTAGATAAAAATGATTTTGAATTTTTACCTTCTTCGTAAATATAAAATATTAAAAAATATATTAATAATAAGTTATTATCAACACAATTTATTTTGTTGGAGTGTTTTTTAGTAAAGGAATAAGATAAAAAATAATAGAATTAATTATTTACCAACAGTAGAGTTAGTATATGAAAATAAAGAAACATATCTTCTCATGAAAATGTCTCCAAGAATTATTTATACATCTTAAATACCTGAAGGGAGACTTTAAATTCCAATTATACACTAACCTTAGCTGCTTATATAGTAGAAAGATGATGGAATTGAATATTATCTAGAGATTCCGTTAACATCTTATAAAATAAAATTTAAGTTAGGAAGTGAGGTGCTACAGCTAGTATAATAAAATCCGTCTAAGGTCTTATAAACATTATAATTTGATACCAAATAACTAACAAAATTGATATATAAATCGCTGCTTAAGGCAATGAGTGATGTTCCAGAATCAACAATTGCAATATTTTAACCAATACTTAAAGTATAGCTAAAAGATTTGAAATTAACTATTGAAACTTAAATTGACCATCTTTAACTATCACCTTTTTAGCCATTCAATTTAACTTAATGAAAATAAATTTAAGAAGTATCAGCTACTTTTTTAGGATCAAAACCTCCAAAAATAAGTTAAGAATCACTCTTTCCAAATCCAAGATAAAAGCTAAACATAGCTTCTTAAATTATTCCATTTTACACCATATTAGTAACAAATGAGTTTTTATTATCCCCATTGATTGAATCATACATACCCAAACCAAGCAGACCATCTGACTATAATATAAATAAATAATTAGTATTTTTGAGAGTAAACCTATTTTTTAAGTCATTTTTATGAAATTTTATACCTTAATATTTGCAAAATCTTAAGCAGTTGATACTAAAAGGAATGACTACTAAACTTGCTAAAGCCCACAAACTCCAACAGAAGTAGTTGCTATATAACCTGAAACTTATCCTTTTCCATACTATAGAGAGAATGCTTTTGTTGTTAAGCTACATCCATTGGAAGGAGAACAGTCATAATATTAATTCAATCCCTAATTTTTAAAAATGATAATTTAAATTTATTTTTACTTAATTAAGTAATTGCAATTCATTTACTTAACAATTATAGCTTTAAATACAGTTTTTACTAGGAAGCCATAGCTAATTTGAACCTGTATCAAAAATAACGTTGAATGTCTAATTCTAGCTCCCAACTTGTATTGTTCCATAATAACTCATCTATTAATTATTATACAAAGTATCCACGCTAAATGCTTGTAAAAAGTTTCTATTTTGTTTCATGGGCTCTCTTTCAATCTCTTTTTTTGTTAGAGGAATAGTTACTAAATTTTGAAAAGTCATTTAAAAGCTCGAAGCTAAGATTAACACAATTAAAAACCTCATTTTTTTACTTATTTTTATCTAATATTAAATTTTGATTTAAATATATTATGCACTCTTAGCTTATACTTTTAGTAAGTATATATTTAATTTTAGTGTCGATTTCTGCTCACTGATTGATAATATAATTTCAATTATTAATTTTCCCTTATCAGCTAAAAATTAACCATAAAAATTAAATTTTTGATCACTTTTGTTGTTCTAGATTTTGACTTAACATAGGAAGTTTACTTTTTCTACTTTTTAAAGGATAAATATATCTAAATTTATAAATTAAATAGTTAATATTCATTTATTTGGACAAAAAATCAGCATGTCCATTTTAAAGTTTTCTTTCAATCATCCAAAATGACTGACATTTAATAATATTTTAAAGTTTTTATCTTTGTAAAATAAAAAAAGCTTAATAAAATAATTTAGGAAAGCTTTGACAAGAATATAAAAAATTAATTATAACTCTAACTAAACATTAAAGAACTATTATCTAATATAATTAGCACAGAAACTTGTAAAGTTAAAGTTAAGTTAAAAATAATATAAAGAAATTAAAATTATATGTATAAAAGATAAATATTTAAAATTGGCTAATTTTGAAGAAAATTATTAAATTAATTAATTATTAGAAATACTTAATTTTAATATACTAATTTAATAAGTTAAGCAAAAAAAATAAACTTGGGTAAATTAATCAAGAAAGAAAATCATGTTTTACTACACTTTATTATCATGACCTAAGTAAAAAATAAAAATACAAAATATAATTGAAGATAAAGAGATAGAAAGTTGCATGGATAATTAGATAGATTGGAAAAAGAAAGAAAGATAAAATTAGTTGAAATTTATTTTAATACAAATTAATATATGGATTGAATGATGAATTATTACTAAATAAATGACTTAAATGATAATTAGATAGATAGAAAAAAAGAAAAAAAGATAAAATTAGTTGAAATTTATTTTAATACAAATTGATATATGGATTGAATAATGAATTATTACTAAATAAATGACTTAAATAATAAGAAATTTACAAACAAATTCAGCATTTTAAAATTATTGCTTAAATAATTTGTTTCTCATAATTTTTTTGGTACAATATAATTTAGTATAAAAAATAATAAATTTGAATTTGATAGAGTTATTTGTTTGATATTTTAATTGTTTATAATAAATTGGTAGATTTTTTTATTAAAATAGTTGAGGAATTTATTTTATTAATTTAAACTAAAAAGCTATCATAATAACATTTTGTTGTTATTATCGTTTTCTTGAATATTTAATTACTTTTTATTCTCAGATTTCAGATCTTAGCTGCAGATTATTATTGAAACGTCAGGATTTTAATTTTAATTATAATAAAAAGCTATTGGATATTTGCTCTCTGCCCTTAGGACAACTTCCTTTTAATCTGTATGTTATTCGTTAAGTAAAACACCATTTTTAATCTTTGCTTAATTTAGCTTGCACTACTTGTAAAAACAAACTCCAATAAGAATCAATAAAATAGAGCAACATATTGAAACTATTATTATACACAATACCTAATCTAGAAGACTTTAGTGTTTTTACTTATAATAAGCAGATTATGAAAATCCTTTTTAATAAATAATAATAATATTTATATTAAATAATTTATTGTTTAAAAATAAATATTTTGACAAATTGTCGAAAAAATATTTTTTTATTTGCTTATTATGAAAGTTAAATTTTTTTTTGAATTATATTTAAAAAGTTAAAAAATTATCAAAATAATCCTCAGTTGAATATTTAGAATATGTCCAGAGGTTCTATTCATAACTTATTATCAGAAAATAATCTTAATTTGAATTAATCAAAAATTACCTATTGTTGAATTAGAAATTGTAAAAATGGAAACGTATTTTTCTAGGAAAGATGTTCCTAAAATCAAATTAAGATCAGGATTTTCAATTGATTTTATCATTAATTAGCATGTCTAGGTAGTATTGTTAATATAATAATCAGATGTAAGATTGTAGATTCTGTTAGTGTTATTAGAGTCAGGTAATGTGATCAAAATTGGAGGCATTCTTTACTTGCAGTCAACAAAATAGTATCCTTAATTTTAAAATACTTTATATTATTCAACGAGATAAGCCATCAAACCATTGAAGATCTCCGAGTTCAATCCTATAAATTAGTCTACTGAAGAAATTAGAATTGATCTTTCTGTTGTATTTAAAAGAGCTGAATAAGATCCTACTTATAATTCATTTCCTCCTATTTTCCACTATAAGATGTCATCTGTTTGTTATTTTGATATCACTTTGTGATAATAAATTTTTTTCAAGTCTTTAATTGTATATTTGTCGAAACCTCCTAAAGTAATTTTAGAGTCATCTTATTTATTCAAGAACAAAGAAAACATAGGCACTTTTATTTTACCCTAAGCTTGAAGGATTGAAAGAAAAGATTCCTGGCTTTTGTTCTATGATTTTAATAATTGCATTCCTATTACTCCGTCTACCTAAAATTAATTTTAGAAAAATTTTAATATTTTTTAAAGTAGAATTATCATTTTATTTTACTGGTAAGTTTTTTAGATTTTCAATTTAGCTTGCAAAATACAATTGAATATTTTAGAATGTTAATCCAGATATCTGTAAGGTTGCAATTATCTAAGATCCTTACAATTACCCACCAGAGTAATTTTAAATAGATAAGGCTTATCTATTTTCTTAGTAACACATATCTGTGTAAGTACATAAATATGTCTTATTAAATCCCTATTTCAAAATAAATTTATTTTCTAACGTTGCAAAAATAAATAATATAAATATTTAATTACCTAGCAAGAATCGTTAGTGCAGGAAGAGCTTGGAATCCAACTAAGAGAAGAAGTTGTATCAAATAAAATATCGTAGCTGTTATTTTTAATACCGCCAAGTTGAATTTTTCCATAATAATATGACTAGTTTTCATCGTTTATAACAGTCTAGTTGAGACTGGCAGCGTTATACTATAAGCTTCTCAGTTATTGCGCTTTTGACACTTGAAGGTCATTTTATTTTTTTTAGAAATTTAGAGGAATTTCTAAAATCTATGCTTAGCTAACTGAGAGGATTGTTATTAAAATGTATGTAAATAATAATTACATTTATAAGCTTTTTATTATCTATTTACCTTTCTCTTTTTTTTTTCTTTTACTTTACTGAGCAATTTTTTTAATAATTTAATTATATTTTAAAAATTAGAAAGAATTCAGTTCTAGCTAGATAGATAGATATGCGCATCATCAAATTTTTATCAAAAAGCAATCACTCACTCTTTTGGTGAAGAATAAATTTTAGAAACTCTCCAATTATTAATAAATAAACAAATAAATAAATAAATTAATTAGTGAATATGTTTTAATAAATTTCAATCAAAAGTAATTCTTTATTTGGCAGAAAATTTAATTTAGATAAATTTGCTTATGTGAAACTTGAGTATAATAGAAATTATTATATTTGAAGTAAGTGAATATTTAGACTCTTTTCAATCTATTTTGAGAAGCAAAATTAAAATATTGGATTACAAATATAAATTAGCAATATAATTATTTCTGATTCGAAAATTTGTAACAATTATAATAAAGTAAATGTGATAGATAGAAAAAATATAATGAATGATACAACCAACTTTAATAGACAATTTATTTAAAGAAATATTCTAAACTTTAAAAAAATTTGGAAAATTTACTTTATTTTTAGCTAAATATGTTATAGTACAAACTTAAATAATCAATTAATTTTGATAAAAAAAATAACTAGGTAGATTAATATCATGCAATATTAATAATAAGCAAATAAATATATATCCAGTTACTAATATAAATTTTAATACTAAAATCAAAGAAAAAATTTGATTATTTGTGTAAATTTTTAACTTTTAATTAGTATTTTAAGTTGTTATGTTCAACCTTAATGATTTAGAATACCTGAAATTATTCAGGTAATAACTACACGTTAGTATTTGATATGAAAAATAACAATAAATTTACATTTTTATTAATTCAGTATTTGCATACTGTTTTAGAATCAGTGGTGATCTCTATCTAATTTTAAATCGTGATATTTTTAAATAAATTGTAACCTTAATAAGCTTTATATTTTGAAAGAAAAAAAATATCTAACTAAACAAAAAGCTATTTACTATTTTAGTGAAGCAAAATATAAAATAAGAAGAAAAAATAACTAATTATTTATCTACAAGTATTAAGCGATTATATTAATTATAAATTTATTACCAGAGAATATAAATCCTAGGAATAATGAAAAAATAATTAATTTATTAATAATCATTTTTTATTTGTTCCTTGCTTAACAAAAATTAATCAAAAGAAGAAACTCTTTATTTATTCACTTTTATTTATCAAAAGTTAAGTTGTTGCCTTTTGTAATATTTTATTTTATTATTTCCACAATATTTGTTTAAAAAGTTAAGTTGGTCATTTTTTAAAAATATTGTTTTTATGTTTCCTATTCTAATTTGAGTAAATTTTATATGAATTGGAAAATTAATTTTTTTTACTCCATTCAAAAGTTATGAAATTTGTTGTTATTTTTTCAATTTAGAAAAAATACTGCAAAAAAACTAATTAGAATAGAGATTTCTTGTAAATTTTATCATTTAATCTTTAGTAAATCTATATAATATATCAGTTTGAACAAAAATTAGCATTCAGTTTTTTTATCCAAATAATAAAAATGTAATAATAAAATCAAATAAATTTAATAAGCTGGAATTGTATTAAAAGTAAAATGCATGATAAATAAATGTAAATAATCCTAATAATATGAATTAAATATTAATTTACTTATTCAAGAAAAAAATCGTTCTAGAAAAAAAAAAGATTTTTAGCAGCAAATTTAGTTAAAATAAATATACCAAAAGCTTAAAAAATGTCATCCAATCAATTAATTAGCAGTCAATTAATTTAATGAGATGAATATTCACAATACTGAAAACATTTATTTGATTTTAAAATAGATATTCCTCATAGAAATAAATTATAAATTATTTATTGATTAAGAAATTTTACATATATTTTTTTTATCAAAACGTGTATACTTTAATTACATATTTTCTTTGAGATTACACCTTTCTAATAAAAAGAGAAAATTTATTTAAAGTTACTCGTCTAAATAGAAAAGCTTATTTTCAATTTATAAATATAAGCCCTAAATCAATTCATGCTTTTCTCAAGATATACTTTTAAATATAATTAAATTATTTATTAATTTTAATTAATAAATTTGTAAGCTTAGAAAAGGTACAAACAAATAAATTAGATATTTTGCAAAAAAAAACCATAAATTCGAAATTTAACTACCTTTAGCTTTCCAAATTGAGCCATACAAAAAGTTAAAGATTAAAAATGTTAATTTTTTTAAAAACTTAAAATTGAGCCAAACATTTTTAAGTTATTAAGGCGCAAATTAATTAATAGAGAGATTTAAATTATTTTGAACTAATAAAAACTAAAAGAAGCAACATTTTCAAACTATATGATATTTGATGAGTAAATATCTACATTTTTAGTGTTTTTTATTTAGATTTTACATTTACAAATCTTAATTAATTTTGCAAGTGTAATTTACTATTAATCAATAAAAGGAGTGTTTGCTTTCTTAATTTTTTCTTTGGATATTTATTATTCTATCTAATTAAAAAAATGGATTCTTTTACTATTTTATTTAGCTTTGACAAAAATAGTATGATGTAAATATGAGATGTGTTTATTAAGCCAAAGTCTCATTCATCCTTGTGTGATTATTTTGATTCTAATAACAATTTTTTCAATTGTAAACAGTCTTAAAAAAAAATTATATTATCTTTTGTAATTTTTATGATTGTAATTTATAATAATAAAAGATTAATTTACAATTCCAACTTTCTCTAAGTCTTTTAGAAATGATGCTAAGCTTATTGATAAGACAGTATAAATTTTATTTTTGTTAGTGATGGATGATTTTAGTAAAAAATGTAAAGAAAAATTATAGACAATTAAAGATATAAAATAAAAATATATGACGTTATTAACTCAAAATGATAGCCAAACATACACTAACATTTTTATTTAATTGATTAGATTAAGGAAATTTCAAAAGTTATTATTATTAGAGACATCATACTTAGAAGTAGAAGTTACTTATTTGGAACTAGTTGAAGTAGATGTTACTATTTTCTAAGTTGTTATTTACTAAGAGCTTACTACTTATTTGGAGGAACTTACAGTAGTAGAACTGAAATTTCCTGTTTATATGGTAACATTTCCACTAGTTTAGTTTTTGCTACTAACAACTTAGTTGCTGGTATTCATTTCTGTTAAATTAGTTGAAATATTATTAGCAGAGCTATTATTTGCTTTATTATTGCTGTTGTTAAAGTTGCTTTGTCTTTTTGAATAAGTAATAATTTCACCATTTGAGTCTCTTTCTAAATCTTTGTTTTTATTTGACTACCACTTCTTGTACAAGAAGAACAAAATAAGTGCTACTAAAATGATACAAGCAATGATAATTAAAGCTATAGCCCAACCAGGTAATGAAGAAGAATCAGATGATTCAAGAGACGCTTAAGAAAAACCTACAAATTTATAATAAAAAATTAGTCTAAATATAATGAATAGCTTAATTAATTACCTATTGTTTAATTATTCATACTGAATATCGAAACATATTTTTAAAGGAAAGGGGTTCCTAAGACAATCTTAACTGTTTTTTAATATCCTAGATCAGCAATCATTAAATAGCAAGTATCAGATTATTTGTTTATGAAATAATCTGAAGTCAAGTTGTAGACTTATACATTTCCATTGCTATCAGGTAAGTAAAGCACAAAGTTGGGAAAGGTTTGGCTGCATGGCAAAGTATACTAGCCTCCTTACTTTTATACATGCAAACTATTATTAAAGTATCTCATCATGTTAACAAAGATATCTTCGCTTACTTTAATGTAAGTATCTGCTGTTGAAATTTAAACCAAGTTATATCCTGAAAATAAATATTAAGAAAAGTTGCCTACTACTAATTAAGATCCTGCTACTACCCACTACTAAGTATTATCATTTTATCCGTTCATAACTACATTGTGATAGTAGATGTTACTTACATTTTAAACTGAAGAAGTATCAAATCCTCCAATCGAAAGCTAGGGTGTAGAGCCAAAGTAGAAAGAAAACATATTATTTTGGATATTCCCAGCTTTAAATAAATTGGTGATGAAAGAATTTCCATTTGGTTTGTAAAAACTAAACATTTACATCCCTAATACTCCATCTGCCTATTCAATTAAAAAATTAATTTAGTTTTACCAAACGGATATTTTTTTATTTAAATAAATTAATCAGAATTTATGGTTTTTTGATTCTGATCCATCAAAAATTAAAAGATATTAAAAATATTACTTTTAAATATGTGAAATTGCTTATTGAGAGGATTTAAATGAAATTGTGGGGAATACTCTTTAAACTACCAATTCCTGTTTAAACATCTGCACTTTAGCCTGTTAGAGTACCATTTTAGTAGGTGAATTAATTCAATAACTGTAATCCTGCAGTACATCCATCCGACGAAATGCAATTGTAAGTGTTTGAAAAGCCCTATGATTAAATTAAAAAGAGAATATAACTTTTGAATATTTAGGAAAAAGCTTTAGTGTTTTTATAAATGTATAACAGACATAACAAGAATACTTACTTAACAGTTATTGTTACTATTACAATAGGAACTAGGTATCCATGAAATGGAAGTTGTAGTATCAAACAACAAGGAAAAGGACTATTAGTTATTTCCTATCTTAACTGTTCCTACATAATATAAGCTGCTTTATTTAGATAACTTTTATTTTGGAGAATTGGCTTGTTCTAGATTTCTCATATAACCATTTTTACTAATCTTAGTTTCTTCAATCCTTACACCCTCGAGAGGAATTTTTAATAGCTAGGCTGCGTAAATTTCTAGAATTGTTAAAATAATCAGTACTTCAGATAGAACTTTCATTATATCTACTTTTTTATTAATTTTGACAAATTATTTACTTTTTTGAATCTAAATTAGTTTTTGATATCTTTTGTAGAGTCTATTTGAAATATTAAATTAAATAGGTTTTCTATCAAAATAGATTTGTTTGTTTGTTTGTCATTTTTGTAATTAGACTACTTTAAGTAGCAAATTATTTCATTTATTTATTTAATAAATCAATTAAAATTGAGAATTTCTCAAGCATATTTTATTTTCTCAAGATATATTTTACTTAGAAATTTGTTGGTTTATGTCGTAGGATTCCATTAACACTACACTTAAACTCAATGAATTCGGATATTACACTAAATTCAATCAGTGATTCTACTTAATATTTTTAGTAAAATTTTATTTTCTCAAATTTTATAAATCATCATCTTAAATTTGTAATAAATGTAAAAAATTATTATGATAATTGAAAAGCCCGATCTCTAAAATAAATAAATAATTTTTAATTTATCATATTAGAATATATAATAAATGAAGTTCTATAAAATATAGGATTAAAGGATTGCATTTTTTCTGTAATTTAGAAAATTTTGTATGATCATTAATAAGGTTATTTACTATCAAAAATCATTTTGTAAATTAAAAGATTAAAATAAAAAATGATTAACAAAGAAAGAAAGAGAGTAATAAAAATAGCAATTTAATAATTTTTGAACAAATTATGAGAAATTAAAATTATTGTTTTTTCTCCATAAAAAAATTGAGAGCTAATTAAAGTGATCTATTTAATCTTCGAGCTCCCTGTTATTGGAATAAAATACAAAACTCAAAAATATCTAAAATATTTATTAAATTAATTCTCAAATTTCTAAATACTCCTCCAGTGATTGTTTTATACTATATTACTTTATTGAAGCAAAAAGCAAGTAAAATATGAATGAAATCTTACATAAAGTAAATAATATTTAAATATATGAATAATTAAATATGCTGTAAAATGTTTTGAGAGTATGAATTGCAAATACTTAATAAATACAATTCATTTGAAATATAATGATAATAAAATAAATATTAGATAATTAAACATGCAAAAATACGTTTTTATTTATTTTTTTTCTTTGAAGTATAAAACTTAACTCTAAAAAATAAAAAACATATCTTAGCTATTCATTAAATAATATTTTATTTGAATAAAGAATTAGTCAATCTATTTTTCAAAAAATTTGTGATGTTTGAAAGTCATGTATGCTCGATTTTATCTCACTGATCCAAACAATTCATTTTTTTACTTTAGAATATGAAAAATACTATTTATCTTTACTTAATTTGATACTCTAAATTTAATCAACAGGATAAATAAAAATATAATTTTTAGAATTTTACTTTTTGTTATTAAATCTAATTTTTTACTTTTTAAATTATTTTTTTCAAAAAAATTTGAGGTATTTAAACATTATGTTCTATTTTATAATATCTATTATGTTTAAAATAACTGACTTTTTTTATTTTAGAATATCAAAAATATTATTTATCTTAACTTAATTTTATACTTTAAATATATTTAATAAAAATGTTATTTTTTGAATTTTATTTTTTCTTTTTAAAGCTAATTTTTTATTTTTAAAATAAAACCTAAATTTATAATAGGGGTGGTCGAAATTAAATTAAATTTCAATCTATTCTTAATATTTAATTTTAATTTATTTAGCTCCAATTTGAATAAAATATTTTAGAAAAAATATTTAATTTTATTTATTAATGATTACTTAAAATATATTTTAGAATTTAAATTCTATTTTTGTCCTTTTTTTAATGATTATTTTATTTTGATGATAAAAAATATTTAAATACAAAACATTCTTACAAATTTACTTCTTATAATAAAAATATATAATATTTTAGCTCATTTTTAAATGTTGTAGTTTTAAATAATATCTTTCTATTTTAAAAAATTTATTTATAGAAATATTTCTGATCTTGTTGAGCATTTTGGTTTTTTAATTCAATTTAATAATTACATTTTTGTGATAAAACTATATGATTATTCAAATAAAATATTTATTTTTTTGTTAGACAGACCTTAATTCAAAGCTGATTAGATATTATTTATTTATACTCGATTTCATTACATATAAACAAATATTATTATTAAAATGAGCTTTATTGAAAATACAAAAAATAAAAAAAGAGCCACTTGGCGGGATTGAACCGCCGACCTTTCGCTTACTAGGCGAATGCTCTAACCACTGAGCTAAAGCGGCGAACTTGAAAGTACTATTTTCACCATATAAATGTAGTTTAAAATGGTATTCGATTTTTTTAGTTGAAATATTTTTTACTTTTTGCATTAAAATCAAGCTTAGAATAATTTTAATAGTATATAAATTAAATTTGTTTTTAAAATAAAATTTTTTAGACACTTTAATTCATAAATAAAGTTTATTTTAGTAAGATTGTATATTTTGTCAGAATTCATTCATATTGAATTTTATTTTTTTAATTACTCAGTTTTCAAAAATTAAATTAAGATTTTTGCCTGAAATTTGTTTAAGGATTAAGTAAATTAATTAATTTGCTATTTACTAAAAATATCAAAATAAATCAGATTTAGTCTTTTCTCCTTTAATTATTTCTAAAAGTTCTAAACTTTTAAATATAGAAATCTATTAGAATAAAATCTATTTTGAAAATTGATAAATTATGATAAATTTTATAGGATTACTTAAAAGCACTTCATACTCAAATTATTATGCGTGAAATCACTTTAAAAACAGAATAACTTTAATCAAGAAATTAATCTTTTAAATTTAAGATATATAACCTTAAAATTTGTATAAAAAATAAATATAAGCAAAAAGTAAATAAACTAAACAAATTGTTAATCCATGAAATCAGATAAATAAGTAACACAGTAGTCTGATATTGAAAAATAGATTAAGGACTAAAAAAGTAAAGAGGGTTCAAAGGTGAATGAAACTTAAATCTATGAAAACTAGCATGATTGGAAATAAGGTTATGGTCTAGTCAGCCGAATCTTAATGATGAATCTATTAAGTATATCTATGAATATTAAAAGAGTTCTTAAGAAAGGGTTAAACATAAATTTAATTAACCTTTAGAAGCTAAATGAAGATGAAAAATGTGAAACTACTTCCAAGAAATTCCTAGAAAATTTGGAAAAATACCAATCAAAGCAGCCTCTCAAAGTAATTTTTGCTCCATTTTAGATTTTAATATTAAAGATGTTATTTTTAATTAATAGCCTTTTGCTGTCTTTAAATCGCTTATATCTGTTTTTAAGTTTAAATGTCTTACAATATTATTCTTCTAAATGCTTGATGCATCTTTCGAGATATTTAACTCTGTCGCTCTTAACTTTTGTATACAAAGCTTGGTTGATAATGACAAAGGAATGGCATATGGTTGGGCAGGTATTATGATGGGTTCAATGTTTATATCAAATTTACTTAGATGCTATAGCTGGTCTTTGGGCTTTAATATGAATTCTTAGTTAAGAGCTGCAGTTATAAACACAATCTATTTGAAGATCAGTAAGCTAAGTAATTTCGCAGTTAGGTCCGCTAATTTAGGAAAAGTTATTAACTTAGTTTCAAGTGATATGAACACTACTGAATTAAAATTCATATATCTGTTTTAGATGATTATTGGTGTTTATACAATAGCTATAGCTTTGATTGTTTTGGCATTTAGACTTGGCCCTTTAGGTAATTTATTTAGTTATTCATTTTTATTAATAAATTTTTTTAAACAAATATTTTTAATATTAATAGGAATGTTGAGCATAGCATTTTTGGTCATCATTCTTCCTATTCAATCTTTGATTGGGAAAGTAGCATCTAGGTACACTTCAAAAAGAGTTTAGAAAAGTGATGAGAGAATTAAATTAATTAACGAAATTATTGAAGGCATTAGAATTATTAAAATTTATGGATGGGAGGAAGCTATGAAAAATATTATTAACAAAATAAGGTCTGAAGAAGTTTAGCTAAATATTAAAGCCTACGCATTTTAGTTTGTTGAAAGAGCTTTATCCTCCTCTGTTATTTTATTCAGTTTAAGTTTAACTTATATCATAATTTACTATCAAGGAAGTTTTACTTTGAATATTGCTACTATCTTTTCAACCATATAGACTCTTTCCTATTTGAAAATTAATGTGATTTAATTTTATGGCTAAGGATTTTCATACATTTTTGAGTTGTAAATATTCTTGAAGAGATTCATAGATATCTTCAACATCAAAGATATTACTCAACAAAAATTAGAGTGCTCTTTTGAAAATATTTAAAAGATATAACCTAATGAACTCGCTAAGTTTGATAGATTCAGCTCTTTCTGGAAAACTCCTTCCTTTCAAATAAAGCAAAAGACAAACAATTAAATACCATCAATTTTTAACACTTAAGCTGCAATATAAGATTCAGAATCTCTTTCAGTTGAGGAAATAAACCCAACACTAAAAAATCTTTCGTTTGGAATTAACAAAGGAGAATTATTAGCTATTGTTGGAAAAGTAGGCTGTGGAAAAACCACCTTTCTCTAAATATTTCTCAATGAGATACCTCATTTTAAAGGATACTATGAAGTACAAAAATTAAATGACTAAGGAAATCCCTTGAAAATCTCTTATGTTGAATAAGAACCTTACATCTTTTCTGGCACAGTGAGAGAAAATATTTTGTTTGGCTCTTAGTATGATAAACAGTGGTATGATCATGTAGCTAAAAACTGTTGCCTTTTACAAGATTTTAATTAAATGGACTAAGGGGATTTAACGTTTATAGGTGAAAGAGGAGTTAATTTGAGTGGTGGATAAAAAGCTAGAATTTGTTTAGCCAGAGCTGTTTATAGTAAATCTGATCTGTATCTTTTAGATGATCCTCTCAGTGCTGTTGATTCAAAAGTTGCTAAAGAGTTATTTTATTCTTGCATTAAAGGTGTTTTAAAAAATAAAACCGTCATTTTAGTAACACACTAAATTCATTTCACTAGAGGCTGTGATAGAATAGTCATACTTGATGAAAGCGGATCTCTTAAGAAAATTGGTAATTTTGATGAGTTGCATTAGGATCTTAAGACTCTGACTGCTGGTTAACTCAAATTTGAAAATGTAGATGTAAACCAATCAGCAAACTAAAAATTATAAAAAAGGAATGAATAAAACTTTGCTGATGATTCTAACAAAGCTCAGCATTTATTAAATGACTCTAGTAAAAAGTTAGGCATTAATGAAAAGGAAGATGAAGAAGAAAAAGAAGAAATTCAAATAGAAGAAAAACCAAAATAAAATTAGCAAGCAAAACCTGAAACTGTGAATGTAACAACTAAGACTTACATTAAATATTTGTCATTGATTAACTAAACATTTTTCTTATTCCCTTTATGGCTTTTTGTATTCTTCGCTTGTGCTGAGTGTGCTTTCACAACATTTAATAGGTCTCTTGGATATTTTAATGATACTTCTGATGATTCGAAGAAAAAGTTGTTTGGATTTTGGATAGGATTTGCTTTCCTTTACATGATTCTAAATGGAATTAAATATATGATTTTATCTTTTGGTATTCAAAGAGGAAATAAAAATCTCCACAAAAATATGCTACAATCTCTTGTTAGAGCTCCTGCTTTATTCTTTGACAGAACTTCAAGTGGAAATTTGATGAATAAATTTTCCAACGACATGAGTCTACTTGATAATCTCTTACCATTCTGTTCCTGTGATTCTATAGAGATATTTTCTAGTTTTTTAAACTTAATGATCACTTGTATTGTTTTCAATTACTACACAGTAATTCCCTCAATTATTGAAGGCATGTTTCTTGTTTTTTTCATGATGTATGCAAAGGATATCATAGTAAAAGTAAGATAACTAGATTTGTAGTAAAAAACTCCAGTTTTCTCCCACTTTAGCTCTACTCTCTAAGGAGTCATAACTATCAAAGTTTATGGATAAAATAATGCTTTTATTTAAAAAATGAATGCTCTTTGCAATAACAGTTTAAGAGCCAATATGACTTTTTGGCTTTCAAGTAGATTCTTTGGAGGATATATTTAATCGATAGCTATTATTTGTGCCACAATTGGAGTTTTTATTATTATTGCTATCCCAGATTAAGAAATTAGCATATAAGCTCAGTCAATCACTTATTTTATGCTCATGATAGATGCAATTTAATGGTGTTTAAGATAAATGATAACTACAGACTCTGTCATGAACTCCTATGAAAGAACTTCTCTCCTTATCAACTAACCTTCAGAAGCCCCTTTGACTAATGAATTCGATAAAAGCTTGAGTAGATAATAAGGAAAAGCAACACAATGGCCTTAAAAAGGTTAAATAGAATTTAAAAATGTTGTTATGAAATATTCTTCAGAACTCAATCCTGTTTTAAAAGGTTTAAACTTTAATGTGTCTCATGGTCAAAAGATTGGATGTGTTGGAAGAACTGGAGCAGGAAAATCCTCCATTTTGCAAGCTCTCTTCAGATTAACAGAACCTGAATCAAGTTCACAAATTATTGTTGATGGAGTAGATATTTCAAAGTTAGGTTTGCACAAACTAAGATAAAATATATCAATCATTCCCCAAATACCATTTGTTTTTGGTGGAACAATAAGAAGAAATCTAGATCCATTAAATGAATACACTGATGAATAAATATGGGAAGCCTTAAAATGTGTAGAATTAGATAAATACATTCTTTAGAAGTGTAAAGATGGTATAAATACCGATATGACTGTTGCTTCAAGCGTATTTTCTGTTGGACAAAAGCAGTTGGTTTGCTTAGCCAGAGCTTTATTAAAGTAAAACAAAATGTTAGTTCTTGATGAGGCAACTGCAAATGTAGACATGGAAACAGATAATTTTATACAAAAAACAATAAGAGATAAATTTGATGATTGCACAGTACTAACAATAGCCCATAGGTTAAACACTATTGCAGATTATGATAAAGTAATTGTCTTAAGTGATGGACTAGTAGCTGAGTATGATGCTCCATTCAACTTATTAGCAAATAATGAAAGCGACTAAGTAATAACTAAAAACACAATCTTTGCCTAAATGGTAAAAAATACTGGTAAGAATAACTCTGATAACATCTTTTAGATGGCAAAGACAAAATTTATGAAAAATGCATAAAATAAAAATTGAATAAAATATAAAATAAATGAATGAATGTAATGAGTCTTATATAAAGAATTTGTTAAATACATATAAATAAAAAAAATATTTTTGTTCGTGTAAATATAAAATATTAATTAAATATTATGAAATTCAAAACTCTTTCAATTTACTCATTTTTATTGATTAAACATTTTTTTATAAAAAGAAAGTTTAAACATTTTTTGAGAGAATATAGTCTTTTATATTATTTTTGAGACGCAAAACACGCTTTGAAAAATTTATTACGCTAATTTAATTTCAACAAAGTTATGTAAATTATTTTAAGAATTTGTTAAATCAATATAAATATATTTTTTTGTTTGTGTAAATGTAATAAATTAAATAAATATTATGAAATTAAATATCTTTCAATTTACTCATTTTTATTTATTAAACATTTTTTTAGAAAAAGAAAATTTGAACTGTCAATATTATTTTTAAGAATGCAAAACACATTTTGAAAAATTTATTGTGCAAATTTAATTGCAAAAAAGTTATGTAAATTATTATATTAATATTTATCAATTGAATACGAATAAGACTTATTCTAAGAAATATGTTTATTTGGTATTTTATGTTAATCAAAGTTTCATAATTAAAATTTTTTTAAATTATTTTTAATTCAGCAAAATTTTTAAATTTTTACTATCAAAAATGGAGGTAACAAATGTGTTTACAAAAAAGTTAAAAAAAATATTAAAAAACATTTAAATTTATTCATAATCTATCATATTTAGGATAATCTATGTATCCCTAAGGTCCTTGAGAGTAGAAGGTGTGATGATCTGCCATGTTGTTAATTTCTTAATCATAATCATATCTTATAGGAAGATCAGGATTTGAGATACTTAACTTTCCAAAAGAAATAGCCTCAGCTGTTTTATCATTAACTAAGCTTTCTGCTTCTTTTATTGTTATTCCATCATTGGCAACAATATTACCTGAGTAGTACTGTCTTAGTGTTTAAAAAAAGTTTGGAATTTAAAGTTCTGGGTGTGCTTATCCTTCCTCTACTGGGGCAGATAAATCAAATTTACCAAACCTTCTTAGCTCTACGAAAGATAAGTTTCTCTTCTCTAATTCAATAAATATATATTTCATTAGAGCTAAGGGATCGCTATCATACATTTAGTTATATCTACCTACAGGGCTAAAACGAATAGATACTCTGCCACTACCAAAAACAGAAATTAATACATCTATGATTTCTAAACAAAATCTACATCTATTTGGAATACTTCCTCCGTATTCATCTGTTCTTAAATTAGAACTCTCTCTTAAAAATTAATCAACTAAAAATCCATTTGCTGCATGCAGTTGAATAGCATCAAATCCAGATTATTTAGCTAAAATAGCAGATTATTAGAAATCATTTACTATTTACTTAATTTATTCTATATTTAGTTCTTTAGGAGTTTCATAACATTCGTTGTTAGTAAACTTATTTTTACCATTAATCTTAATAGGACTTGGTGAAACTGGAGGGCTTCCCATACTTGAAATATTGGTTCTACCTCCATGTGAAATTTGTAAGCATATTAATCCACCTTACTCATGAACACTATCTACTATTTTTTTCCATTATTATGATTATTATTCGTTTGTTAGGTAAGGGAAATATCCTTTCATTTAATGAGTCATAACAGTTTCTGTAATTTATAATCCAAAAGAGGTTCTTTAGGAATAATATGTATTCATTAAATCATTTGCTAATCCTGTATCAAGATCAGATCTTAATCTTGTTAAAGGGGCTTAAATAAATCTATTTTTTAATTTTAAATCCCCTAATTAAACAGGAGTAGATAAAATTTTGTTTAAGCCAGTTTATTGATTCATATTTGGTTAATATTATGATATTTTTTTTATCAAATTTTGCAAATTAAATAATTATTATAAATTCTTTAAAGGAAACCTACAATTTAAGGACCAAATTATAAATAAATATTGTCTACGACTAAATATGATGAAACTATTTTTAGTTTTGTTTTATTAAATTAGGTATTTGATTTAATCAAAGTTTCTGTATAATTCTATATCTAAAAATATATAACGAGCAGTAACTTATTGTTAAAATAAATAGCTTAGTGTATACACTTTTAAGTATACATGAAGTATAAATAACTTTATAGACACAAATTCTATAAATCTTAATAAATACTTATTTATTTTTATTTAATATTATTCGTAAATTAATAATTAGAAAACAATTTTCATTATATTTTAAAGAAGGTATTTAGTCAAGCTTTCTCACAAATTTATTATATTTATTATGAATAAGAAAAAATAGCTATCCATTGATGTAATAATAGTGTAATACATACATTTTAAATGTGCGTGATTGGATAAGAAAGTAAATAATTTTATGAATTTTAATAAGACTAACTTATTTAAAATAAATGAAAAGCGTCTATAAAATTTCAAAGTAATTTAAATGTGTAAATAAATATTTTTCAGTTTAAAAACTTAATAAATATATTGTATTGTCTATCCTAAATACAAGATATAAATTTTATTCAATTATAATAACAAAATGAATTTATTTTTACTAATAACCTCTTCTCTATCTAAACAGTATTTTTTATGGTTTTTTAGCAAATACTTAATTTGAATTTTAATAAAAGAGAAATTATTCATTTGTATTTTCTTTTTAATATTAAAGTTATTTTATTTGTAAACTATTACTCAATTAATAACATAAAATAATCAAAATATTCATAATAAATAAACATTTTAGAAAAATTCCTATATATAAAATATATAGACCATTTTTATTTTTGTAAGTGAGAATTTTCTATTTTTTTATGTGTAAAATTCATTGAATTTAAAGCAAATAAAGTAACACAATACGACTGAGTGACTGAATAATTTAAGATAAATTATTTAAAATAAGTTAAGTTTTAAGGGTATTGATTATTAATCAATATTTTTGTTCATAATAAAGTAAATTAAGATCAAATAAAAGTTAACTATGTATTTGGCGAATGAATTCTGCTTAACTTTTCTATTAAATAAGACATATTAATTTCTTTAATAAAAATTCTAAAGTAGACAATTCATTCATAGAAAATCGACTAATAATTGTTCTATTTAATTTACATATTTACAACCCTATAAAAAGCAGATTTAGCCAGATTTTTTACATAGATAGATTCCTTTATTAATATATTTGAATTTATGCAAATAATTATATTCATAATTAGTATTTTTTAATTTATTATTTAAAATTAAACAACTTCAATTTTTTATATATTTCATTTCTCTAAAATAATTATAGTTTTTTAAAGTCTTCATTTTTTTTTAAATTAGTTTGGTATCTCCATCTTTTTTTCAAATGATTCAATAATCACAATTAGCACTATTAAATTTTATTAATAATTTATTTTTAATAAGCTTTCAATTGTTTTGAATTTCCAATTCTCTACTAAAATAATCATAACTTAAAAAAGTTCATTATTTTGTATAAATTTTGTTGGAAAACTTCATCATTTTTTTCAATATTAAATATTATAATTAGCTTTACAATCAATCAAAAATGATTATCTGGAAAGTTACATAACATTCTAGATATAAATCTGATTAATTATTTAGTATAATTATTGATTTACATAATTTTTGATAATAAAAATGGTATTTTTGCCAGAAATTTATTGAAGATTTATTTAAATAATATAAAATTTGTTAGCATTACATTCAAAAAGCTAATTAACAAATTAATTAAAATTAAAAATTGATAAAAAAGCAATTATCTATCATTTAGGATTAAATTAATAAGGAGAATTGATTTATGAAGCCAGATACAGAAAACAAAAAACCTGAACAAGGAAAGGAAGCTAAGTATATTAATGGCAATTAGACTGAATAAGAAGATCCATGTGAAAATAAAAAGGATTGGAAATAGGGCTATAATCTCATAAGCAGATTGTTTATGATGCATCTTTTGAGAATATCAGTTAATGTAAAAAGAGTTCTTTAATCTGGTAGAAATATTGGACTTTCTAATTTACAAACGTTAAGTGAGGACGAATTATGTGAAAGAAATTCTTCTATTTTCATTCAAAATCTCGAAAACGCTTAAAAAAATGGCCCTCTCACAGTAATTATTTCTTAATATTGTAAATTCTAATGTTAAATTCATATTTATTACTAATAATCAGCCAATGAAAGTGTGGAAATCTTTGATTTCAGTTTTCAAGAAAAAGGGATATGTTGTTTTATTCTTTTCTTTTATTGATACGTCTTTAAAGTTGTTCAACTCAGTAGCTTTAAACTTTTGCATTTAAAGCCTGATTGATTCTAATTAAAAAATGGCTTATGTTTGGGCAGCTATTATGATGGCTTCTATGTTTTTTTCAAGTCTTTTTAGATAGTACAGTTGGACTTTAGGTTTTAATTTTAATACTCACCTAAGAGCTACTTTTATTGATACAATATACAGAAAAATTAACAAACTTAGCAATTTTGCAGTGAGATCAGCCAACTTAGGAAAGGTCATAAATATTGTCTCCAGCGACATGAATACAACTGAGTTAAAATTTATTTACTTATTTTAGATGATTATTGGAATTTACACACTTTCTATGGCATGTATAATTTTAGCTTTTAGACTAGGACCTTTAGGTAAATATTTAATTAAATTTTCTCCCTTTATCAAAACATACTTTATGACATCTAATTTAAATTTTTAATTTATAATTTAGGAATGTTAAGCATAGTTTTCTTAATTTTAATTCTTCCTATTTAATCATTAATCGGAAAAATCGCTTCCAGGTTCACATAAAAGAGAGTCTTAAAGAGTGATGAAAGAATAAAGCTTATTAATGAAATCATAGAAGGTATTAGAATCATTAAAATTTATGGATGGGAAGAAGCCATGAGAAGGATTATAGATAAAATAAGATCAGATGAAGTTTCTTATAATATTAAAGCTTATATTTCTTAATATTCAGAAAAGGCTATTTCATCATCGAGTGTTTTGATTTCTTCATGTTTAACTTTTATCATCATTTATTACGAAGGAAGTTATGAATTGAATTATGCTAAGATTTTCTCCTCTATAGAAATGCTTACATATATTAAAGCAAATATTATTTCTTTTTGTGGACAAGGTTTTGCTTACATCTTTGAGTTGCAAATCTTCTTGAGAAGATTTATTGATATTTATAACATCAAGGATATTTCATCTCATAAAGTTGATTACACTTCATCTAATTATAATAAAATATAGCCAAACGAGGTTGCTAAATTCGATTAATTTTATTCATTTTGGAAGGAGCCTTCTTTCAAAAATAACTAACAAACAAATAACTAGCTTTAAACTATTTTAAAGACAGAAGAGTAGCCTGGTTTGCAAGAATCTGATACATTTTAAATGGAAAAACTAAATCCTACTTTAAGGAATCTATCATTTGCGATTAAAAACAAAGAATTACTTGCAGTAGTAGGCAAAGTTGGTTGTGGAAAAACAACTTTCTTGCAAGTTTTTTTAAATGAAATTCCTTATATTAAAGGTTATTATGAAGTGCAGCCTCTAAACGACTAAGGAAAACCATTAAAAATGGCTTATGTTGAGTAGGAACCTTATATCTTTTCGAGTACTGTGAGAGAAAATATCTTATTTGGATCTTAATTTGATTAAGAATGGTATAGTTTGGTAGTCAAAAATTGCTGTTTGCTTCCAGATTTTGAATAGATGGACTAAGGGGATTTAACAGTTATAGGAGAAAGAGGTGTTAATTTAAGTGGAGGTCAAAAAGCTAGAATATGCTTGGCTAGAGCTGTTTATAGCAAAGCTGATTTGTATTTGTTAGATGATCCTTTAAGTGCTGTAGACTCTAAAGTTGCCAAGGATTTATTCTTTTAATGTATCAGAGGAGTTTTAAAAGAAAAAACTGTCATTTTAGTAACTCACTAAATTCATTTCACAAGAAATTGTGATAGAATAGCCATTCTAGATGAAAGCGGCTCCCTTAAAAGCATAGGATCTTTTGAAGAGCTTCATGATGATCTCAAGGTACTGACTGCTGGTTAGTTAAAATTTGAAAATATGGCAAGTAAGATGGGTGACTCTACAAAATATTCTTAAAAAAACATAGACATACAAAGCTAAAAATCATAAAAAGAGGTAAAAGAAGTAGAAAAAGAAAATTCAAGTGATGGCAGTGAAAATTAAATAGAAGAAAAAAAAGAAGAAAAACCTAAATAGGCAAATCAAATAAAACCTGAGAATGTCAATATTACTTTTTCCACATATACGAGATACTTAAAGCTGATTAACTAGGTTATATTTTTGTTTCCTTTGTGGCTTTTCATTTTGTTTGCTTGTGCAGAATGTGCATTCACTACTTATAATAGAGCTTTAGGATATTTTGATTCGGTTTCTGAAGAAAATAAAGATAAACTATTTGGATTTTGGGTAGGATTTGCATTTTTATACATGATTCTAAATGGATTTAAATATATTACTTTGTCTGTCGGTATTCAAAAAGGCAATAAATCTTTGCATAACAAGATGCTTGAGTCACTTGTAAGAGCTCCTGTCTTATTCTTTGACAGAACTTCTAGTGGTAATTTGATGAATAAATTCTCTAACGATATCAGTTTACTAGATAATTTACTACCCTTTTGCTCTTGCGATTCTTTGGATATTTTTAGCAATTTTCTGAATTTAATGATAACTTGCATAGTCTTCACTCCATACGTAGTCTTTCCTGCTATCGCACAGATTATATTATTATCAATATTCTTTATGTACTCTAAAGAAATTATAATCAAAATTAGACAAATGGATTTAATGTAAAAAACTCCAGTCTTTTCTCACTTTAATTCAACTCTCTAAGGTGTCATACCTATCAAAGTTTATGGTTAAAACAATACTTTCTTAAAAAAAATGAGTGCTCTGTGCAATAACAGTTAGAGAGCAAATATGTCCTTCTGGCTTTGCAGTAGATTCTTTGGAGGATACATTCAATCAATATCTATTTTATGTTCAACAGTTGGTGTTTTCATTATAATTGCAATTCCTGGCTAATCAACGAGCTAGCAAGCTCAAGCTATAACATATTTCATGCTTATGGTTGATGCAATTCAATGGTGCCTAAGATAAATGATTACAACAGATTCTGTGATGAACTCATTTGAAAGAGTTAACATTCTTATCAACTAGTCTCCTGAAGCTTCTCTGTACAATGAAAATGATAAAAAGTATACAAACTAGCTTAGCTCAAATGATCAAATATTGTGGCCTTCTTAAGGGTAAATCGAATTCAAAAATGTAGTTATGAAATACTCAAAAGAGCTTCATCCTGTTTTGAAAGGATTAAACTTCAAAGCTAATTCTGGTGAAAAAATAGGCTGTATAGGAAGAACAGGTGCAGGAAAATCTTCTATTTTATAAGCTTTATTTAGATTAACAGAGTCTGAAGCAGGATCTTCTATATTAATAGATGGAGTTGATGTTTCTGAGCTAGGACTTCATAAATTGAGATAAAACATTTCAATTATCCCTTAAATTCCTTTTGTATTTGGAGGTACTATAAGAAGAAACCTTGATCCTTTGAACGAGTATAAGGATGAATAGATCTGGGAGGCTCTGAGAAATGTTGAGTTGGATAAATACATTTTAGAAAAATGTAAAAATGGTATAGAAACTGATATGACTGTAGCCTCAAGTGTTTTTTCAGTTGGATAGAAGTAGCTCATTTGTCTTGCTCGTGCACTGCTAAAGAGAAATAAAATTTTGGTGCTTGATGAAGCAACAGCAAACGTGGATATGGAAACAGATAATTTAATTTAAAAAACAATAAGAAACAAATTTTAAGAGTGCACAGTATTAACTATAGCCCACAGATTAAATACTATAGCAGATTATGATAAAGTAATAGTGATGAATGATGGAGTTGTAGCAGAATATGATGCTCCTATAAATCTTTTGTGCAACTCACTCAGCGACTAAGAAATAACTAAGAACACAATATTTTCTTAAATGGTAAAAAATACAGGAAAAAATAATTCAGCAAACATATTTTAGCTAGCCAAGGAAAAATATTTAAGCGCAAATTAAGTGGATTAATGATATCATTTTAAAATACATCAAAAATTATATTATTTTTTAATTGTAAATTATTAATGTCTTTGTAAATTTTTATAGTTTTTCCTTCATAATAAATATTTACCTCTCATTTAAAATCCTATTTTTTATATTTTTTAATTTTTAAATTAATTTTATATTTTTTTCTTGTATGTTAAAAGCAAATTTTTTGGAGAATTGCTTATAATATAAAGAGCATGTGATTAAATTTTATTTATATTTGTTAAATATTACTAAATACAAAACTTTCTTTGAGATTCAATTATAATTATAGTAGCGTCGTTTAGGTGCATTAATTTTTTTAGTTTACACAATTTTTATTTGGATAAATTGATTTAAGCCTGAAACGAAAACAAATAAATTGTAAGAATAATTAAAAAAGAGAATAATACTTAATTATCATTAAATGATACCAAATTTAAAATAACAATCTTCTTTTTCTTGTTCATTCATAAAATTTAACACCAATTTAAAAAATTAATTTTTATTTGTTTTAAAATATTTTTAGATGTTTTCTAATATTTAATTTTAAAGCTAGAAATAAATATAAATAATTTATTTAAAATATATTTTTTAGTTTAAACTAATTTCATTAACATTAAAAGAAAATAAATCTATCTTTAATTTCATTAAAATTTATTTAGATAATTAAGATATTTTCTTATGAATTTAATATTGATAAGACATTTAATTACACTATTTTTATTATTTAGATCTAATAACACCCTGAAATTATAAAAGAAAAAATGTATGCAAATATGAAAAATCTGATAAACACTATTAAATTTTGATTATTAAATTTAATAAATTTACGAAAAACTAAAAAAAATAATTTTAATGTTCAAATAATCTTTTTGGTTGTAAAAAATTGCTGTAAATGTGAAGACAAGCAACAAAAATTTAATTAAAATATTTTGAAATAATTTAAAAAAATCATAATCAAATTTATCATTTATTGTAAAAGAATATTGAAGAACAATTGTTTTATTGAGTTTCTTGATAAATAAATTCAATAAGAATATGGGTAAATTAACTTAAATTGCGTGTAGAATAGTCCAGAAATTTGATAAAATATTTATTTGCTTGCATTTGATTTTTGTATTTTAGTTAATAAAAATTTTTGATGGATAATAAAAAATACTGATAAATTCTAAAATTTACATAATTTTAGATAAATTAAGAGTTTTAAAGCGTGATTTATCAAAAATTTTTTTATAACTTGTTAAGATATCAAGTAATATAAAAATTGATGCATTTTGCTTGTAAATAATTTAAAACAATTCAATTCATAAAACCATTTCTATTAAGAGCTAAAAGTGCTAAATATGAGATAAGACATTGAGAATAAAAAAGTTGATTTAACTAAATAAAATAACTAAACTAATATAAATAGTAACGGCTAATATGATGCTTTTGAGAATAAAAAGGGCTGGGACTAAGGGTATAATTTCTTTTCTAGACTTTTTATGATGAATCTACTAAGTGTTGCTATGAATGTGAAAAGAGTTTTGTAAAAGGGTGCCAATATAAGTCTTTCTCACTTATAAATACTCAGAGAAGATTAAAAATGCGAGAAAAATTCTTCTTTATTTGTTCAAAATTTACAATATTGCTAGCTAAAAGAACCTTTAACAGTAATTTATTTTTTTATAATATATTTATTTATTTAATATGATTTTAAATAGCCTATGAAAGTTTTCTAATCTTTGATATCCATTTTTAAGAAAAAGAGTTTCATAGTCTTAATTTACTGCTTTTTTGATACTTCTTTAAAATTGTTTAATTCTGTGGGATTAAACTTTTGCATTTAGTACCTATTAGAGAATGATAAAAAATGGGCTTACATTTGGGGAATGTTTATGGTTTTATCTATGTTCTTTTCAAGCTTATTTAAATAATAATCTATTTAACTTGGATAAAACTTAAATACAGAGTTTAGAGCCACATTAATAAATACCATTTACTTAAAAATTAATAAGTTAAGTTGTTTTGCTATAAAATAAGCAAATTTAGGCAAAGTTATTAATTTGGTTTCTAGCGACTTAAATGCTACTGAGTTAAAGTTTTTTTTCTTGTTTAATATGATTACTGGAATTTATACCCTAGCTATGTCCTGCATAATCTTAGCTTTCAGATTAGGACCTCTAGGTAAATTGTTTAAAAGCTTATTACTTTTATTTAATTAATGATAAAAAAATTAAATTTAAAAATTTTATTTTATTTTAAGGAATGCTGAGCGTTGCTTTTTTAATTTTGATTATACCTTTACAATCTTTTATTGGCAAAACTGCAGCTAAGTACACTGCAAAAAGGGTTGTAAAAAGTGATGAACGTATTAAGATTATCAGTGAAATTATTGAAGGGATTAGAATCATCAAAATGTATGGATGGGAAGAAGCTATGAAGAAAATCATATCTAAAATTAGATCAGAAGAGGTTTTGTTGAACATTAAAGCTCAAGTTTTATAATACTTAGAAAGGGCTCTTTCTTCATCTAGTGTTCTTATATCTTCCAGCTTGACTTTTATGATCATTTACTACTAAGGAAGCTATGAATTAAACTCTGCTAAAATTTTTTCTTCAATCGAAATGTTAACTTACATAAAAACAAATGTGATATAATTCTCAGGTCAAGGGCTCTCTTATGCCTTTGAGCTGCAGATATTTCTGAAAAGATTTATAGATATTTATAACATAAAAGAAATAGATACTTAACATAAGTTGAGCTCTAATTTTAGTTAGATTCAACTTGAGCCAGATGAGTTAGCTAAATTTGAAAAATTTGACTTATATTGGAAAATTCCAGCATATCAAATAAAATAAGTTGTTACAAATAATGAAAATATCTCAAAATGTAAAAATAACCCAAAGTTAAATGTTAATTAGGATAATTGTCGAATTAAAGCAACCTCAGATGAAATCAAACCAACCCTTTAGGAATCTTTGTTTTTCTATTAAATAAAAAGAATTACTAATTTTAGTTGGTAAAGTTGGAAGTGGAAAAACATCTTTTTTATAGATTTTTTAAAATGAAATTCCTTACTTTTAAGGAAAATATGAAGTTCAAAAATTTGATTAATAAGGAAATGCTTTGAAAATCGCATATGTAGAGTAAGAGCCTTATATTTTTCCAAATACAGTAAGATAAAATATTTTATTTGGCTAATAATATGATGAGTGTTGGTACAATTCTGTAGTTAAAAATTGTTGTCTTGCTCAAGATTTTTAATTAATAGAGCAAGGAGATTAAACTGTGATAGGGGAGAGAGGAGTAAATTTAAGTGGTGGATAAAAAGCTAGAATCTGTTTGGCAAGGGCTGTGTATAGCAAAGCTGATCTCTACCTTCTTGATGACCCTTTGAGTGCTGTAGATTCAAAAGTAGCTAAAGAATTATTTTACTAATGCATTAAAGGACTACTTAAAGATAAAACTGTTATTTTAGTAACTCATCAAATTCACTTCACAAGAAACTGCGATAGAATAGCAATTTTAGGTGAAAATGGAGAACTTAAAAATATTGGAACATTTGAAAAATTATATGAAGACTTGAAATAATTAACTGCTGGCTAACTCAAATTTGAAAACATGTAGGATCAATCAAATAAGAATTCTGAAGAAAGTGAATTAAAAACTGAAATTTCAAATAAAAATATTGATTAAAAACAACAATTCTATGAGAAAGAAGAAGAATCAAAACCTTTAAAACTTTAAAGTTAGTCCAAAGAGGTGAAACCTAATTAGGCTTAATAAACTAAACCAGAGGCTGTTAATGTTACTTTTAGCACATATAGTAGATATATCAAATTAGTAAACAAAAATGTTTTTTTATTTCCTTTGTGGGTAATTTTACTCTTTGCTAGCGCAGAATGTGCCTATACAACTTACAATAGAGCTTTGGGGTATTTTGATAATATCTCAGAAGAAAACAAGCATAAACTTTTTGGATTTTGGATAGGATTTGCATGCTTATATATGATTTTAAATGGTTTAAAATTTACAGTAGTCTCTGTGGGTATACAGTTAGGCAACATAAACCTTCATGAATATATGTCTAATTCTCTTTTGAGAGCACCTGTGCTATTCTTTGACAATATTTTGAGTGGAAATTTAATGAACAAATTTTCGAATGATATGAGTTTATTGGATAATTAGCTTAACTTCGCTTTGAATGACTCTTTAGATATTTTTAGCAACTTCTTAAACTTGATGATCACTTGTATAGTATTCACTCCTTATGTTGTAATTCCAGCAATTATTGAGTTACTGATACTGTATTTTTTCATGATATATTCTAAGGATATTATTATAAAAATGAGATAAATGGATTTAATTTAAAAGACTCCTGTTTTTTCTCATTTTAATTCCACTCTACAAGGAATTATACCTATCAAGGTTTACAATTAAAACGAATAGTTCTTGTCCAAAATGAGCATGCTGTGCAATAACAGCTAAAGGGCTAACATGGGCTTTTGGATTTGCAGTAGATTTTTTGCAGGATATATTTAAACGATTGCTATAATATGTGCTGCTATTGGTATTTTTATTATTCTTTCGCTTTCAAATTCAGATCCGAACGAATAAGCACAGTCACTAACATATTTTATGCTTATGGTTGATGCTGTATAATGGTGTCTAAGATAAATGATAACAACAGATACAGTTATGAATTCTTATGAAAGAGCATGCTTACTTATTAATGAATAACCTGAAGCACCTCTTGTGTAAAAATCAGATAATATAAATGTTAACTAAAATCAAAAATACTAGTATTAATGGCCTGCTAATGGGAAAATCGAATTTAGAAATGTAGTCATGAAATATTCGAAAAATCTTTAGCCTGTTTTAAGAGGAGTAAATTTAATTATAAATTAAGGTGAAAAAATAGGTTGTGTTGGAAGAACTGGAGCTGGTAAATCTTCTATTTTGTAAGCCCTATTTAGACTAACAGAGTGTGAACCTGGATCACAAATACTTATTGATGGAATTGATATTTCTTAGATAGGATTGCATAAATTAAGATAAAACATATCAATAATTCCATAAATTCCTTTTGTTTTTGCAGGAACAATAAGAAGAAATTTAGATCCATTTAATGAATATCAAGATGAATAAATATGTGAAGCATTAAATTGTGTTGAATTAGATAGATTAATTTAAGAAAAGTGTTAAAAGGGAATTTAAACTGATATGACCTAAGCCTCAAATGTATTTTCAGTAGGATAAAAATAGTTGATCTGCCTAGCACGTGCTTTGCTGAAAAAGAACAAAATATTGGTTTTAGATGAAGCTACTGCAAACGTTGATATGGAAACAGATAGTTTAATCTAAAAAACTATAAGAAATAAGTTTTCTTCCTGCACAGTAATTACTATAGCTCACAGACTAAATACTATAGCTGACTGTGATAAAGTTATGGTAATACATGAAGGGCTAATAACAGAATACGACAGTCCATTCAATCTTCTTTGTAAATCTGCAGAAGATTAAGAAATTACTAACAATACTTTATTCTCGTAAATGGTTTAAAACACAGGTAAAAACAATTCTACAAATATATTTTAAATAGCCAAAAACAAATTTCTAAGTTGTTAAAAATTAAATTCATGATCTCATAAAATTAACGAGCTAATCATTAGATTAAAATTATATAATTAATTATGAAGAGTATTTCTCTATTATATTTCAGTTGCATTTTTAATTAATTTTAGTGTTAAATAATATCAATATTTATTTACAAAATCTATCTTTGATTCATAACGTTATTTTTTATTTTGAATAACATAAGTAAATTGTATTTTAAATCTAAATAGATATAATAAATTGTTTGTTAAGATATTTATATAACTTGACTTCTTATTTAAATAAAATAAAAATTGAATAAAAAAATTATCAATCTACAACTAAATAAAGTTTTTTTAAATTTTAATTTAATCAATTAACATGAATGTAGAAATGAATTAGTATACTACGAATTACTTTTTCAGTTAGCTTAAATTTTACATGATTTTTTCTGTATTTTAAATTTGAATCATTATAATTTTTTTTTCAATACCGATAATAAGAAATATGCAATTAACGAGTAGCCTAACGATAATCCTATCAAGCATCCAATATTCTACCATTTATCTAAATCAAAATTTAATTGCTTTATAGGATCTTAAGGATAATTTTAACCTTCATAAGAATACTCGTTTTAGGCTAAGGCACTGAAAGAATATTTAAAAGGAGAGAGATATGATATCCACCCTATCCATGAAGCATAATCACCAGTATTCTTATAATATCCACCAAAAAGCATAGTTGGTACCGTTATTGCTGGAGATATGGCCACCGCGATATGAGCATTTTTAAATGCACATCCGCCTAAGTAGCCAAGTGCTAGCCCAGATAAACCTTGGAGAGAACTGGCGAATATAAAAAAGAGCACTTTCCCTGCATTGTCTGTATTCAGTCCTACCATCCAATAAACAACTATGCTTGATAATGCAGGAGATATTATGCAAGGTAATATGTCAATTATGTATTTTCCTATAAAATAAGGTCCTACCGTATACAATTTTGAATTCTCCTCTCTCAAAAACACAGCTCTCTCAGAAGGAAAAGTAAGAATACATGGTTTTAAAGCCATCATGAAAGCTCCTATGACTTAGAAGTACAGTAATCCATTCTTGCTATCAATATCTCTTTATGTAGGATGTTCTGTTGGGCCAGGAGTTTACCAATACACAAGCCCTATAAAAAAGGATATAACAACACTCTGTATCACACGTGCTGCAAAGAGTATTGGATTTCTTTTTAAAATTTTTACTTATCTTAAAGCTACTTATGCTGCTTAGTAGTATGAATTTGCTCTAAAATTTGTTTAATTTGAATATACTTATATTTCTTCTTCAACAGAATTTTTAATATCGGCTTCAACAATAGCCTTTAAATTTTGGTTATATTGTAAAAAGTAGAAATCATAATTTTTTACATTAATTTCTCTCTCAGAAGTCATTATTGACATTAAAAAATCTATTATTAATTAAAAATACAAATTAGTTTTTATAAGTTTTCTTAAAAAAATAAATTCAAATCAAATAGCTTTTTATGTATTTTATCAAATAAAAAACTTACAAAAACTCATAAAATAAAAAAAAAATCTGTTACCTGCTGGATTAGAATAAAGAGGACATTTGAATCCAATACTTTAAAAGTAACTTAATACATTCATTCCGCCAGGGCCTTAGTAGATAAACTATCCATCGATCATTAGCATAACATTGTCAAACATATTCCAAATATCTGAAGAGGGTTAATGGATAGTGAATAAAACTGTTTTATTTTAGTTATGTGCATATTTTCTCAGGAAATCTACAATACAATAAGCTGTAAAGCTATCTAAACCTGAAGTAGGCTCATCTAAGAATAAGCATTGTGGGTCACTTATAAGCTCATATCCTATTGATGTCCTCTTCCTTTCTCCTCCAGATATTCCTAAAAAAGTTTCAATTTAATTTGAAATAAATAAATTTTTATTTATTTACCTTTAATAAAGTTTCCCCCAATAAATGTATTTTAGCATCTTTCTAGTTTTAAAATTTTAATAATTTCTTCAACTTTCTAAGCCTTCTATAGCTAATTGCCTACAGTTTTTAGATTTACTGCAAACTATAGGCACTCCTTAACAGTTAAAGCTTCTAGCAAAATATCATCTTGCATAACATAGGAGGCAAATTAAGTAAATTAATTAGAGGTATAGGGAGAATTGTTTGCTAATACTTCACCTGATAAAATTTAATCAGTTTTATTTTAAATTCTCTTGCAAAGGATATTTAGCAAAGATGTTTTTCCTGCTCCTGAAGAACCTTTTTATGTAAATTAGAAGTATTTAAAAATGTATCAAAGAATTAAATTTACCTAATATAGCATTTAATTAGCTATTTTTACAAATCCCATTGATTCCTTTTAAGATTTATCTTGTTTGTTTTTTATTTTTCACTGAATAATCAATATTTTTGAAGACAATATCAATTTTTTATCTTTAGTTAGCTTTTTCAGCATACACTTTTTAAGTGTTATTACTGGTATTATCTGACATTTTCTATAGATTTATTTTAAACTTTAATTATTTAAATACAGTTTTGTTCTAACAAAATTTTATAACAAGTTGTGAATTTGGACTTTTGATCAAACAATGTATTTTTATTTTTGTAATTATTTACAAAACATTAGTAAATTCTGATGAATTTTACTTTAAATTAAAATTAAGAAATCTAATAAAAACATGATTTCTTCTGGAAATATATTTAGAATTTTTATTCTGTAAGCTCATTTCAGATCAAGTTAATTTTTACAAACAAATTTAGGTTTAATTTAAATATAAAAAATTATTTTTTATATTCGATTGGTTATGGTAATTAGGTTTGATGGATCATTTATTCATATTTATCAAAAATAAATTAAAAAGATATTCTATTATTATTTAGAATAGATTAAAATTGTAACTATAAATTTATTATTAAGCAATTGTATTTCTTAACATTTTATATGCAATGAATAGATAAATTATTTAAACTGTTGATTTTATTTATAGATAAATTAATTAGATTAAAATATATGGAATTCAATAGATTATTTCTTAATATTTCCAAAGAAAAATTAAAAATACTATAAAATAAACCAAAATTTATCAGAATTTTAATCATTTACAAAAATAAAAAATAAATTAAAATAAGAAGATAAAAAACAAACACAAAGTTTTAGTATTTAGCATCAAAGACATTTATTTATACAACAATAAAAAAAGACAAATCCCTAGTATTTCTAAACCAAAATTAAAATAAATTTAAATAAATAAATAAAATTTATCAAAATGTTAATCATTTGCAAAAATATAAAATAATATCTGTCAATTCAAAATAGAAAATAAGTATTATAAACAAATAGAAAGATGCGGTATTTAGCATCGAATAAGTTTATTTATTCATCAACAAAATAAAATATAAATTAACAATTATAAAAAGTATTTTTTTATGTGATAAATTACTTATAAAAATTATTAAAATAATTTGAAACAAGTAAAATTATTGTTTAATATAAAACAAAAAGGAAACAAATTTTGAAAATCATAAATTAGTATTAATTCCATTAATGGTTTTTACATTTTATAATTCTGGTATCTATTATATTGCTTAATTTTCATCACCATCATCATTATGATTAATTATATTAATGTTACTCTTTATATCTTCACCGATCTTAATTTTATCATCAATTTAAATAACATAATTTTCTATTTTTTATACCGAAAAAGCATTTTCATTTGGAATACCTAAAGATTAGGATTATCCTATGGATTCTATCAACTCTAATTATTAATCAGAAGTTAAAGGTTATGGGAATATTGGCTTAATATTTTTAGGATCATTTTATTTTTATGTATTGTAAAGGCTCTTCTTATGAATTATATTTCTTGAGTTAAAGGCCAGTTTAGGTTTTGCTTTTTCCAACTCTTTAGATTTTTTAATTTTAATAGAAACATCGTTAGATGATTATAAAGACTATTAGTTTCCAAATAAATGAGCAAAAGAATTTGTTATTTTTTGATCTTTTTATAAACAATAAAGAGTTAATTTTTAGTAGCCAACTCTTTTTATTGCTGCTTAAAGTTTTTTCCAACCTTTATGAGACAAATATAAATTTTCAGTTAGCTAAAAATATTTTTTTAGATATGGTACTTTATTTATTACAGCTTTGATACAGGGGTAAATCAATGTATTTTTATTGTACTAGATTTTTTCTTTAAACAGCATGAGTATAAAATACATTATAAACAAAGAATTCAATATGATAACTGAATAAAATGAGAACTGCTAAATATTGCTGTTATTAGAGCTCATGTTTACCATTCCCAATTAAAAGCAAAGTAGTAATGTAAAGCTAGCAGCATAGTCAATTTAATTAAAAAAAAGTCTTTTATAAGGTTATTATATGTATAACTACCTAATATAAAATGCCATAATAAAGCTCAGCAAAGCTCCTTTTGTAGTTTGGTTTTCATTATAAATGCTTAAGCCAATGTATATTAGTCCTTTTTACAAGAATTTTATAATTTCCCAGTAATAACATGCGTGTTTGTATTCAGAAAAGAAAAATTTCTACCTCAAATAAAATGAAATCTTAAAAAGGTTAGTTTTATTGCTCTTTAATTCAAAATAAATGTATGCAGGTAAGATAATCATCATCAAAATTAGCAATGGAACAGCGATAGGAAATCCAATAAATAAATGTTAGTTTGAATAACAGTAAAATTAATTATCAGAATAAATATATTTCTTTGTTCCTATTTTCTCACATGACAATATGTTAATAGATTGCTGCACAAGGCTTGGGAATATCATATAATACAAATATTAACTAGAAATCCTAATAAATCTTTTTTTATTAAATTTAAAATTAAAAAACTTTGACTAAAAAATTATAATAAATAAAAATAAATAAAGTTAAAATTGAACATTAAAATAACCTAGGATCATGACAATTTATCATTTTAATTATACAAGAAGGTTTTAAATAGGATTTTTTTTAATGATAAATTAAATAAAACTGGTTTAAACTTTATCAATTTGTGTGTAATCATGATATAACCATTCGTTAATCCACAATTAATAAATTGTTTTATTTGAAATTAAGTTTGCTTCATATTAGATCATAATATATATAAATAAATAAATTTACCTGTTAGTAGTATCCTTTTTTGTGAGAGTTTTTTCAAACTTTAAGCAGGCAACTAAATAGACAATTAAGAAAGAAAAGATGGCGTATAAGATAGTATTAACTATAATCCATATTAATCTAATATAAACAATTTGAAGATTATGAATCCATCCCAGTTAAATGAACAAGCAGTCAAGCAATGTGAAGCTAATTTAAAGCGGATTGCCTAAAAAATTAACAAAAATCTAAACGGTGTAGGGAAACTTGAAATTAAAATAACCAAGAGTAGATAGAATTTGCATATAGCTAATTAAGAATTTAACTATGTTACTAAACCTAATATTTTCACATAAGAGACCTATATTAATTATACCTGCTCTCTTTAAATAGTAAGCTTATAATATTGCTTATGCTTCTAAAGTAACTTAATAAGCAAGATAAGTAAAAAATAGAGGAAATGAAATGATAAATAGACAAACAAAAACATAATAAGTAATATATTCCTCTCCACATTCTTTACATTCATAAACTCCATATTTTGTGTGACTTTTGCCATTCCATACAATCCCAGTATAATCGCAGCTCTCACATCGAGGACCATATCCTCCTTAACTACAACCATTTTTCCTGTTGGGAAAATTTATTAGTTAAATTTTTTTTAAATTAATTAATTTATTACATTTCAGGCTAACATTTTTCAGGATTGTTAAAGCAAAAGAAAATGTTTGTTGTATTTGGCTCTATCCAATAATTTTCGAATATTTCAATAACATTCTTATAGCACCTTTTTGCATTATCAGGACAAACTAGACATTTGTTTTCAAAGGAATTAGGTTTAATTAGAGAATACATATTATCTTTACACTCAAGACATTCAAACACATCTTAGTTAAATGGGTTGAAAACTTCACCGATAACACATTCTCTAAATTATAATTAGATAAATAACTCATTTTATTTGAATTTACTTCCTTCATCCTCTGGATAATTTATCAGTGTTTTTACTTAAAGAATCCCTTAAGATTTAGGTTTCAATAAGTAGCTTTGTTTTGTTTATAAATATTGAAGCCCATGCATATCTGAAATAATCTCTCCTTTAACTTCAATCTCAGTTTTTACTCTATTGATCCAAATACTTTCTGATGACATATAAATGGTGGTATATTAGCTTAATTCTCTTTGAAGTGGCTAGTACTTGCTATTTTTCAAACTTATCTCTAGAGATGTGTATTTTAACATTTAATTTTACTCATCAACCCAATAAAATTTAATCTAAAAAAAGATAGAAATAATTAAATAATGAACTTTTTGTTTTTAAAAAATATTATTTTTAATCAACCCAAAAGCCAATTTATTTTTTTATTAATTAGCTCATCATTTTCAATAAAAATATACTTTAAAATAGACTTTTCAAATAAATAATTTACTTCTTATTGAGTAGATGAAATGCTTGAAACAACTTTTTCTAGCGTGTTATTAGGTTTAGAATTTTTTACCATCAGTTTAGTTGGATAGTTGGTATAATCTTAGCCGAAGAATATAGCTCTGTTATGCTTTAAGCACCCTTCTACAGATAAAATGTCATCTATATTTTATCTGAAATATCGTATGCCTCCACCAATAGCTGCAAAATTGTTTTGTATAAGTGTTTTTTATTTTAAATTAGTCAAATCGTCTTCTATTTTTATTGTTGAATCAGTAGAAAATATTGCTCCTCCAGAGAAGGTGGCATTATTGAATTAAATGATAGTGCTATTTAAGATCAGTGAAGAGGAATATAAATAAATTCCTCCTCCATTTAAACCTGCTGAATTATTAAAAATATTTACTTTTTATAGTTTTAGAGCTACTTAATATGCTTATATAGCTGTACCATTGCTGTTGAGGCTTTACAAGCTTTGAATCTGAGAATCTGTGATGGTTGCAGAGCTTTTAGATTATGGGTCAACTTAGTCATTATAAATCAATATTGCAGAGTTTTTGATTTTTACTTGATTTTATTATTTTGATTTGCCTTTACTCAGAACGTAAGGGTAGACTTAAATATTTTCCAATACAGAATTAAAACATTAGAAAAGACCGATAAAATGATTGAATTAATTATTCTCTTAAACTGTTAAATTTTCAATCTTCAAGTTTTGATTTTTAGAAATGTAGAATAAAAAATTAATTGTATTTGATTTGATAATGTCAACGTTTTTAATATCAGTTTATTTAGCATTCTGCAAACGAATTACAGATTAAAAGCACGACGTGGAATAAATATTCAATTTATCAATTGTTACAGTTTCAGCATCAATTAATACAAAATCAGTTTAGTAGCATATATTTGATTAAATTTGAGATAATTAATTGATGGTTATGTTAAATATTTAGACTTTTAATGATGTTGATTCATACTGTTCATTTATATTAATATTACTTTAAGAGATAAAGCTTATCGATTTATTTAAGTGCAAAAACATTGACACATTACTATCTTCCATTAAGACATTTTTAAGAGACAGCTACTTTTTGATAAAAACTAATCTAAATATACTACTAAAGTATTCAATGCTTATAGGTAAATTAATAAAATAGCTTAAGATCTATTAATCCTATTATATTATTTCTCCTCTATCATTTACATTAAATTAAGCACTTTGATCTCCGTCCGAAGCACGAGGATTACTACTATTTCCAACATCCTCTATAAACTATTAATTTAAATTATTGAAAACAAAATTTTGTAAATCAACATATTCTACATCCTGCAAAAAGAATAAATCTATATTAGCATTTACACTTGTAAAATTGACATCTGAGATATATACATCAATACTTTATTAAATTAAAATCCAGCTAAAACTTTGGTAAAGAGAGAAGAAAGGGAATTAGTATGATTGAGATGAATTATCAAACACATTTAAATTACTGATATTAACATATTATGTAAATAAAATTTACAAGAATTGGCTATTTATCTAAGTTGTTTGCACTGTTAAATTCTTTATTGTTAAGCTAGATATATTATAGAATTGCAGTTAAACTTATAATTAAGAGTTTTCATTTGGAATAAATATATCTTTAAGAATTACAATATCACAGTTAAGTATAGTTAAGCTTTACCTCAGCTCAATATTTTCAAAATGAATGTATTTGAATTATTCTAAGCTATTTTGAATGTTGTAAGGGACATCACTTAAATTTATATCTTTTTTATTTTTTTCAGACTCACTGGTTTCATCTTTACTCTGAATTAATCTGTAAATTCCTTTATTGGCTTAAATCTTACCATTCATTATTTTAAGTTTGTTTATGACTGAGCTATTTATGGTTTATGGTAAAAGTAGCACGCTCGTATCACTTAAATCATATATAAAATAGGAAGTTAATTAAGTTTTGAGTTTCAGAGAGTTTGGGATGAATAATTGATTTTGATCAATATTGTCATCATTTTGTTTATCTAAATTAATATTATTCACCTTAGCAGGAAATTTAAAATTAATTTAGCCATATAATCCATTATTTTAAGTATAAATTGTGTCATACTAAATAATTTGATAGTCTTTTTTTTGGTGGATTATAAATTTTCCACGGCATGAATTATGTGATAATTTCTGTTCATTTGAGATTGTAATTTTAGCAAAAGATATTTTTTAGCTGTTTTGTTCAGATTTTAAAAATGAACCCTTTTCTTTATTTGTTTATTGATTAAAAATTAACTATTTAGTTAAGTCAACTAGGTTATTATAATCTGCTCCAACAATTCTAATAAAAATAGCTTCTTCTTATGTGAAAGTTTATATTGAGAGAATTTAGAGATATAAATTAGTTTATTCATAGAAAGGAACTGCTAATTTGCGTTGTAAAAATTACTTCTAGCTGTAATATTCAGAATTATCTCCTTAATTGCTTTAGTACATGCTGTTAAAAGACGATGTAGAACTATATGATGAAGATCCACTAATACGGTTGACTGATTTGCTAAGAATGTCTATTTCATCTGGATTATCGTCTGTTATTATTTAATAAATATATAATCTATTTATGTCTGAAATAACAAAGAATTCCTCTAACACCAAGAAAACTTGCTGAACATAAAAGAAGTCTTTGTTTGTTATGTAAAACATTAAAGTAAATGACTTAAGCACTTCAAAAATGTAGATATTTGAAGCACTTAAGACTGCAAGTAAGTTTTTATTTAACTTTTAGAGCTTAATCTGATTACGTGCTTGCAGTGGAAGCTAAGCTATGATTATGTTATTTTGCTACTATTTAATGAGCAAATCTTGATATTAGATTACATAGATGTAATATTTATCAGCAAAATAGATCTATTATGTTTAGCTATCTTCAAATATGACTTAAATTCCATCATCAATATTATTTTTAGACCACATTAACTCACATTAAAAGTTATAAACGTTTAATATCTTATTTATCCATAAAAAGATATATTGAACGATTTCTGTCTAATTTTGAGTCTTAATAATTTAAATTCCTTTTACTTTACCAAAGAATTCTGGAGGAAGTTTTAGCAAGCAGGGAGAATCTTCTAAGGATTTTTGAGCTATTAAATTATAATTTATATCTATAAGAGCATACTTTATGTTTGGTTTTATATCAATCAATAAGAAATTTTAGAAATTAAATTAGGATAAGTTAATTAGTTATTTTTAAAAGTCTAGCTTAATATTATCAATAGTTAAATAATATAGTTGATTGTCCTTAAATGCATATATATAAACCAGGTCATCTTATCCATCAGCATATATCTCTTAATAATCGTATAGATTTAAAGTTGTTAGATACTTGTTTCTTTAGTATAAATAAAATTCTCTATCAAATTTGATAACAGCTAAAGATTTTGAGTTACTTTTGTTCAAATATACTAAGTATTGCATTTTCCTAATCTTTAAAGTTTGCAGATTCTAAGTTTCTACGATATCAGGTAGCTTTAAAATTGTGTAATACTACTCGTAGACATTATAAACACAAAGGCTGTTTAATTTTAAATTTATAAAAATCATGTCTTATTCTTAGAAATTCTAAATTTGTACTGATTTTGCTTAGTTCATTTCCTTATCCTTCTCTTTTTGTGGGGAGTTTTATTTTAATGGTTAACCCTGGGAGAAAAAATAATTCTGAAAATTTAATTTGTTTTCGAAAGAAAACCTTTCAAGGACAAATGGGAATATTTAAGACAGATCTATAACTTGAAGGTATTTCTCTAGGGATTATTAGTGGATAAATGCTAAATCTAGTGAGGGGGAGTAATGGAATTTACTTTCTTAAAAAATGTAGTAAAGGTCTGATTTACTTGTTGAAATTAGGATATTTCCTATTACTACAATTTATTTATCCTCAATAATAGCAACATTTGTTTAATTAATAAATAAGTCAATATTGATCCTTTCTAAGTCTGTGTTAAGAGTAATATCTTTGAGGATACTCTAGCTCTCATATTCAATTATTGTTATTTTAAAGTTATTATTTAAACTTATTTGCTCATAAGTAATAAGGAATGTATTACTGCATGCCCTCGGAATACTCTTTTTGGTTTTAAAAACAAAAAAGGGCTTTTAATCTTCGCTAAATGGATAATCATATCCAATTATTGTGTTTGAATACCTTAAAAATAGTTTTTAGTACTACCAACAGTAAAAGTAGAAACCATTTATATTAAAAGATTCTTATTCGAATTCATAGAAGAGCTTTATAGGAGTTAAATTTTGGTAAGATACTACCTAAACATATTATTAATCATTCAGCTATGTCAAGCCAATAATAAAATCTCTCTCCAAATATAAAAAACCATCTTTCTAATTTAAAAAAAAGAGAGATGAATCCTAAGATAGGTTAGCATTTTGTTACTGAATAGATTTTTATTTTTCATAAAAATATACTTTAAGACTTAGAATATAATAAAGATGAGTCTTACTTTCCATAAGCTAAATTTTTTTCTGTTATTTTTTACTGTAAATTAGCAGCTCTGGTTACATATAAAACTTGTTCTGCAAGAAATCGTAAATACCATACAAATTTAGGTATACATAAGGATCAATTAAAGAGAAATAGGCAAATTTATCTACTTTTGAAGGATAATTCATTTAAAAACTATAAATATAATCAGGAAAACCCTATTCCATCTTAGCCGCCCCTTCAAATTTTTTTGTTTAACTGACTTTTATATCATATAAACTATAAACTAGTATATTCATGTCATCACAAATAAGAAGAGTATCAAAAGCGCTTATAATCTGAAATGTAAACAAACCGCATTCTGCTTTAATTTTATAAGAAAAAATAATTTGCTTCTCAGGATATTAAATTAAATCTATCCTTTTATTTGCTAATGGTTTTTTATCAAAATCCTAATATGCCTCTAAACCTATGACGCGCCACTTATCAGAATACATTGTATTTTAATAATAATCATCTAAATTTATTCTGTCTGTAGTGAGTTATTTGATAATATTAGGGATTTACCACCTTTTATACAAGAGCTAATATTTATCAATTTTTCCTGAATAGTAACATTAAAAGCTGCACAGTACACTTATTTACTCCTTTATATTAATTTAATTCATGAATTAAAGCTTATTTTGAGAAAACTGACCTTCCACAATTTACAATTGCTCAGCTTCCTAAAGCTAAAGTATCCTTTTTTTCCCTATTAACTTGATTTAATTACTGCTTAAGACCTTATAAGTAATCACTGTGTTTGAAAACATTTCAAGTTTGCCTAGTATTAAAAATAAAAGAAATATAATTAATTAACTTATTCATTTTAAAGTTTTCAATGTTTGAAGATATAAAAAACTAAGAAGGTTTTCAAAAAATATCATAATAAAAAATTTTAACCAATAAATTTGATTTTAATTTTTTAAAAAGGCTAGGTAAATATTGTATTTTAACTAATATCTCTCCTGTTATTATTTAATTTCAATCGAAAAATTTTTTTTTGGTGTTAATAAATTTATGAGGATGATTTTTTAGGTTAAATAATTATTTAGTAATTTAAAAAATAAATAATTTTACTATAGTAGTACTGTGAAGTTATGATTTAAAAGAAAATGCCTTTATTATAAGAGCTTTAAGGAAAAAGCAGAAAAGAACAGCTATTGTTTTCTAAGTAAGGAATAAAATTCTTATCATCACTTGTAACAAGAGGAATTATTTCTTGACCCACATGAGATATTGGATTAGTGAGTAAATTAACAAAGTGAAAAATGAATCTGCTTTCTCTTAACTCTTATATAAGCATCCAAGTCTATTTTGATTCTATCTAGTATTTATATATTCTGCCAGATATAATGTTTTAGTCTTATTAGAGTTCATTCGAAGATACGTTTTCTACATTAAATTTAATATATTTTCCAGGTGATATTATTAAAATTGTGGTCATATCTAAAAATTCAAAAAAAAAATCTGTTATCTAGACTCCTACTTGCTGACTTAATTCTAGACTAACTTTATCAAATACCTACAGAATGCTCTAGTTATTTGATTTATTAATTAAGGATATAGCGATATATTTACTATTATCCTTTATCTACTTGTAATTTTATAAGGAGCAGGAAATTAACTTACTTTTTTGATTATTTATCAAATAAAAATATAAGCAAACACTAGATTCTTTTTTCTCTTTTGCTAAAAATAATTAATCCGATATAATTTAGTCTACTGAAAAATAAACTTCGTAATTTGGCGAGATTATAAAGTTAAAATACTCAATAGTCAACACTAAATGTTATTTTTAACTGTTTTGGAGGCCAAAAATTTTAATCAGCCTACTATCCGAATTAACAAATATTTAAAAATTTTATCTTACAATTTAAAGTCTATTTATAACTTCATCTCCCTAAAACTCCTTTTAAAATAGGGCTTAGCCATTATAAATCATAAAAATTACTAAATTTCCTTTAGTACTAATGGCAGCGTTTATTAAGATACGCCTTTATTCATCTAAGCCAACTGCTCCATACTCTTCTATTTCTTCATTAAATATTTCTATGCTGTTTTCATTACAAAAATTAAATAGGTTTGCTTCTAAATTCTATTCAAGAAATATTCTGGCATTATTATCATAGGAAACCATTAGAAAACTTTATTCTTAATCTGTTTTTTATAAAAAAATCAATAAAAAATCATATTTTATAAATTTAACAAATTTAAAATTTTACATGCTTAACTTTGACTTAAGTGGTAAAACATACTTTTTATTGGTTTTTTGAAATCGGATTTAATATATTTTAGATTGAAATTTGCATCAAAAACCTAAAGCTAAAAAGAATTTTTAGCTGCAACAAAAATATCATTATTAAATTCAGAAACAATGTATTACTCGTTGTTTTATATTTGAATTGTGTATAAAACTAATTTTAGATTATTATTATTATTGAGGCAACTTTAATCATTTAAGCATTTAATCATCAAATCTTTAATTCTAAAAAAATTAATATATGTTTGGTATTTTAATGATAAAATATTTGTTTCTTGTAGTACTTAGCCATAATCAGCACGGGCAAAAAAATGAGTCAAAGAATAAGACTCTGTGTCAAAAATATTTACACTCAACCCATTTAAAACAACAAATTATTTTTCTTGTTCCCCGTTATTTTTAAGAGGATAAGAATAGCTCTTAATCCAATCAACTTACATTTATTCTCCTATATCTAACTAGCTAATTGGCTCACCTTCTTCCATAAAACTAGAGTATATAATTATCCTTAGTAGAGAAATCACTATTAATTTATTTTATTTTGGGATAATGAAGTACTCAAAAACTTTCTAACCAATTTTATATTGAAATTTTACTGTATTAACATCATCCATAGAAAATACCATAACTTTTTTATATTAATTTATAAATTGAGAACTAAATTAATATAATAAAAATATTGTAATTTGATAAATCATTTTTTATTTATTATTAACAAACAACTTATATTTTATTTTAATAAAATAAATTATTTTATTTAGGTTTAATAATTTAATTTAAAATAGCAAGTTGTAAGCATTAATTGTTTTTTTTAAGGAATGATTTATTATTTAAAAATGCTGACAAAAATAATATAATTACTATCTTAAAGGGAAGCAGATGATGTTATAAGCCAGTTTTATTTTGGATCAAAGTTTTAAATATTACTAATTATCTATGTAAACTAATTATTTTAGACAAATTTTGGAATTTCAACTGTATCTACTAATGCGTATTATCCATTATTATAAATTAGTATTGTATTAGTGTACACTATATATATTAAATTACTGAGACCTATAACTGTTTAAATATCTTGATCGCTGTTTAGACTTTATAGATAGAACTAGTAAGCAAATTTATCTTTTGTAAATACATAAACTTCCTTTTTTGTGTAGAAATATAAGTAATACATATCTATGAAGACTTTGATTCCATCTGTTTTTTATAATTAGAAGAAGTTAATTTTATAGAACTAACAATAAGGGTGAATGAGTATGTAAATTAAATTAATTTTGCTTTTAAATTTACTATAAAGCTTACCTTCATCTTTGTTAAAGCAGTTTGTATTGAGCTCTCCAATATAATTTTCTTAAGAACATATTTTAGGATATGTACAAATATGTTATTCTTCATTTTGCTCAAGATCTTCAGGACATTTTTAAACTTCTACTATTTAATTCTATGTAAAATTATAGTAAGCATAGCTAGATTGATCGTTTAAATTAAAAGTGCATTCAGATTTAGACTCAGATAATAAGAAGCCTTTTTCACAAGTTTAGCATTTAGTGCTGTCTAAACACTGCATACAAAAAGGAATATTGCATGTCACACAAGTAAATCGTTAATCATCCTTAAAATAGCCTGTTGGACAAACATCAAAGCATACTGATTAATACATATATCCTTAACATTTAAAGCAGTCTGTTTTACCATCTCCAAAGCAAGAAACACAACTGGAATCACACTTTTAGCAGGTTCCTTTACCCTGATAAAACTCATCAAATTTACAAATTTAGCATAAAATCGCAGTGACAAAGAAGAAAATAAGTATAAAAGATTTAAAAAAACTATTTAGCATTTCTTTGATTGAATGTAGTTTATAATTTATCAATTAAGTATTCTTTTCTTTGAAAAAAAGGAATTAAATAACTAATTAATTAATTTAAAATTTCTAAAGAGAGATCACAACTTTTTTAAATAAATAAATTTATTTACTTTATTACATTTTTATTAAACAAACATAATATAATTTGTTAACATTAAATTGTTCTTATTCGCTCACTTATTTTTTTACAATAATATTCATCATAATCATTAAGTATATCTACTGCTCAATCACAATGTTTATGCTTCGGTAATACTAATCTAAAATTTGTGAAAGCAAAACAAAATTCTAAAATTATTTAATGAGGAATTAATACATGAATAATAAATCCTATTTTTATCCAATAAGTCAATAAAAAATAAGAAAGATAGAATTAAATAATAAATACGTAATAATTTTGGATCTCTGCAAACAAGCAAATAAACAATCAAATAAACTAGCAAACAATTGTAAAATATAATCTCTAAAATTCATAAGGAATTAAAATTAGAATAATGTAAATAATTTTTTTAATACCAAATTATTATAAAATGTAAGAATAGTAAATGCCATTTTTTAACAATAAATTAACAATAAATCATAAAAATAAAAAGGGAGGGAAGTAATTAATAAACATTGTAAAATTTTTCAATCTATGTAAGTAAGCAAATAAATAAAGTTAATAAATCAATATTTAAAAAAAAATCTTTGAAATTTTTACAGAATTAGATTAAAGTCAAAAAAATAGTTTTTATTTTTTGTTATATAATTTTTAGTAAAAAAATTAATAATTTTTAATGCAGCAACTTTAAATTTATGATTAAGTTCAAATAAATTATTTAATTTTAATTTTGCTAAAATTAATTTTTAGGAATTAAGCAATTAGTATTAAGCGAATGAATGCTTTTCCAAATTAAAGATTTTCAAAAATGCTCTATAATCATTGTCTGGTAGTAATTCTTTATATGTTCTCTGTTATTATAAATATACTGTAATAGCTTTTCTTCTGAAAAAAAGTATTTGATAACTTGTCTTCCATTTTCAGATATATCTTAGAAAGTTGAATACTCTTCTAAGCTTTAGCTTTCACTTAAAATTAAAACTAACAACTCAATCTCAGTTTCAATCAATAGCCTAGAGAGTTTTTATATCAGTACTTTATTTTATAAGTTAAGCTTTTAATCTGTAATATAAATGAGATAGGTGTAGCTATTTTTATTATTTTTTGATTAAAACGAATAATTTTGCCTAAATTTATATTAAGCCATGAATGAAGATAATTTTTCATCTAGGTTAAAAGCAAATGATTTTATACATGATAATACTCCCTAAATAAAGACCTATTCTCCTTTAAAGCATTCTTTTGAATCATATGATTAATTATTTTTATATTGGCTTTATAAGAAATTTGTTTAATTAGAATGATAATTTTTTATTACATCTTCCATTTTTGCACACTCATTATCAAAATTTTCATAGATATTTTGTATTTCATCTTACGAATGATAAATAATTTTATTTCTTTCATTCTATTTTAAATATTTTTTTTAAGAAAAGCTTTAAAAGTAGTTACTTTTATTGATTGGCTACTTAAATTAGAATTCAGAATCCTAATAGAATTCTTTACCTTAATTACTGTTAACGCTAATCGTAAATTCTTACTAATTTTTTATTTTATTTTTATTTTTCATTTAATTTGAACTTTCATTCTCAATCTGATAAAGCTAAGTCTCACAGCAATTTTATGAAAAAACATTTATGGCTTCTTATGGAAAATCTTCATTAAAAATAGAAATAATTGACTCATCCGTTAAATTATTGTTTTGGACACAAGATTAGTGCTAATTATTTAAAGCTTCTTCATTTTTAAGCTTTTATTTATAATTTTATTAAGGTGGTTTTCTCCCTTAATCATTACACTTTTTACTATCTGTAAGCTTTTAAAATTATGAATTTTGTTTTTCTATTTCATTTTGTTAAATTGAATTTAATTTTTAATCATTTTTAATTGACTCAACTAAGGAACATTTCTACTCTATTTCAATAACTTGCATTAATATATTGATGGCTTGAATTTTTTATTGTTGATTGATCTTGTTTGAAAGAAATCTCTAAAAAATTTCTGAGAATAATGAAAAATTTGATTAGATAGTTTTCATTGAAGTAACACCTAGAGTCTAAATGAATAACTACTCTTCAAAGTTAAAATCTAATATACCAAATGTGTCAAACTCTTTGAAAAGGATCTGATTAACAAAATCATAAAACATGGCACATATCTTTTTTTTAAATTAATAGTTAAAGCAAGTGGAAATTATAAAAACGTTTAAATTATTATTCATCAGGTTATCGTATTTGTATTTAATCTCTTATAATTCTTAACTTTTAACATTATTAATTTGCACTATTTATGAAAGAAAATCAATCTGTATTTTCTTCAAATAAGGAAGGTAGTATCTGCACTCCTCTAAAGATTTAATTAAAATAAATGCTGCAGTTTAGTAATTCTTTTATATCAATTAATACTGTGCTTATTATAGGGTACAATATTGAAAATAAATATCAGAACTAAAATCAAAAATATTTTTTTTGCTTTTTTTGAAATCTTTTCTAACTTGGTGGAAAGCTACTTGCAATTTTTATTATACCTGAATGAGATATTACTGTATATTTATAAAATTATTTATTTTTTTTCTATATATTTAACTTTATTGAAGAGTGTTCTGCTTAGATTCGCTATTTTCTAATTTTTCTTCACATTAAGATTCATTTAAAAAGGATTTAGCTTTATTAATAAATTATTATTAAAATTAGCTCTTAGTGTTAAAAAAGTTTCTTCCATTGTTAGAATTTGTTAAATTGCTTTCTTTTTATAAGAGGAATTAATTTGAAAAATCACTTCCTTATTATTATTCTTATTATTATTATTATTATTATTTGGTTCTCATATTTTAAAAAATACTGAAGTTATTTTAATTTATTTTAGTTTATTTATTTTATATACTATTTGATCTTGATTTATTACTTTCTTTGTTTGCCTAACTGAATAACGAGCTTTGTTTCACTAAATTAAAACTAGATTAATCGTTTAGGTCACTCTATTCAAGTTAACTCTAAAAGTTGTTAGTCATTCTCTGAGATTTTCTAACTTTAATTGGGCAGGTAAGGATTATCTAATCTTATTAATTACTTTAATCTTTTTAAATTTAAACTTCTCCTTTACAAACTAGATTCTCAAATTAATTATTTTGTTAGCTTCTAAACATTTGATTATTTGTTATTTAGTAACTTTCTTTCAATTTAATGTCCAAGTTAGTTTTATGAATATTAATATAATACTGCATTAAAATATTTAGTATTTTATTTGTCTCTTGTCGAATTTAGTAATGAAAATCTCTAACTAAAAGATTGCAGTAGCTTGCAATTTCTCTTTTAAACGAAGGTGGTAAAAATAGTTAACTTATTGAGATATTTTCAATTACAATGTCTTCGAATGCATCCCACATGTAATAATTTTAATTTTTTAAATAAAATATTAGAGATGCTTGGTAATTGAGATTTCTATTAAACAAGTATTCAAATTACTATTCAGCATCTTAAATATTATTACCTAATTTATTTTGATATTTGTAATTCTATACAAACTGAGTGATGTCACCTATATCAAAGTACTCAGCATTATTTAAACTATTAAACATAAAATGTTTGAATTATTTTTTAAAATTCTGCAATAATTCATTTAAATTTAGTTCAATATCTTGATGAGAGTACACACTGAGTTCATATTTACAATAAATTATTGAATTCCCAAAATTTTCTAAGGCTTCTTAATACCTTTCTTAATTGAAATGTATTACGCCCATATTATTATAGCAAACACCTAATGCTCGTAAATTTCTAAACTACTTAAAATGGTCGATATATTTATTGAAGTTTAATAAAGCCAAGCTTTGATTAAATGTAAAGAAGCTTTAATTTGTAAATCTTAATATTTAAAAGACTTTCTAAAAACTGTTCAAAAGCTCTTAAGTTTCACTTGAAAAACAATATCCTTCAAAATCCTCATCTATTTAATCTTCAATTAAAATCTCATTATTGTATTCTGTTTCACAACTTATCTGCTAAGTGTTATTTTAAGTTCTTAAGCTTTTATTGATTTGATCTTATTTCTCGTTTAGTATTTTAATTTGGTTAAGGACATTCTTTAGATGATTTACAGGATATAATATACAAAATCCTATTTATATTGAGTAGATTGCTTATATAATCAAGACAAGAAATGCTAACGACCAACTGATGTATACAAATATTTTATTATAATATGAGAGAGTCTATTCGAGATTTTATGCATAGATTTGCATTTATTATTTAGACAGTATATCTAAAAACAAATAAATATTCTTAATTTCATATTTTTTAGCAGGGTTAATTGATTTTAGAGTTTGATCTTTTGATACTTTATCAATCATTGTTATTGTATTAAGAATAACTAAGCATTCTGTGCCGTTTCTGTTGTATTCAAATACACTTTAATCGTTTTTATATGGATTTGATAGGTCTATGCTATCAGTTTAAGAAACAATAAAATCTGAATTTTATTTTAGATTATTTAAAAAAATTTAAGCCTGATTCTAGTCTTGCAGGTATTTAGTTTCAATGTCTTAAATATATAAAACTGACTGAACTGATTGTTTAGAATTATAGACCATTGTAAGTTTTATGGGATCTAGAAGCATCTATTGTAAAGAATTTAAGCTGAAGTTAACAAAGTAGTTTGATATTGACTTCAGATTAAGTGTTGTGCAAATTATTGCAAATACAGAACTCTCTGAGTTTGGGTCTTATTTTGAATATTTTAATATCCTTTAACAGAAATTCGTTGCAAAATAGTTTAGCCCGTTACCAATAATATTAAGTGAAGGAGGGAAAACTGCTATGGAATAAGAATCAACAGTTGGTTGATAATAAAATCTACACCTAACATCGAATCTATAAGGGAAAGGGTTATATGGACAATTAGGAGGGATTGCATAGTTTTTATAGTTAGAGTTATAACCAAAAACAAAGAGCATACCATCATGGGGAAATCCGAAATACATATTCTAAATTTAAAGCCACCTGATATCTTAATTCTGTTAGTCGTATTTTATGGCTTTCAACAAAAAATCTTAATGGCTAGAGTTATCAATTTGCTGCAACGATATGTTATCTAATTAGGAAAGGTATCCATAATTAGGCTGAATCCTTTCATTTTAAATAAATTTTATTATAAAATGACAATTTTACTTTGAAATATCATAAATCTACAAACAAATCATTCTTTATTTGGATTATTTCATTTAATTTTTAAAATATTTTTTGTAGTTAAAATTAATATTTATTTATATAAATTAATAATAAAATTTTTATAAAAAGAATCAATAATATTACCAATTACTTGTAGAAAGAATGTATTTTTAAAAAATATCAAGTATTATAGGATTCTCTTATTTATCAAAAGCTCTCTGTATATTTAATATTGCAGCAGTAAAATTACTATTTTTTTTGACTTTATTTAGTAAATACTTTTAGTATAATTAGTTTGTAAGGTTAATTTGCCAAGAGACCTTTTATATTTGATCATTTAACTAAAATACCACAGCTTTATTGAAAATTTTAGAGTTGGAGATTTAATCTTCGTATAAATTATCAGCGAAGTTTAATATGAAACTTCTACTAGCTTCTTAAAAAAAGTATAGCGTGATTAATGTAGTCAAAATCAAAATAATTGTTGGTAATAAGAATATTATTGTCACAACAATTTATGTGTGATTTTTCTGAAAAAATGATAAGAAATTATTGCTTGCTTTTGCTAATGATTTTTTCATTCTTTTTTTTTTCTTTCAGCTAAAACTTTATTGACATATAAATTTTTGATTAAAAATTATTTATTAATTCAAACAAATGTTGTGATACAAACAATAATTTTTTGCACTCAAAATTCATTTCCCTTAATAAATAAGTTGAAAAATTAATATCAATTCTTTATCATCAATGAATAAATTTAAAGTGCTATCTTCTGTTAATTTATTTATTTTACCTGATTTAAAATGAATTAACCTTACTTTAACAATTAATTAGCATTGCTTAAACAATTAATTAATATTAAAAATTTTTAAATATTAAATACTTACATAAATATTTTTTAGTTTTTATTTTTTTTTTATTTTATTTAAATAAATTTTATTTTTATTGTAGAAATTACTTTAATAAAAATTTATTACTGCATAATCTTTTGATATCAATAATATAAAAGTGCTTAATTTTAAATGTTCTTTCAATATTAAGGTTATGATTGTCTGTGAAACAAAAATATTTTTATAAATACATTTTATTTAGTGAACTTAAATTATTTTTTTAATTAGATTTTTATTTTTATCACTTAGACAATTTAAAAAAAAAATAATTTAAATTCAAGGTAATTTTTTTATCAAATTATCGCGAGATGAAAAATGCTAGAACATATTTTATTTTAAAAAGATAAATTTATAAATCCTATTTTATAAAAATCAATTTAAAAAAACAATTTTAATTTTTTACAGAAGCATTTTATGAGCTATAGAGAATTATTAGTATTTTGTAATTTTAGATTTATAAACTTTGACAAAAATTAATCAATAATCACTAAAATATTTATTTATTTATTTTAATATTATTTTGTCTATTTAATATAGAAAAAATTTTTAGCAGGTAAAATTAAAAAATATTTGGTTTTAAAAATAAAAATAAAATAAAATCTGCATATATTTAACTTCTAATTCAAAATTATCAGAGCTAGATAATTCGAATACATTTTTAAAATATCAATCTAGAAGAGGCTGGCTATAAAGAGTAATATTTCTCATAATTTTTCAAAATTCATGTTAAGCTAAAATATTTTTATTAGTTAGAATTAATTATTTAAAAAGCTATCTCATATCATTTTTAACTTTTCTCTTAATTTTTGATTTATATTTACCTTTTTAACGATAAATAAATTAGATTTTAGAAATGATTTGATATTTATTTAATTAAAGAATTTTTGTTTTCTAACTATTTCAAATAAATCTTAATCTAGTATTTAACCAAATATGAAATCATTTTTTGGACATAAGTTAATTTATTCTCTTCAATATTTATTTTTTTACTGAATTTAATACTTTTTATATTTGATTTAACTGAAATAAAAATAGATTTAGTTTTATTATTAATATAGCTGATTCTACTTACTTGTAAAAATTAATTTAAAAATACAATTAACTTTATTTTTAAATTTAAAATGATTACAAAAATCATTTGTAATTAGTTAGGTGCTTAAAAGATTTAAAGTTAAAGAGATCTGATAATATCCACAATTTTATCAGTTTATTTGGTTTATGGGCTGAATATTTTTTTAGATTTTATTAACATAAATTTTTTGTATATTTAGAGTATTCCCTACTTAAAATAAATATTGCCTTATAATACTCATTTCAAATTGTGATTTCTTAACTTTATTAAACAAGAATTAGCAAAATAATTTGGATAATATTGATTTACACATTTATTTAATTCACTCTTTTGAATTAAGCTATTTACACAAGAAATGACAGATATCAAATCTTTTATCAAGGATTAGATTAGGTCTGAAAAATAAAAAAGAAAGTCATTACAAATCTTTGAAGCTAGGAAAAGTATATTTTAGGCTAGCACTATTTTAAGTTCGGATGCAAATTTAAAACATAATTAAGGATAAAATTTAATTAAAATGGAGACTATTGATTCAGTCTCATCAAAAAATTTGGATGAAAACTAAGATTAGACATAAATTTAGATTGAAAAATCAAGTGAAAACGATCAATAATCTGTTAATAAATCATAAATTGAAGACCTTCTTAAAAATTAAGTAAAGACACCACAATTTAAATGTAAAAAAAGATAGGACATATTCGAATTAATGATAGAGGAAGAGCGTAAATAATAGGGAGCTATCGTTATAAAATTTGGGAATCAATTATAAATTTAGCCAAAATTCATGAAAATAAGAGGTACAATGTGTTCCACTGAGTTATGGTCGATGAGATAAAAAAAGGATTTATGTTGCGAATATATTTAAAGCTCACAGCTTGAAAAAGGGAAGACTGAAAAAACTTCTACATAATAATCTAAAATATTGATATTAAATGGTTTAAATAAAAACTCTCCATTTGAATTAAATCAATTTATTGATTCAAGGAAATATAAAATGCCAATGTCTGATAGGATTAGTGGTATATCATATTTTAAACCTGAAAAAATGATCAGTTAAGCTGATATTTATATGTAGCTCCAATAAGAAAAATAGGGAATGTCAATAAAAAGATATTCAATAGCAGAATCAATTTTTAATTAATTAAACACTAGAATACCCATAGATTTAAAATATCGAAGTTAGAGTGGCGAAACCACATTTATGAGATAAACAGCTTCAAGTACATAAAAACTTATTTAAAAGAATTAAATTGGTTAATTGAATTCACCAATAACAAGAAGTCGTTAAAGTGAATAATCTCCATTATATTCTCCTCTTTCTACAGCAAATCAAAGCACTTTTTCTTCATAGATCTAAAGAATATCTGATGAATAATCAACTAGAAAGAGTATATTAAAATAGACCTCTGATGCTAAGTAGTAATCTTTTTCTGATAAAATGAGAAGTAAATACAAAAGCCTTAAGTCAAGTAGATCTACAAATTCTGTTAATCTCTCAACCTAAGATCTAAGCAGCAATATAACTTTTCTAAAAAGTGCTAATTCTAATTTTTATACAGATAGCCAATTTCCTAAAACAGATAGAATTACAGAATTACAAAATTATTCCTCCTAATCTAACTTTAGTGAATATATATTATCTCCGAAAAGTAAAACTTTAGGATTCAAGTCAATAGATGCAACAGATAATTATCCAAATTAAGAATTTGGTGATAAAAGCTAAGCAGAAAATACAAACTTGCAAATTAAAGATTAAGTTAAATTATAAATAGATAGCTTAATAAATTAATGTAATCGATCTCTGCTAGACAACCGTCATTTTGAGAGGTAATTTTTTTATTTTTATAACAATATAAAAATAAAGCAAACCTTTCTTTATTAAATTAAATATCTACAAAAGAAAAAAATAATCTTTTTAATTTGGCTTTTTTTTAAAGCTGCAATTGTAGTTTTTTTAATAGTCTTAGTTAATTTTTATACAATTTAAATTATTTATTTATCAAATCATTTTTTGCTTTTTTATCATTTATTTTATTAATTTATACTTAATTTGGCTATTTTTTTAAACCATTTTATTAATATTTTAAAAAATGATTTTAACTTTTTTAAAATTAAGAGTTTCATATATGAAATATAACTAACTTATTATTTAATTAGGCAAATCGATTAAAATTTGAACCAACTAGAACAGAATGCGAAATAATATGCTAAAAAGATAGAAAGAAAAGAAAAATATTTATTTTAATTTTGAATGAAATAAATAATTGAAATAATTTTAGTTTTAATTGGGTTTTTTGCAATTTGAATAAATAAACACAAAACAAACATTAAAAAATAAATGAAACTAAATTCATTTTTGCGATTAAAAATTAAGTTCAGACTATTAAAATTCAATTAGAAATTTTAAATAAAAATTCATTTTCTTTAGGATTCCATAGCATCTTTAAGCTCTTAGCCCAGAATTAGTACATTTTTACGCATTCTGATATTTTCTATCGACATTTTCTGATAAAAATTAGTTAAATTTAAAAATAATAAAATAAAAAATAAATTTTACTTCAATTAAATCTTGTATTTCTTTATAATTCATCAATTTATAATTTTTAATTTCTTGTAATTCTTTTTGTTCATAGCTAATAAAAATATTATATGTATATATATATTATATTTATTTATAATTAAATATGTTTTACATATCTTTAATGTCTTCTGAGGTAGGGTTTTTATGGAAAAGTTCTTTAGAAAGGTTCTAGATTGTTGCTATTTTACTTTCCAAAACTTTGTGTTATTCTTTTAGTTATTTGTCCATGAATTCTATTTTATCTTTTTGTTGCTTACTTTGTACCTTTGAAATGATAATTATTTATTTATTTAAATTAGCTTACAACCATTCAATTTCAAAATTTACTTCAAGTTCTTGGTTACGAATAGAAAGTGATTCTAAAATAATTTTATCTCTTTTGGCTGTTTCAGGATTAACGTTAATAGTTGAATGGAATTATTTTTTGTTAGCTTCTCTCAGTGATCTTACATCGCTTTCAAGAGATTCGTTTTTAATTTTCAATTCCTTTACTTATTAAACTAAACCATCTCTAACTTGCTTTATTTCTAATACCTCATTTTAATACTTCTTTTAATTGATTTTTTATATATTTTAGCTGTCCTCAAGTTGTGTTGTGATAGATTATAAGTTTTATTCTAGCTCAGTTTTTTGATTTTGCAATCTCTCGCTTTATTTCTCTAAGTAATTTATCTTTTTCTCAAATTCATCATTAAGTTCATTTAACTCATTAAGTTTGTGGCTTAGCTTCTCTTAGTTTTTCTCCTTATTTTCCAACTCTTCTTGTAACTTTTTAATTTGCAAAGTTTTAGAAAAATTATTTTTTTTTGCAAATTTACCTTGTCAATAAGCTCTCTTAAGCCAGTGCATTCTTTCTTTAAATTTTCATTATCTGCATTAAGTTGTTTATAGGCTTGCAAATTTCTTTCATATTCCTTTTTTTAACAAAATTTATAAAATATTCCCTTTAAAAAAATAACTAACTAGCTTTTTACTTGAATTTGTTTATTTAAGATACTGTTTTGCTATATCTAGCCTTGTAAAGTCATTTCTAAGTTAAATTTCTCTCTAGCACTTTCTCTTTGAATCTTCAACTCCTCTTCCTTAGCATTAAAATCTTCTTATAAGCCAGTGTATTTTTCTTTCCAGTGCTCTCTCTATTTAAACCCAAATAAATAAATTCAATATGAATGCAAAGTTGTAATTAAAATTTTTATAGCATAAAGAGAAAATTAAGAAAGAAAATTTTTATTAAGTAAGTAAGTTATTAAGTAAGTGATTGAGTGAATAATTAAGTACCTCTCTGTCTGCTTTTTAAAGATTCACTGAGTTCTCATCAAGTAAACCTTAAAGAATTCTGCATCTTTCTTCAAGTGATTCTAAGTTAAGATTCTTTTTAATTTACTATGACTACTGTAATTTATTTTTTTCTTCTAGCTCTATTTTCAAATTCATATATTGCTATTCAAGCTATCTCTTCTGGCTCTCTATTTACTTTAAAGAGTCTGTACTTTAAACAGGCTATTTAGATTTTTCTTCTAATTCTTGTTTAAGTTGCTTGTTTTCTTTTTCTAACTCTTTTCTTTTCTTTTTTAACTCTTTGACCTATTCGTCCCATTTTTTCAATTCCTCTAAAGTCATTTTTACAGTTTGCTGCTTATCTGATTTAGCTTCTTTAGATTTTTTATCTTTATCTTCTTTTTTATCCTTTTCTTCTTTTTTATCTTTTTCATCCTTTTTGTCTTCATTATCTTTTTTTTCTTCGTTGTGGACATGTACAGGTGTTGATACAAGGGAACTATTTCTAGGTGTAGTAGAATCGCTTATAGTTGAATTTTCAAGATTGATGATATTATTTGAAGAAGAGAAAGTTGTAGAATTTAATTAACTCTTCATTTCAGTTATCTCTTTTTCAAAATCTTGTTTCTCTTTTTACAAATTTTCATTTTATTTCTAGAGTTCATTGATTTCTTCAAGCTTAGACTTAAGCTCCTATTCTATTTGTTCGTATTTGATTTTTAATTCATTTATTTATAATTCGTTTTGTGCCTCTATCTCCTATTGGTTTTATTTTTCGTTTTTATTGGTCAATTAAGACTTTAACTCGTTGATTTCAATTAATTGTTATTCATTCTTTTATTTAAAATCATCAACTTCATTTTCTTTATTTTATATTTCTTGCAAAATTTGTAATTCTGAGTCTTTCAATTCTTTCAATTCCTCTTCGAGTTTTTTATTTTATTGTTTAAGCAACTCAGTTTCTTACTGAATATTATTATCATTATTTCTATTTTGATCTTTTAGGGAGTTTATTTATTTCTCAAATTCTTCTTCTATATGTTGCTTTTAATTTTTTAAAGCTTCTATTTCTTAATTCAGAGCACTTAATTTGTTATTTGATGATTCGAGTTCAGTTTTTAAGTTTTAGAGATCTTCAATTTCTTTTTTTAATGAAATAATTTCTTCATTTTAGTTTTCTTTTGAGTTAGATAGATTCTTTACTGCTTCTTCTAATTCTTCTTAAAGCTTGTTTAAATTTTGTTAGGATTCTTCTAATTACTTTTTAAATGCTTCATTTTATTCACTGAGTATTAATTCTGCTTGTTTTGAATTATCTAAATCTGATTGTAAATTTTTTAATATTTCAATCTGTTTAGCTTCCTTTTATGTTAATTCTTATATCTACAAGTTCTATTTTTCAATTTCAGCTTATGACTTCTGATTTTACTGAATAAATTCCTCTATTTAATCTTCTAAGTTTCTCATTTAATCTGCTTTCTGTTAAAGTTAACTTTCTAAGTCGTTTATAATTTTCTATCTCTCAACTTCCTATTATTCTGCTCCCATTGAGTGCAATGATATCTATTCTTAAAGACTCTTTTCTCTTTGCTAATTTTCACTTAAAATTTCTTGAATTTTTTTCAATTCATGGGCATTTTTATGTTATATGTCTTCAGTAGCTTTTTTGTGAGATTCTTCAAGTTCTTCAACTAGCTTTTTGTGGCTATCACTTAATTCATTTATTTTATTTGTATGATTGGTTTCTTACTCTTAAATCTTAGCACTGATTTCATTATTTAAATCTTCAATTTATTTTTTATGAAGCTCTTCTAACTCTCTTTTTTATTTTTACATTTCCTCTTCGGCTGATTACTTTTAAGTTTCTAAGTTCTAAGTTAACTCCTAAATATCTTGTTCTTACTTCTAAATACTTTTGTTACTTTCTTCTAGCTAAATATTGATAATCTTATTTTCGTTGTTTAAATTTGTAATTTGCTCATTTAAATTTTTTATTTCTTCTTGTAACTTCTGAAGCTAATCTTGAGAATTTTTCATTTCTTCAATTTAGCTTGTATTCTTGCTTTCTAATTCTTAAATCTTTGCAACATTTTAGTTATTTAAATCTTCAACCTACTTCTTATGAACTTCTTCCAGCTCTTTTATTTAGTTTTCTGCTTATTATTTCTAATTTTCTATATTCAACTTTAACTCCTCAATGTCATTTTCATACTTCTAAATACTTTTATTGGATTCCTCAAGCTAAACTTTAACTACTTTATTTTCTTCATTTAATTAAGATATAACTTCGTTCAAGTTCTTTATTTCATCTTATATCTTTTCTAATTTTTCAGTGTATTCTCTTTCTTTTAGTGATAGCTAGTCATTCCATTCCTTCTCTTTAGTTTGCTACAATAAATTGAGATCAGCAATTTATTAATCTTTTTTATTTAACTGTTCTCTAATATCGTTCAACTCTTTTCCTAATTCTTCTGTCTTTGATGAAGAGTTGGTATTTTCTGACTTCAACTGCTTTATTTTTTCATCTTTTTAAGAGATTTCATTTTATTTTTAACTTAATTCATTTTGAACTTCCTTAATTTATGCTGACTTTTCTTCTATTTATAAATTTAACTGACTTATTTACTCTTATAAGTTATGCTTTTCATTTTCAGATAACTAAATTTACTCCTGAGCTTTCTTTAATTCATCTTTTGCTTAGTTCAACTCTTCGCTTAAAGAACTTGAAGAATTTGATTATTCTTCTATCTTTTACTTTATACCTTCAATTTAGTCTTTCAATTCTTTTATCTCTTAATTTTTTTATGACATCAATTTATCATTATCAGAACTAGATTATTCCTTAATTTAATTAATTTAATCTTGTAACTAGCTTACTTACTTATCCTTTTGTTCAACTTCTTCAATAAGTTTTTGTCTGCTAGCAGCTTATTCACTTACTTTACTTTCCAAATCTCCTATTTTTTCTTATAAAAGATGGACTTCTTTACTTTGATCCTACTTTAAATTTTGAACTTCCTATAATTACTATTCTTTTTGTTTGTCTAAATCTTTTTTTAGTTACTCAACTTCCTCTTCTTTATTTTTTAACTAGTTTTATAGTTCATTTTACATACTTTCCTTCTCTTTCAAAGCTTAATCTAAATTTTTTTCTAATTCAGATAATTTATTTTGCAGAGCCTCTTTAGCTTCATCAACCTGATTTAGTTTTCCTTCTAACTCCTTATATTTTAATTAAAATTCTTCGTTTGAAGAGCCAGAATCTTTGAGCTTATTTTCAAGGTCATTTGCTTTTTAGTTTGCATTTTTTATTTCCTAATCTTTTAACTCTAACTGTTTTTAATTTTCCTCTAATTATAAAATTGTTTTTTACAACAAATTATCACTATCCTCTTTTTACTTTTGCAATTCTTATTCTTTTTAAGCAAACTAGGTATTGCAAGATTTTATTTCACTATCTAATTATTCCAATTTACCACTCAAGCTTGCTTTTTCTTCTTCTTACTTACTAACTTAAATATTTAGTTCTGCAATTTACTTTTCCTTTTGTTCGATTTGCTCTTCATATTTTTATAATTATATTTCTTCTATTTTAGCCTATAATTTTTTGTTAGCATCTTTCAAATTATTTATTTCAAGTTCTAATTCTGAATGCTTATCTTTCTATTTGTTTAATTCTTATTGCAAGGCTTCTTTTTCTGAAGAACTTCCCTCAGACTACTATTGCTACTCTTTTAACTGTTGAACTTCCTTTTCTAATTCTTATTTTTCTGAATCAATCGTGCTAAGCTAAATCAAAATGTCATCCTATTCCTTTTGAAGTTTCTTGATTTCTTTATCCTTTTCTACTAATTGCTTTTCTTTTTCCTGTGTTTCTTGTACTTTTTAGTAAGTGACTACCTTCAGCTATGCTACTTATTCTTTGAAAAAAGCTAGTTCTTCTTTTGGATCCATACTTTTATTTTGAAAATTTACTCTTTAGAATTGATAAGAAATATAGTTTACAAATTTTTAATTATTAATTTATTAAATAAATTTGAATAAGCTTGAGTAAAATAAGCCAAACAAAAATTTTTATTTATTTGCTTGTTTGTAGTTTGTTTGTTTACTTCTATTATTATAGCTATATTAGAAAGATATATTAGGTCAGGTTAAAATATTAGAATCAGATAATCTTTTATCAATCTCACAAATCTAAAAATTATTCGTGGTGTGTTTTTTGCTATTTAGTAATTTCATTATTATATCAAACCAAAAATCTTTTACTAATTTTTTTTTTTTGAAAAATAAATTTTTATTGTTTTGGTAAATGCAGTTAAAAAGAATGAATTGCAATAAACATATTATTTTAACATTATTCTTATAAAAGTTAAAATAAATTTAATAAGACAATAAATTTTTAATTAGATGTTGTTTAATATTTAGATTCATTTATTTTTTATTCAATTAACAATAAATATAAAAAGTAAAAAAATAAAATATGAGTTAAACAAAACAGCTCTTTTCATTTAAGTTATTAAATAAATTTAATTTAATCTATTAATTTGTAAATTTATCTCATTTTTACAATTTTTAAATAAACTTATTTTGTTAATATTCTTAAATAATTAATTGATTTAGGGTAAATTTAAGTAAAAATATTTTTAAGTAAAGAAATGATTTAAACGAAATAAAATTTATCATTTAAATAAAGGTTAAATTTATCATTATAAAATTCAGCAAATGATTTATAAAATTTTAATATATTTCTATATTGCTGCTGATTTTGAATATTTAAAAGAGAATTTGCCTAAAAATATAAAAATTATAAACATAAAGAACATATTTCTTTAAAAAATTTAAAGTAAAATTAACTTAAACTATTAATTAAAATATTAATCTCTTTATTAGATTGAAAGTTTATCCATTTCTGCAGTAATTTTAACATTTGATTCAAACTTAATTTTGTAATAGCTTTGAATAGTTAATAGATAATATTGATAATTTAAAATATTTCTGATAATTTAATTTTTAAAATATGTGTGACATAAATGAAAAAGATTTCTATTACAGATTTATATATGTATTTGTACATCAAAAGCTTAAAAAAATAACACTTTTCATTAGATATTATAAGAAAAGTAAATTTAATAGATTAATTTGAACATTTAAACCAATTTAATATACTTGATTTAACCCTAACTACATCCTATATGATCATTTATTTTGAATATTTAATAAAGAATTTTTACTATTTAAAAAATATTTTTGATACTTTAATATTTAAAATACATTTAACTTTATTGAAAAAAAGATTTCTGATATTGATTGATTTATATATATTTATTAACATATTTATGTAATTCCTTTTGATATTTCTTTTATATTTTAGAAAGACAAAGGATTTATTTATTGATTAACACTAATCAATTATTCATAAACTATTTTGCAAATAAGCATTAAAAAAGATATTTTTAGATTTATAAATAGTCATAGCAAACAATAGCATATAAAGAAAGCATTTAAGAAATATTAAAAATGTCGTTAATTAAAATAAATTAGAATATAGTTGATGCTATCCTTCTCTTTAATAAGTTAGATTCTTCCAAGGCTGAAGCAATTTTGATAAAAATATTTTCTTCACCCACTTCAAAATATTCAGAATTATTTACTGAAAAAGAACTCAATAAGCTATTGGCATTGTTAAAAATAAATGAGGAATAATTAAATAATATAGTTAGAGCATTTTCATTTTTGTTAATGCATGCAGTTGCTGAAAGAAACATTAAAGATGTTGAGTAGACTCTTGCACATATAGGTTTGAATCAAGCTCATATAGTCTTATTTTAGAAATAATGGGTAACATATGGCAACGAATACACAATTAAAATTAGAGAAAGACCCGTAGCAATTCAATAAGAGCTTAAAGAATTTACTTGGTCTATTTCTCTTCCTTTGGAGTCATCAAAACTTCCTCTTAAAAGTAGTTTATTTCATGTTTAATTGCTAAATTAAAATTTATAAAATATTTTGATTAAATAAAGATGCAACTCATTTAAGAGAAGATAGCTTTCCTATCGATCATAATGAAGAATTATATTCTATTGATGCCAAAAATCCTTAATTAATATTAAATATGCTTCTTTAATAGGAAGATGGTTCTAATTCTGAAAAATTTGCTGTTAGATTAGAAAAAGCATAAATATAAAATCTTTTTGAAAATCTTGAAAAAATATAAGATCAACTAGATTTACTTCTTTGAAAATTAATTAAAAAAATTAACAAATAATAGAATAAATTATTTTTTTGCTAAATTTTCTTCATGCATGTTTTTTTTGAAATCATTTTAAATTTCAAAATTAATTACTAGTTAATTGAAATAATAATTTTTTTATATGAAAATTTCTATTAAATTAATATGAAAAGCAATTATGAATTAGCATGTTGATTTATAATACTAAATTATTTTTTTATTCAATCTAATCAAATTTATAACTAACTGAATTGGCAAAATTTAAAAAAAAAAATATTTTAAAATTAATTATTTAGATTTATAGTTTTATAAATAAAATAAATAATTTATATATTTCTTAATTTATCTAACAAGCTTAAAAAATAAAATATTTCTATTAAAATGGTAATATATTATTTTTAAATAGAAATTACACAAAAAAAAAATTTATTAAAATAAAAAAATTCTAAAATTTTTTTATATCATATAAAATTTAAAGAATTTTAAATATCTTTATTTAGCTTGTTGAAATGATTGTATATAATTATTTAAATAATATTAGTGTTTAACTTAACCAAAATAATTCTGAGGAAAAGCTGAAGCTAATCTGTAGAAAATTCTAAAAAAATTTAACACCCTACTAATAAAAATTCCTTTATAAATTAACAGAATTCTACTTATGAATTGCTTTTATTGGCATTTACATATCAATACACAAATTTAAATAAGATTAGTAATTAAATACTTTACATAAATTAAGAATAAACCAAAAATGGAACCTTCTAATCATATTGTGTTCTCATTTATATATTTTTTTAAATGAACATTTAGTTTTAATATAAAAACCAAATAAATGATTTTTTATTAATTAAATTACTTAACAAAAAATTAATAGTTTTACTTGGAAAAAAGGATTTCTTTTTTACTTAAGTGATATTTAAAAATCCAGTATACATGTTTAGGGTTTGATTAAGATCAATTTTTGTACAAATTTATGAAAAAAACTCAAAATTCAACAAAGTTTAATGGAAAATTCATATCAAGTTATTTTATTGATATTTTTATTTAAATTGACATTTAAACAATATTATGAAAATTTTAGAGAAAGCTCTTTCTAATTACAGTTTTAATGTAAATGCTTTGTGTCTTTTAAATGGAAATATTTTTCTTGTAAATATAAATAAATAACTGTGCATGTGATCAATTTTTTGTTTTCAAGATGGTTAAAGTATTTAAATATTTATTTTATACTTTTATTTAAAACAAATTTGAAATTTAAGAGATTTCTATTGAAATTGAAAAATATTTAAAAAATAAATTAGAAAATTTGCAAATTTTAAATGAGAATAAAATTAAATAGAATTAATTATTGATGCTAATTTAGATTAAATTTAACCACCAAATTTATTTGAAATTTTATTTATATTTATTTGTTCAAATGTTTGCCAGATAAAATTATGATACTAGTTCTTTATTTTTGGTAATGAATTTTTGTAAATTTATTAAGTGAATCTTTTTATATTGATTGATTGATTGATTGATTTAGAATGAAGGATTTAATTAAATTAGATACAAAATTGCTGATTTTAAAAAAAAACAGGCATCCATGAAATAAATATACATACAAATAAATTTTGATTGATTAATTGAAGAATGAGATGAGTTTTTAAGAGGAAATATTTCTTCGTTTAAATAAGGCATATAAGTAGTTTTTAAACAAGTACAATCTCGATAAAATTTGTATATAATATTAAATTTTTTATATATTAGAATAGAAATAAAATATTTCATTCAAACTCAAGCCTTGAGGGCGAACTTTCTAAGACCGAAGTTGTTTAATTTCTTTTGGGTCTTGACGAGGACAGCTTCTCTTTGCTTCTTGGTGAGTTTTCTTCTAATAGCTCTAGTCTTCTTGACTCTAATGTCCAAAGGCTTCAAAGACTTACCCTTGAATTAGTCCTTGACAGCTTGTCTTCTCTTTTCGTTGATAATGGTCAAGTATTTAGCAATAGCCTTTCTGACGATCTATTTATTAATAATTTATTAATTAGTTAATATGTTTGTTATTTCTATTTTGTTTAAATATCTCTCTCTTTCTCTATCTTATTTAATAAATGCTTGATGAGTAATCCTAAAAATAAATAAATAAATAATTTTCATTTTTTGATTTTGGTAGGTAGAATATATCTTGTTTTATCTATTAAGATTTGCATTAAATAAATAATCAATAATTTAATTCATTTGTCAATTTAAAAGTATCCTTTCATTCATTAATTATTAAAAAGCTTAACATTTTATATTTAATCGATATTTAAGCGAACCTGCAAAGAAATACCCAATATAATTTATTTTTTTTGAGCTTTACTGTTAATTATGGTATATGATATTATGCTAGGTATATTATATTGTTAATTTATCTCTTTATTCAACTATAAGTTTCACTAATTTTATTTGACTGCCTATTTTCAAAACTAAAGTACATCCCAACCATTTGTGTTTGATTATACATGCGTTTTAGCTATAATGAATGTCTTAAACGCTTCCTAATTATTTTACTAAACTGATCTAAGACGTAGCTTATTCATCAGTAATTTGATTATTTACTTATCTTTGATTTATTGAGGGGCTAAATTAATTTTAATTTTATATGTGACTCTGCTATCATTATTATGGGTTCTGAAAGCTTATTCAATAAACATCTCTTTATTTGGTGGTAAAACAGACAGTCATGAAAATGTGAATTTGATGAAACAGTTTATCATCATTTTCCTAAAATTAGCTGCTTGTAGATGTTAACTCTTGCTTGCAATTAAATGCTCTTTATTCAAATAGGCCTAAAACGATTTGTGCTTACACGCTAAACTAAGTAGCTGTTAATCAGGAGTAGTTATTATTTATTACTTAATCATCTCAAACAAACAATACAGGATTCTCGATATTTAAGTCAATTTTATGTTTTAGCATTTATTAATTCTAAAAATTACCAAAATACTTTGCCAAAAATGATATTAAGTAAAATGTTATAATGGTCTTTATATTGAAAATCTGTAAAAAATTTTACAAAAAAGCGATTTGCATAACCTAAAAATGAAATGCGAAAAATCGATTAAATTGATAAAAAGAAATAATGAGAGATATTTGAATTAATGGGGTATCATACGCCGATTCTGCCGAGCTTGTTAGCAGTACCACCAGCAATCTTGGCAATTCTGAGTTGGGAAAGTTCAGTTTAGAGCTTGCCGAGTTCACCGACGAGCTATTCTTCAGTTTAGGTTCTAAGCTTGAAAACTCTGACAGACTTATCCATTTTGATTTATTTATCCTTGTTATTTACTTTGTTGTTTGTATATTAATTTTAATTTAATTTATTGATATCCTTTACACTGTATTTTTCTTTATATTTTGTTTCTCACTATTCCTATTTTCTCCCTTTAACTAAATCTCTCCCCATCCAAATTATTTGACTCTTTTTAATTTCACCCTGCAAAATATATAAGCATTTCTTTGTTTCTTTCATTCATATTTCTTGTTTTTGCTTCATTTTTTCTTTCTTCATTCATACTAAACACACACAAAAATCCATCTTAATTTTTTCATGCATACATAAATACTGACTTAATCTATTTTCATATTATCTTTTTGATACATTTGCAATAATGCCATTTTCATTTACCAAGTATTTATCTATCAATGTTAGCTTGTTTGATAATATGTTTTTTGAATTTTTTTTTTTAGCAAAAATTATTTCCTATTCAAGAAATATTAAACAAAAAGATAAAATAGATTTTATGAACAAATTTTAATTTTTTACATCAAATTTAAAAAATTCAGAAGACCATTTTCATTTTGTAAGAATCTATTTAATTTGCTTGATAAAATGTTTTTTGAATTTTTTTTATTAAAGAAAATAGAAACATTTAATAAAAAGATAAAATGAATATTAAAAATTCAAGAAAATCATTTTTATTTGAGAAATTTGATAAAATGTTTTTTGAAATTGTTTTTATTAATGAAAATAGAAATATTTAATATAAAAAATAAATTATAGTTTCAACAAAATTAAATTTATCACATCAAATTATATAAATTAAAGAAGAGAATTTCATTTGCAGTAGCTGAACATCTATCTAGCTTATTTGATAAAATATTTTTTGAAATTGTTCTATTAAAGAAAATAGAAGTATTTAAAAATGATAAAATAGATCTTTTTAAAATTTAAATTTATTACATCATATTTTAAAATTCAAAGAAGATAATATTCATTTAGCAAATATCTATCTATCTAAATTGTTTGATAAAATGCTTTTTTAAATTTTTAATTAACAAAAATCACATTCTTATTGTAGGTATATTTAATAAAAAAGATAATAATAGATTTGAAACAGTTTTAAATTTATTCCATCAAATTAAATTCAAAACAACAAAATAAATTTATATATTTTACAACAAAAAAAATGGTTTAATAAAATTAATTTTAATTGGAAAGAATCTAAAAATAAAGTAGATTTTTACTATTTTTAATTGAAATATATTTATTTATTTATTCTTTATTATTAATATTTACAGATTTTTGAAATAATTTGGTTATGAAGAATTCAAAACCTCTTTTTAACAACTTGTTCTTATTTTGAAATATTTTATTATTTTTCAGAAATCTCAATATTTTCTTTATCTGATTGTACATTTTATTGATTTTTCTTGACTTCTTCCTCATTTTTTTTAAGAGCTTATTTCTTAGCATATTCAATCTAGACTTCTTATAATTTATTGTAGATAAACATGAAAGATCCCAAAAATGAAGTTATGAGTCCACCAACAGAATAGATATTTATTTCCATATCTTAGAAAAAGACTAGAGATGCAATAGTGCTAATCAAATCCTTTAAATTAAAATTTATTTTATAATTTAAATTTCATTCAATTTGATAAAGAATATTTATACCTTTACACTTTAAGTAACTGCAAGAGCGAGAGGCGAACATTTGGCAGAGCATAAATTAGTAGTAAATTGATGGAAGAATCCTAATATTTAAAAATAAATATTTTTTTTGCTTCTATTAAATGAATATTTATTTATTTACCCAAAATTGCCACATAGTTAATAAGAAATAATATTTCTTTGTTAAAAATTTCTCCACTAATAAATGTATTCTTCAATTCACCTGTAGAAATACTGATAACAAAGAAAAACGGCAGGATATTGATGCTATTTTTGACAACTATTTCTATTATTATTTTTTTATATAAAAATATGTAAATTTTTGTTGATAATTTATTAATTATTTTATTTATCATTAAGAGAAATATATGAATTAATTAATATTACGATATGGTGTTAGGTTTTGATTATCATTGTAGTTCTTTGTCAACTAAAGACTAATTGCACTTAGAGAGTTATTGAAGAAGCAAAGTAAATAACCTAATATATTATCATCAAACGACTGTAATCCTGCAAACAAGGCCCCAAAAGTTATTAAAAAGATAGACGTTTTTGCTAAAGCATTATGCTACAACTTATTTTTACCTAATAGTAGAGATGCTATGAATACGAAGAAAATTAATGTCCTTCTCAATGCCAAAAACCTAAATTGATTAATAATAACAAACATTAAAATCTAGCTCAGGTTATTTTAAAAGCTTACATAGGAATAGGTAAAGAACTGTGAGCTTTCGTCCCGCTTAGTGTATTTAAAAAGTAAACTGATGAAAAAATAAACATGTCCTTTTTTTCTTTTAACAAACTTTTCATTTGATCTAAAAAAGTTATTTTCTAGCTGTTTATTTATTCCTTTTTGGCTGGAACTACTTAAATTACTGGCTTTTTAGTATAATATTTATCAATCAAAGAGCATAAAACAACAATAACTATTTGCTGATACCCAAGGACCTATTTAAAATAAATTTCAATGGTTAAAAGTAGAGGTTATAATTTTTAAAGTATAAGCTTTTCTTACGGTATTTAGTCCAAGGTGTTATCTACCTTATAATAACCATTTCATGGCAAATGTCAACTAAACAGACACTAAACCGTAAAGAATACAAGGATATATTTGCTGTAAAATGTAAATTATTTTCATTTGAGATCTAAGCTTGGTTATAAGATTATTAATTAAATTGTTAATTACTATTAATGATATTAATTTTGTAAATTGTAAGATATTTTTAATTAATTTAAATTATAAAATTGTAGAGCTCTACTTTTCAGCTCATATATACCTTTCTCTCACTTTTTCTTAGCTTATATTTTACTAAGAGATCAATTATTGAAAAAATAATACTTTGTAAGACCAGCTTAAGTAAGGCAATTTCTTTATATTTTCTTTATAAATGTTGAATAGTACCTAAAAAAACTAATAATGTCCTTATGGAATACTAGAAATAGAAAACAAGGTTTGATAATAGTATAATTATCCATTCTTCAATTTAATTACTGAATTTACTGAAATAATCATTTTTATTAAAAATTTTTCTTATATGCTCATTTACAGTGATGTTTTTTAATGCAAAAAGATCTTTTTTTTCAATACTTTCTGGATTTTTTCTGTTAATTTTCCTAAATTTAGATGGGATATTAATTTAATCACATTTGTCAATTTGAATTAAAAATAGTCACAAATAAATTAATATTTTTTCTTGTAGAACATAGATCTTTATCTATTATTATAAAGCTGATAAAATATTAAAGCAATCTTAATGTTATTAAATTTAGACATAATTTAGCTTTTATTTTATTTTAACACTTTTTTCAAGTAAATATTGAAATAGTTTTTATAGATTATAATTTTAAATATAAAGCATACTGATCATATATAAATATAAATAAGTTCATACCATAAAAAATTATATCCACCAAAAATATTTACAGACCATAAAAAATTAATTTTTTTGAAGCTTAATCAAATAGATTAGCATTTACTATAAATTAAATCTATCAAAGAACCCACTTATATTTGATTTAATACAATTATTTGAAAAATAATTAACAAAATTTTTTGAAAAATATTTGTTTTTAATTATGAATTAATTAAAATTGTCAAGCTAAGTGCAATTTATGTAATTAATGGTAAAATATGCAGTAAACATTTTAATAAGAACAAATTTTGCAAAAAAATATAAATCATAAATTATTTAAATAAAAACAAACAGATTTTATTTGTGAATTTTTAGAGAAATAATTTTACAAAAATTTATTTACTGAAATGAATTTAAAACTCAAAGCATATTACATACAGATTGTATAAAATAGATGGAAGAATAAAAACAATAAAAAACTAATATTTTGACTGTATTAAGTGAAAGGTTAGATATATTAGTGGTTAAGAGTAGTTTGCATCGTCACAAACTTAGTTAGATAGTAATCAAGTAAGTAAGATGATGGTGTTCATTATTTTGTCTATAAATTATATAATTAATATTGATCAACATTTTTCTAATTATTTGGTATCAGCAACTTGTGAATTTAGGATTGATAAATACCTATTTATAAATAAATATATGTGAGTCAATAAATAAAAAAATCAACGACTTATAATTTAATTAAATTTGATTACTCTATTATTGTGAAGAGCATTTGAATACTCAGATATTCTAGTAACTCTCATATAATTATCCTTACGACCGATTTCTGGGTTTAATAAGGTGTTATATTCAAATTACCTTTTTCAAATTATTGAAAATAAATTATCTTTATAACTCCCTCAATAAAATATTAATTTATTTTACTTTTCATTATGCTCTTTGTTGTAAAATGAAGTTTGCATTTTCTTTCTCCAAACATCCTATTTTATTAACAAATTGAAATAAAATTCAAATACCGCTGTAAATTTTACGTCAGAATATTAATTAGATGACCAAATATCATTTGTATTTGTTATTTTAGTAAGGGCTCCAATGTGAGATCTTTGTTAAGAAACTCTAAATTTTTAAATAGAAAAAATATTATCAGTAAGCCTTTAAAATGAATTAAGTTACTAGAACTAATTAGCATTTGCTAGCTAAGAAGCACGTAGCTATTCTAATTCTTATGTTTATCTTAAATTGCTAGCTGTCTAGAGGAATTAATCTTTGTATTGTTCTTAATCTGACATTTTATACCTAATTTCAACTACTTTTGATATTATTCAAAGCTTTTATCAATTAATTAATTAAATAATATATACTTGAAAGTTTTATTTTCTTCACTCTCTCACTCAATCACTCACTCACTCAAAAAGCAAGTTATTCATTAAATTTGTGAAAAATTAATTAAATACCCAATAAAAAAAAAACAAGGTTTAATACAAATTATAATGATTTTTTATAGATAGAAATTCGATAAAATTCATCTAAAAATAGCAGAAATATAAATTAATTAACAAATATATTTACTGTTTGATGGCTGCAATTACAATAAATTTATTCATACATAAATAAAAAAATTCATTAAAACATTTTATAAAATATTCTAGTTTAATATGGAAATTTAATTTAATTATTTTAAAGAAAAATTCAACTAATATGAAAACTAACTTAAAAAAGATTTAAGTAATTTTTTATATTACAAAGTTAAGTTAATTAATTAATTCAATATTTGAATTTGTTAATTTTAATTATTTTATAATTTATAAATTCAGTTATTCATTCATTCATTCATTCATTCATTCATATTCTAACAGTTTTTACTAAAATTGTTTATTAAGATTTATCTTAGAATTATTAATTTAAATGTTTGTTGTTTTAAATTTAATTTTAAATAAGACTAATCAATCAATAGTCTTCATCACTATCAACTTCTATATCAGAAGGAGCATTAAAATCGTTTAGCTCCATTTAGGCCTTTTCTCTTTGTCTATTTAGGTTTTAAAAAAATTATTAAAGTTTAAAATGTATTTTAAAATTACTCTCTCTTTTTTTCTTCATCTTTCCTCTTCTTTTCTTTTTCTAGCTCTTCTTTTTTGAGTCTATTTTTGGCAAGCTCAACCTTTCTAATAAATATATTTTATTTAATTATTTTATGGTTATTTTACCAATTTATAAATAAAAGAACTTACTATTCATCTTTGACGCTAGTAGGCCAGAATTTTTTTTTCTAAGATTAATTTAATCTAGGGTCATTGTAATTAATTGTTTTTTTATTAATTTTTTCTATCATTTAACAAACTTTCTTTTCTAAGACATCATCATCTATTTTGGGATGGAGATCTTTGATCTTTTATTTTAAATAATAATCATTAATATGATTGCTAATATTTGATATCTATTACATTTTTGATAGTATAAACTAGGATTAACTTTATGAACTCACTAAAAATTAATTCTGTGTTAATTAAGATATTAATTTTTTCCTCTTTCATCTTCCTAAAATCAGGGGTTTTTTTTCTTTAATTGTTTGCTTTAACTTAGGCACGCTTATTATTTACCTTTTGTTGTTCTTTTTCTCTCTCCTTTTCTCTTTCTTTAATCATCTAATCTATCTAGCCTAAGGTTAAATTTGGATCAAATCCTTGTTCAAGGATAAAATAAAGAAAATTTTAATCAGCTTCATTTTTAATTAAATCACAAGACTAAAATTTATTTTTTATAAAAAGAATTTAAATTTAATATCCTGCTCCTGTTTTCTTACTTTTAAAACTTTTATAAGCCCTTAGAGAAGACAAGTTTCGTCAAAATATCCAAACTTAGATGATCTGTTTACAGTTTTTATTTTATCAAATATTTTATGTAAATTATCCATACAACCATGTTTAATAAAAGTAGCTTTGTTGAAATAACTCTTTTTTAAATAAAAATGAATTAAAAAAATGTTACTTCATTTTAACATATTTTATTAACAAACTAAAAAAAAAATAAAATCTTGTTTTTTCTTGAAAAAATATAAATTAATCTAAAGCAAATAATGAAGTATTTAATTTAGATAAATTTGGTAAATAATAACTTATGGAGGTATTTATTTGCTACACCAGTTAATAGAATTTCTTATAGTTAATATTGTTAAAATAAACCTAAATAAAATTAAATTACTTAAAGCTCATCTTCGTTTAATTTAGAGGAGTTTTTCATGTTTTTCTTTTTGTTTTCGAAATATGGTTTTATGTGTTGCTCGATCATTTTTTCTAACTCAATATGTAATTGGTCAGGTATTTTAGACCTTAAAAAAGCGACTCTTACAAGAACATCAACAAAGTGACGATATAAAATAGGTTATGACATATCATGAATGTTTATAACTTTAGTATAGTAAATTTCCTCAGTTTCTTGGCTAGGGTCTTACTCAAAAATATTTCCTGCTAATAGTTTTTCATATTTAATCTTTTTTTTATAGGCTTGGAGGAATTCTACTAATTTTAAATCTTTTCTTTCGTCTTCAGTAATAAATCTCCCTAAAGATTTAATAGCTTCTAACTCTGTTAATAATTCATTTTCACTAGCTTATATTGAATAGTAATTCTTTCTACCTCTATGAAATAACCTATTAATTGAAGATTAAGTGACACAGCCACCAAATATTTTAATTTCTTTTAAAAACTTCCAAATTTATTGCATGTCCATTGTGAAAGACTTTTCTCCTATTAAGTTTAAAAAAGTAAGAATTATGTTGATTAATTTAAATTATACCTAAGGTGCTTTCATATCTCTGAGAACAGTCTTTATACCACTGTATCAAGTTAGAATTGTGTCTAAGTAAAATTGTGTTTACATTTTTATGTGCTGCTTGGGCATCTTGAAAATTTATGTCTAAATCACTGTAGTCAAGTAGTGTATTATATGGGTTTTCTTAAAGCTGCTTTTGTTCATCTTCTTTTTATTAATCTTTTTTCTAATCTTTTTTTGTTTTTTATTTAGTATCTAATGATTAATCTTTTATTTAGTCTTTGTTATTTTCATTAGACCTTTTTGTAGGGAGATTGCTTGCACCTTCAGATCCTAAAATCGACTTGTTAGCAGCATTATTATTTTATTTTTCATCTTTGTTTGCATCATTTTATTAATTTGCAGGTTTGAAAGATGATTAATTTTTTTGATTGTCTTAAGGTATATTATTGATAGACACTGATGAAGCCTACAAAACGCTTGAAGATTTCTATTAGATTAAAATTAAAGGCTTGCTTAAAGAAGTGCCTAATATAGATTTTTTTGGAAGAGGTGAACCTTCCTTTCTCACACTTGTATTTTTCTTACTATCTATTTAAAACAAAAAATAATAAAAACATTAAAATGTGAAATCAGTTAATTTTTTTACTAGTTTTAGTTTGAGGAGAGAAAGTCTAGGAATTAGAGTTATTTAAATCTGTTTTATCCAATTCATCTAAATTTAAACTTAGTAGAGGTTTATCTAAAATATTTTGAATTAACTTATCTCCTTTGAATGTTCCTTAAATGACATTGCCATTATCTTCAGTAAATATAGCAAATCCTTCTTTCAAGTTTTTAACCCACTATCCTTCATATTTGCTGCCATTTGCATAATAAAAGACACCGTAGCCATGCCTTTCACCATCTAGCCATTAGCCTTCATACCTTTTATAGAATGATAATTAATAAAAATTAAAACTTAGACGATATTTGAAAAATAAGCACCTATTTCTAAACATCTTTTTTTCTCCCTTATTTTCTAGCCAAATGTGAACTCCAAAGCCATTTTAAAGGTTATTTGACCAATTACCAAAGTATTTCTCTGATGTGTCAAGCCAATACATAACTCCATATCTATGAAAAATAAAAAATCATGAAAAATACTTACATACTTGACTCAAATAATTATATTTAAAATAAATGATTAAGCTATTTTATAATTTATTTTTTTGTTTTCCCTTGTTCAAATTCATTCATTTTAATTTCAACAAAATTTTTTTATTTATTCAATTTTTTAGATCTAATTAATTACCCTTCCTTTTTGTCATTTACATATTCTCCTTCATAATAATTTCCTGAGGCATATTTAAATACTCCTTTTCCATGCTTTATTCCATCAAAAAATTCTCCTTCATAACTTGCTCTGCATTTTTATTCAATAAAGCTAATAAAATTGTGTCATTAATAATAATTTGAAGAATACCCTGACGAGAATAAAATTTTTCCTTTTCCTTGGCGCTTACCAGAGAACCACTCTCCCTCATAAACTGTTTTTTTACCTTCTGTTTCATAATATCCGTGGCCATGTCTTTTACCATGCATTACCTAACCTTTATAGTAACTACCATCAGGCCAAAAATACTCTCCTTCACCTTAAATCTCATTATACACAAATGTACCAATATATTTTGCTCCATTTTCCCACTTAAAAACACCTTTACCTAGTTTTATAGTAATTTAAAGATGAAAAATTGTAATTCTAGCAATAAATTTATCGTATAAATAAATGATAAAAATATTTAGAGATTAATTACCATGCATAATTCCTTTAAAAATATCGCCCTAATAAGTATCTCCATTTTTGAAATAGAGAACAGATTATCCATTTATTGATTTAGCATAAATCTTACATTAATATAAAAAATATACTTATTTTTGAACTTTATATTATGTTGAATTTAATATAATGCAGTCAGCTAATAAAATAAATTGATTTTTAAATAAGTACTTAGTTTTTCTTATCTTAAATTATAAGTTCCTAGGTCTCGTAATCATCTATAATTAGTTTTGTATATTCTAAAGGAAGGATTATGTTATCAGCCTGTAGAGACTAAGATTCCTATTCTAAATCTATTTGCATTTCTACTTTCAGTTTTAGAATTAGTTTTAAATATAATTAATTGTTTGTTTCAAAGATTTTATAATTTTATTAAATAACTTGTAGATATTTCAATTAGTATGTAGTTATGACAATAATTAATTTTTATAAATGTTATATAAAATTTTTGAAAATTAACTATCATTTAAATATCATTTCATTAAAAATGCTAAAATAATTTTTATAAAATCAAAATAAAATACTAAATTTTAATTAAAATGTAATTGAACACTATTAATTATTTAAATCAACAGATTTAGTAAATAAAGATATATATTTGAGGATATAATAATAAGTCTCGTTCAATAAATATTATTTTATTTAATTTGCAACTTTAATTTATATTTTCTTCTTAATTTAAAATATAAAACTTATTGTTTGTATACTTTATTTTTATATGAGTGTGTAAAAGAAACCCAAGTTAAAGATTTCAATAATAATATCAGATTTTAATATTCACTGATCAATTTATTAGAGATGAAAATAGCATTTTTTCTTGTTAAAAAAGTTTAACTTTCTATCATAAATTATTTTAATCACAAAAATTGCTTTGATTTGGTATTTCTTTTAAGTGAGTATATTTGTGGATGAATAAAATATTTATTTTTTAAAATCTTTGTATTTTATTTTTATTAAAATAGTAAATTTAGAGTCTATTTTTCTTTATTAATTATATTTGTTTTTTAAGCTGATTCTCTCAATATAAAATTTATTAAACATAATTTTATTAATTTCTTTCAAAAATTATTTTGTTTAATACATTTTAATTGATTATTAAAACAGATTTTTGATGCAATAATTTTTTTGATATTGTGTTAGCAAATAATTCGTTCTTTGTTTTGTTCAATTGAATTGACCATATATTTTTTAATTTGTTATCATTTTGAATATTTAAATTGTTTTTAATCAAATTGATTATCATTATTTATAATATCAATAAAAGAAACAGCTGAAAATTAAATACAAAAACTAGAATATAATTGCGTTGAAAGATACAAAATAAAATGAGTTTTAATATAAGGCAATTAAATATGAACAAAAATCCTGCAGTAACAATATTTAAAATAGATTCCAAGATAGACATTTAAGCTTATTTAATAATTTTATCATTATATTATAGGCCTTAAAAGCTAACAATATTTATGAAGAAAACCCTAATAATCCAGTAATTCTATACGATATAAATTTATAAACATCTGTTTTATAATTTTTTAATAATAAAAATGTAGAAAAGAATTCAAAAAAATAAAGCAAAGACTGTTTCCTTGGTAAATACTTGTTTAAAAAGCTTTTCATAAATGATTAAATATAAAATAGCTTAATAGTGGAACACAAAAAAATAAAGAAGATATTGAATTAAAAAAGGCTAGCAAAGTATTTAATTTGAAAATTTTCCATAAAATGATGAAAAAATTAAACAAATTTAGAGAGTAAGAGACATGGTTTCATTTGTTGATGCTTAGTTGAAGTAAAATCCTAGAAGTAAATTTGATCCTAACATTGATAAAGACATTTATGAGTTGAGAAAATAGCTTGAAGAATGTAATTACTTTATTAAAGTATAACTTAGATTTTATATATTTGTAATTAAATGAAATTTATTGATTTCCTTTCTTTATATATAAAAGAAAGACTCCAAGACGATTCTTAGAATACTAGACTGTTGAAAATTTAGTAGCAAGAAAGAAAAGTAAATGAAGAGTATAAGCAAAAAAAGAAAAATATGGAAATTACTTTGGAAGAGTTAGCTCATGAAGCAGAAGAGTTCAATGAGTTATAAAGGAAAAGAAATTATGAGTTGGAAGAAAAAAAAGATACAGACATAGCCAAAAATGATTTAAAAAGGTAAACTTTTATTAAACTGTTTTTGATTTAGAATAAATTCGATTAATTCTTAACAGAAAGAAAGAAGAGGAAAGAGCTGAGAAAGATAAAAAGGAAAATGAAAAAAGATAAAAAGACATTACAGATATGACCACTTTGCTTTAAGATAAAAAGTAATTAAGAAATGATGATTTAAATAAATAAATAATTTGAGTTTATTTATTTTTTAAATTAAAGAAAAAAACTAGATGAACTACAAAACAATATAGAAGATTTGCAGATTTATAAAACATTTTTGCATGAGGTGTGCAAACAGTCAGAGGAGTTTATGAATGAAGATGATAAAGATGAACCAGATGTAGAATCGATTATAGAAAGATACGATTAGTTAAGAAAATTGCAATAAAAATTTATGAACGATGGAACAAACACTGAGTAAATGATTGATTAATTCAACAAGGACATTAACAGACTACAACATTAACTGGAAGAAGAAGCTTTGCAGTATACTAGTTAAATGAATGAAATTAAAAAGTAAATAGAAGATATAAACCTAGAGAATTAGAGATGGTAAAGCTAAATTGAAGGAAAACTTAGTGAAAATAATAACAAATTAGCTGATTATGGCTAAGTTATTCTATCTATAAAAAATTTATATTACAATTAATTCAAAAATCAACCAAACATTTAATAACAGCAAGCAAATGAAAAGGATTCTACAGACAACATACTTAAAAAACTAGAGTGGATACAACAAAGATTAATCTTTTATTATGAAGTTAGAAAATAAATTAATTCTAAAGAAGCTGAGTAGCCCAAGTCAAATGCCAATAATCCTCATTAAAATTGATTGACTTTAGATGTTTATTCATATTTTTATGTAACTAATTTTATTTGATTTTATCTAAAATCTAAATAAAAAACTTGCTGCACAATTAAACAAAAATTTAAAATTTAGAGAAACACATAAAATATAATTTTAGTAAGAACATCAAAAAGCAAAATTAGTGAATGAATAAATAATTAGATAATTTCTTTACAAAATATTTTAGAAAATTGTATAAATTAATTTTGATTGGTTTTAATTAAATCTATGCTTAGAGTATTTGCTAAAATGAAATTTTCATACATCATCAGCATTCAAGCTAAAATGGGATGTTTTCTTTCTCGAATATTAGTTTAATTGCATCGTGGAAGTCTTCTACTACATGTTAGGCAGGATCCTCTGCGTCATTGGTTCCAGAAAATACTCCACTCCTTTTGTTTGGAATTTGCATTTATTAAATAAAATCAAAGTGTTTTAAATTTACTTGACTAAAATTGAAACACAGCCATTATTGTTACCACCTCTTATGTCACTTTTAGGATTATCTCCTATCATATAAACATTTCCAATTGAATCTTCAGAAAGTGTTTATAAATGATTTTCTTTTTATGAATTTACCAAAATAAATAAGTTAAAATAAATAAAATTTTATTTTATACTTGCATAATCGTAAGTAAGTGCAGAGGGTTTTCCATATATGTGAATATTTAAATTTTAGTTATGGAGTTCTTTAGAAACTCTTTGTAATGTGTAAGTGAATGGACCAAAGGCTAGTCTATTTAATCTAAAAGTATCAGCATAAGTGATATCATTATTTACAGTAAATATTTCAATGTGCTATTTGGATAGTTTAAAATAAATTTAATGCTATTTCTTATAAATCAAATTTACTTTTTATGAAGTTTCGGAATTATTTTTATTAGTAAAGCTTTATAAATAATCTTAGTGATAAATTTAGTTAGTAATCACTTAGATGCAATCTTCCCAGTAGACGGGATCATTTAGGATAAATATTCCATCAAATGATGGTATTCTCTCTAAATTAATTGGAAAATTTTTTAAATCTATGCGATTTCTTACTCTTTCCCATGCTTCTTCTTTTGACATTCTTTACCTTTGGTATTGTTCTACTTGTTAAGGATAAAGAGAACAAAATTCCTCCATGCTAATAAAATTTTTTAGACCACAACTTAAAGCTATTTCATTAACTTTTCCATACCCTGCTACTAGAATCAGCTTTTCTTTGTATTAACCTGAAAGGACAGGACGAAGGGGAGTAAAATTTAATAATAAATTCTCTTGATGAAGTTAAACGCTTTCTTAAAGATTTAAAATTTCGTTAATTGAGTGAGCTTTATCTTCCTCAAGCATTCCTCCTCCATTAGTAAGACAAATAAATGGAATTCTGCTGTTTTTAAATGGCTAAGGTACATTTTAAAATATATTTTTCAATGGCTAACGAACGTATGAAAGAGTTTTTGCCACGCGAGGGATCGGAACTTTCCCTCTGACTAAAACTCCGTCTATATCGGATATAATTGCAGGAATTCTTCTCATAAAATAAAATAAATTGTTAAAAATAAGAAGATTTGGTATATATTTTTGAAATTAATATGTTAAATTTAGTGAAATTTCTGATGGATTAGTCAGTCTAATTCTTTTAACCTACCTAAAAAATATCTAAATTAATAAAAATTATAAAATGCAAAACAAAATAAATGAAATAAATAATTTATTTAAATAAAATTGATAATTTATTTTAACTTCCCAGTAGAAGTATTCATTTTGTTTTTACTTCTTTTAACAAATAAATAACTCATTAATTAGTTTGTTCTTTTGTAATTCAAATAAACATATTTTTTTATATAAAAAAAGTTATTTTTAAACATTTTACATAACAAATTTTTAAAATAAAAATATTTCTAAAATTCACAAAATACGTACAAAATATTTTGCTTTCTAAAGTTACTAGAAATATTTCATTTTATCTTAATTTACTGTTCATCATTTTTGTTTGTTGTAAATTTAAAAAATTTTGCAAAAAAATTATTATGTTACTTTTTTAAATTAAAGTTATGTTTTACAGATAAATACATAGATTTATGTCAATCCTTTACAAATTAAGACAACATAAGAAAATAGGAATCAAACTGAAAATTTTTAATCATCTGTTGTAATTAATTACTTTTATTTTATTAATTTGTGTATTAATTAATTAATTAACTAATGTATCAATCAATTAAACACACACACAAATTTAATTCGCTCATGATTTTGAATAGCAAGAAATTGAATGAGTTAGCTATATTAATTTTTTAAAAGAACGGACAGCTAAATTAAATTAGCAGCTGTCATTTATTTATTATATTGTTAGGTTAATATACTGAAGTTAAAATATGATATTAATAAGTGACTAAAATTTATGAGATTATGGAAATAATTATGAGTAAGTTATTTTATTTATTTATTTATTTATGTATTCTTTTGTTTCTATTTTACTATTTGTTTATTTATTTAATTACGATTGAATTTTAACTGATTTTTCATTCTGTCACACAAATAGAAAAATCTAAAGAGTCCTTTGATTCCTAGTAGAAGTATTTATTATTATTAATATAGAGGGTTCTACCAATCACTAAGGAGACTGTATTGTTTTCTGCCCAGTATGTAGCTGAAGATATGAAAGAGGTATCAAGCATGACATGGTCTAAGCATACATAATCGGATTTTTCCTTGTTTTTCATTAGGTAAGCATTCTTTTTGGATTTCATAGACTCATGAGGTAGAGCCAAATAAGCGTCTTACTGATTTTGAATGGGCATCAAGGAATATGTACAATGGAATGCATCGATTCTTCTTACTTTCACTTTTGTAGGCATATCATATAAAATAATACGCCATTATCCGCACATAGCAAGCACCCTGTTATTGATTTTCTCAATACAAAAGATTTCAGGAGCATTTTCAATTAATTCAGATGCTTTCTTTTTTGATGTATCAATATCCCAAATAGTTTTATTTTGAACTTTGATAACATGGTTTGATTTGCGAGCTTTCATTTCTGCTGAGTCAAACTCTTCTATTTCCATGAACAGTTTTATCTACTCATTTTCGAAAAATTCATTTATACAGAAAGCTTGGGTTAGCTCAAATCTCTTGTAATTTTCTTGGTAGGAAAGGAGATTAAAAATTTTAATTCTTGTACTATTTGAGCTTTTGTCTGATTCAAAAACAGCGAGGTGAGGTTAGGCATCATTTAAGATGAAGTGTTTATTGACTTCTAGGATTTTAGAGCTTGAATGGATGACATTCAAACTAGGAATTGATATAGTTGATATGGTTATCATATTTCCTACATTAATAGGATAGCTTTAGTAGGAGGTTATAACTATCAATTTTTATTCAGGGTAAAATTTTTTTATTTCAACGTTTTCTGAGAGACTTGCTTGAGATACGCTGGTCCTGGATCCTCCTTTATCAAGGGAAATTACTTCAAGTTGATCAATATATTGGCAGAGTACCATATGACTGTCGTTTATAATACCTAAGTCTATGAGCTAGCAGACTTCACTTCCAAATTCATATTTAGTCCATTTACATCTCTATCTTATGCAATGCACGATGACAAGCATGGAGAAAAGAGAGTGAAATGCTATTTATATGGCTACCAGGTTCATATCAAGCAAAAAAATCATTAGCCCATCGATCATGTAAAAAATACTGTACTTTAAAGCATCGCTTTTGCAATAAGGGTTCAAGCCTAACCCACTTCCTTCAATAAAGGAAGTGTAAAGAACACTACCCAATTCTAAAAGCAAAAAAGTTAAACCAATTTAGTTTAAATAATATTTGCAGAGAACGAACAAACCAAAATGAGCCCAAATTTCTAACAAATCTCCGATTGGATACCATTTAATGAACTTTGGAATCGATAAATACCTGCTCATCCAATCTTTTATTACTATGGTCCTTCTCTTAAGTCTTTCTTTGTTGCTAAAAGAAGATGTTTCATCCTTTTGCAAAATTCCCTTAAGCAGAGATACCTGCGAAAGTAAAAAGCAAGTTATAAGCATGTTAATGATAGAAATCTGCTTATTGGCTAAGTGCTAACTAATTAACTAGCTACCTTGTGGTTTGTGTATATACTTTTTTACTAAAAAATTGTAGTATTTTTTATTTATTGAATGGTATTGTTAAATTAATTATTTTTTGATATAATTATTATATTTAAAAACAAAGTCGTTTAATTTTTGCTTTTATGTTATTTATTTTTTGGTTTGTTGTTCTTATATTGAATAATCAAGAAAGTTATTTGCTTTTTACTAAAGTAGAAATAAAAATTTTTACAAAGCCCTAATATTTTACTGAAATTTATACAATTATTTTAAAATAGAAGTTATTCAGCATACTCCCTCTTTATTTATCAGCCAATTCTTATTTACTTCTTTCTAAATTTCTACTTTTAAATTTACAAATTTCTCTCTGTTATAGTGAAGCAAATTTCTTTTATATTCACTAGAAAAAAAAGACTTTTTGCTTAAGGTTAAATTTTGTTTTAAATTTATTGAAAAGCTTGCTAATTTTCTTTTATTTCTATTAATAGAATTAAGTTGTGCAAACTTTTTATTCATCTGTTCTATAAAGTGAGATAACACAAATTTATATTTTTAAAGTAGTGTTCATTCATTGTTTTCTATACAAAAAATTAGACCAACTTATTAGCAAAATATATATAACTCTTGTAACTAAATGCATCAACATTCCTTTGAATTGACTTTTTGCTTTACTTCAAATTTAATTTATTTATGCTCTTATTATCAAAACAATTTAAGAAATATTCCCAACATAATTAATGAATAAACTGAATATTTCGCTTTTTTTATTTCTTAAAAAATGAAAATCTATTCAAATTAATATTTTTTAATGATTGCAAAATTCAAGCGTTTTAGTCAAAAACTTAACTCTTTTAAATTTTTAATGAATTTATTTTTCCTCCACAATCATACGTACTATAATTATTAACCATCAATTTATGCTTTTACTGCTTTAAAATTATGCTTGACTTAAAATTTTTTTTTTTTCATGAATAATTAATCCCAAAAATAACTTTGAGAAATTAAATAGTATTGTATTAAATACAATTTGAATACTTATTTATCTTTTGCAAATATTTAATAAAAAAATCACCCACCGAGGGGCTCGAACCCTCGACCACCAGCTTAAAAGGCTGGCGCTCTACCGACTGAGCTAGACGGGTATTGCTTACTAATAATTTTCAATTAAATTGCTTTAAAGCAGTTATTCCCAAATGGTATTAAATTTCTCATTATTTATAGATTTATGTAAAAAAATCACCCACCGAGGGGCTCGAACCCTCGACCACCAGCTTAAAAGGCTGGCGCTCTACCGACTGAGCTAGACGGGTATTGCTTACTAAAATATTTCTTTTAAATTGCTTAAAATTAGGTAATTAATTTTTTGCTACTGTGTAAAATTTAACTAATTAATGAATCAGTTTTTACATAGTTAAATCTTATCATTAATTTTTTTAATTAAAAAAAATATAAATTTAATTTTCAGACTAAATTTCTAATAAATTTTGAAAAAAATTTAACAAAGCAAAAAAAATCTTAATTTTTCAAGATGCGAATTAAAATTCAAAATATTTTATCCTCTATCGATATAACTTTACTTGATTAAGATATTCTTTATTAATTAAATAATTCATTTTTTTTCACAAATTTTTAAATTGTATTTTATTTAATATTTTAATTTGCTAAAATTGAATAAAATTAAATGAATTTTTTATTTTTTAATTTGAAGCTAATTAATTATTAATTAATGATTTACTAACTTATTTTTTCATAATAAAAATGTTTTAAATAGGACATTTTTTGTCAATAAATTTAATAATTTAATGAACAAAATATTCAGATAACAAATACATATTTTTAATATTTATTAATATGGAATCAAAGATAGAAGACCGTTTTTATGGGATCAGCAATCAATTATGTAAAATTTTCTTTAACCATGTATAATTCTTAGTAAACTCCCTTAAGCTTATTATCTAAAATTATATAACAAGAACTTACAGTACCTCTCTCTTTATTGCAGTATTTACTGAAGTACTATTTAACCAAAATGGGAGACTCTGATTCAGGGTCTTCATAGAAAATTGTTTAGTCAAACATTAATTTTTATAGGTCTTCAATTATTGATACATCTTTCACTTAATTTTACTCAATAGATGATTCACTCTATGAGTTATTTAAATGTTTTAGGAGAATCTAGTTAAATATTTTTAATCCATGCTCAGTTTTAGGCCAAAGTGTGTGAATATCTGTATTTGTAAGTCCATAAGCCTTTCCTTATTCCAGCAACTCAGGTTTAGGAGTTATTTTTTATTTTTTGTTGTAAGGATTACAAATATAATAGAAACTATTTGTTACAAGGCTTCCAATAACCAAATTAAATGCATTATATTAGTTCAATTCTTTTAGAATTTCATTTAATTCTTCATATATTTTTTCATTTATTGTTTCTCTCGAGCAACTTCCAAATTCAGATTTCAAGAATCTGTAAGTAAGATTTCCTCTTCCATATTTAATATCAGTAATGTCATGATAATTTTAAGTATCGTAATTAGTTAAAAAGGCAACTATTCCTGTAGACTTGTTAATTCCACACCAAGTACCTTTTAATAGATATTATTTTATGATATAAAATGGTAATTAATAAATAATAAAAATCTATCTACCTTTTCCTTCCAAATCTCTTCCAGCTAGAATATTAGTATCTTCCTCAAAATAGTTTAGTGTTGATGTTTTTTTCTTCATCGCTTCATCTCGATTGAAGCTAAGGATGAATTTTTCATTTTAATTTTTAGGAATGTAAAAAAAAGTGACACACATTTTTTTATTTTAATTTAATTTAAATTTTTTTTTGAAATAATTAATTATTAAACAAATCATTGGATATTTAATTAAAAAAGGCTTTCAAGATCTACTTCAAATTTATTTTGATTACATCAATTTTGTAAAATTTAATTAATTTATTTCATCAAATGTAAGTAAGCAGAATTTATTTTGATTATTTAATTTTCTATTTTCTTAAAATTGTTGCTACCTCAAGTAAAATAAAATAAATATAGAAAAATCGATATTTACTTTAATTAATACATCAATTTTATACCAAAAAGCTAAATAAATATCGTCATAAATCTTTAATTAGATTATTTTGCTACTTCAATAAAATAATAACAATATATTTATATATATAAATAATGATTATTGTATTTTGGTTTGTAAACTTTACCTTTTAACATTTTAAAAAAATAAATAATTTAAAAAGATAAAAAAATCCTTTACAAATAATCCAATTTGATAATTTTATAAATTTAAATCTTCATATAAATAAAAATATGGATCACACGTAACTTTTTCATTTTATTAAATAATAAATTAAATATTTTTAATTCTAAGTTAATATTGGATTCTTATTTAATAGTTACAAATTGCCATTTTAAATTTATTATAAACAATTTTTCTTACAATAAATTATCATTGTATTTTTATTTGAAAAACAATAAATTATTATTAAATTTTTTATTTATAGACTATAAATTGCCATTCTATTTTATATAATAAAAAAATTATAATGATGCACATCAACTAAAAAATGAAATTAGTTTAAAAAAATATTATTAAAAATTATATTTAATAATTTATTTTATTACCTTTTTATGTTGTGAGGTAAAAGATTTAATTTTTAACTTTACTGTGATATCTTTTTGACAACTTATTTTGTATTTTGATACATTTTATTTATGTTTAACAAAAAAATAATATGGTTAGTTTATGAGCTTAAATGTAGAATATTTTACATTTAAAATTAAATGATAAATGCTTTCATTAATTAGCTTGTTTATTAACTAAATTTATAATTTAGAATGTATGTATGTATGTATGTATTTATGTATAAAAGAAATTGTTTGGTAAAAACTATAATTTATTTTTTCATGTAAAATTACAAGTTTTTAAGATTTACTAACTACTTTGAAAAACATTTTTTATAAAATATATATTAAACAATCAATTTTTTTGGATAACAAAGAAGTGATAACCAAGTCCAGTATCTATTTTATGATAATTAGTTTGCTTCCAATCTATTTCAGGGTTTAAAATATATCTTTTTCTAAAGTAAGGATCTTAAAATGTAAGCTACAAGAACTTACCCTCTTTCTTTAAGACTCTGTGGACAGCTTGACACATTTCGAAACAATCATCCACTGTTTTTTAATTAGGATTCCAACAGCTACCTTCATCAGTAACCAAAGCATCCATTGTGGCTTTATCAAAGACTACATCAAATTCTCCATCTTAGAACTCCTTTAAATTTTTTACATCACTAACTACCCATTTTTGCTCTGGGAATTTTTCACTCATATTTTTTATAACTGTAACACTAAAATCAGATGAAATAACATTTTCATACCCATCCTATATTATATATTTAAATTGTAAACTTAATCAGTATTAAAAATATTAAAAATTCTTTAATTTTTGTTAAAAAATTTGTTATTTCTATACTATCTCCATTTCTTAATTATTTTGCAAGTATTTATAAATAATTTCAATTTTTAATTACCTTTGTCATATCGGGTCCTAATTATGAGTTTCCACATCCTACAAGAAGAATTTTATCGCTCTTTTATACATGTTAAGTAAGAACTTCTTTTATATCTTAGTATGATGCTAACCATTCATACTTTTATTCTTTAGTAAATCTAAAATCCCAATATTCCTTAAGCTTGTAAGTAGTATTATCTTTTGGCATAGTATCTATTGAAGTATCTGTATCTGCATTAGATTCTGAGACAACTGATCCTGCTACAGATGTCTTTTATTCTTTAACTACTTCATTTAGTTCGGCTAAATCTTTGTTCTCCATTTGTGTTAAAAATCTAAAATTTTTGTGGCCTTATAATTATTAAAAAATCAAATTTTTTTATTTATTGATTGATATTAAATTTTCTAAAAAATTGTGTGATCTTTATTATTTGTTAAAGTTCCAGATGAACAATTTTAACAACTCTATCAATTAACAATTTTACAAAAATCAATACATTATTTATTAAATTTAGTTTCGTATCAATTTATTATCTAAATTTCTAATTTTAAAAAATATTTATGAAATATTTTTTATTTCCAAAAAGTAAATTATTTCTCTAAAAGTTTTTAAATTTTAAAATAAGCTTAAAATGTAATATACTAAAGTTAAAATTAAATAGAAATTATAAAATAGACAAAATTAAATATTTTTGATTAATTAAAACTCGAATTTTACCAAAAAATATTTTTTTAAATAAAAATTATTTATTTATTTTTGGATAATTAGAGCAAAATATACAATTTTTAAGCCACATTTTATCTATTGTATTTTTTCTCTAAAAGAAAAATATATGTTTTTAAATAAAATGTTTTTTAGTCAATTTAGTTTTCAATTTTAAAGAGAATATCTTTAATTATAGACTCATTTAGTAATGAAGGCGTATTTATTTATATTTAAAGTAATTTGCTAGTTTTGTTAAATTTTTAAAGTATAATAGTATATGTTTATAATTTCTGATTATTTTCGGTGAACATAAAGATTGGCGCTTTCTTATTATGATTATTTGTAAGTAAGTAATAGATTTCAATAAAGATTTTGTAAAAAGCATTTAATAAATGCATGCAAACAATAAGAGTGATAAATATATTTGATAAAAATCAAATAGAAATAAAGTATTAAGAAGTAGTCAGATATATCAATTAAATTTTTAATTAATTCTTTTAGTCTCTTGATTTTTCGCGGTTGATCTAATCAATTTTATTGCAAATTTTTGATCATGTTTCAAAGTTATTTAATTTGGAATTGTGAATATCTTATTATCCGTATTTTATTAATTATTAAAACATTAATTAGTTATTATCAATCATAGCTGTTGAAAATACAAATCTTTTTTCAGCACATACAAAATTTTCAAGTAAAACAAAAAGAAGCATTTTTATCATATGGAATTTGACGAATTCGAAGATGACTTCAACGGCGGAGACGCTGGAGAAGGTGGTGACCAAGCTTAGGGATTTGATTTTTAGGAAAATGAAGTACTTTAATAAATATTTGCATTTTTTATACTAAGAAACACAATCAAAATAATATCAAAAATAAATAGTATATTCCTGATCTCATAAGTAAAAAAGATGCTGTTATCTTTTTAATCGACTGTAACAAGAAGATATTCTAAAATGAATTTAATGATGAAGTAACAATAATTATATTTTTCTTTTAAGTATATCAACTATATTTTTATTTATTACAGGTTTAGTTCAAAGTCATTTTGAAGAGTATTTAGAGTTTCTTCAAGTCAAAGATTATTTCAAGTTTAGATGACTAAGTATCCGTGATATTCTACAATGTGGTATGATACTTCATTATAAAAACACTTTCAAATTTTGAGAATTATTTTTAAAAAATCAAAGAAATAAACAAATAATGATTTGAACTTCAAGGGAATCAATATAGTTTATAATCTTAACACTCCTTCAGCAGAAATGATAAAAAATGTAGTTAAATTAGGTAAAATTAATTAGCTTTATAAATTTATTCATTCATTTTATACTTATAGGAGATAATTTTGAAAGAGATTTTGGTTTTGCAGATAATGAAACACCTTTCCACGAAGCTTTGTGGACTTGCAATAGCATTTTTACAAAATTGTAAATAACGATTAATATTTAGTTATATTTCAAACATTTGTTTATTTTTATTAATTACAGAGACAGTAAAAAATTTATAATGAGAATATTCCTGTTCACTAACAATGACTAGCCTCATTAGGATAACAAGGAATTCTTAGATAAGTGTTTTAACTAAGCAAGAACATTGGCAGAAAAGAATATCTAAATTGAATTGTTCCCTCTAGCAACTAGAAACTAAAAGTTTGATATAAGAAAATTCTATTCAAGCATCATTACCTTTGATGTAGATGAAATTAATGAAGCTGTTATTGACACATCAGATAAAGTTTTGGATATCCAACACAGATTGCGTCAAAAAGAATACAAAAAAAGGTAATTAATTCTTATTTTATAGAGATAATATCAAAAATGAAATTATCAAAGTCAGAAGAATATGGCATTTTTTTAAACAAATAAAATTATTTTTCTATTAATTTTTATTCATAGAATCTATTTATCATAGCTATTAAAATATGAATTTACATTAATATTAAATTGAAAAATATGAATTAATTTATAATTTATAAATTAATAGGGCAGTCAACAGATTACTTTTTACTTTAGGTGATGAAACTAGGCTAGGAGTAAAATTGTTTTGCCCATATGTAAAGCAAAGACGTCCTCTAGCTAAATAGTTAGAATCTAACACTAATAAACTTTTAAAAAGGACAGTAAAACATATTTGCAAAGAAACTGGCTAGTCTTTATATCAAAATTAAATATCCACATGTGTTCATATTGGAGGAGAGAAGGTCAAAGTAAGCAAAAGTGACATTAATGAAATTAAAGCTTTCGAAGAACCAGGTATGCGTTTAATAGGGTTTAAGCCTTCAGGTACACTTAAGGCTTACCACAATTATAGAACAAGCTACTTTGTTTACCCTGATGATTATCATGTAAAAGGATCATCTCAATCTTTTCATGCTCTTATCTCGTAAATGATTGCTAAAGATAAAATAGCTATTGTTAGATTCATTCCTCGTAAAGGTACTTAGGTAAGGTTCTGTGCTTTACTACCTTAAGAAGAAAGTTATGATGAAGACCATGTATAAACACCTCCAGGCTTTCGTAAGAATCTTATTTTAATATTTATTTAATGAATTTTCATCTTTATAGATTTGATTTTCTTACCATATGCTGATGATTAGAGAAATTTAGGTTCAATTAGACCTTAACAAAAGGAAGAAGTCAGCAGAAATTTATTAAATGCAGCTAAAATGATGTGCAACGCATTAGATTTGGCTAATTTTGACTTTAGAAATTTCGAAGATCCTTCACTTTAGAAGTTCTTTGCTCATCTTTAGGCTCACGCTTTATAAGAAGAAAATCCAGAAAACCCACCAGACTTAATCTAACCTGATGAGGAAGGTATGAAACGTTGTGAAGATATCATAAAGCTATTTGAAGAAGCATTGAAGTTAGATGTATAAGATGATGACTAACCTCAAGCTGCTTAGAAGAAGCCAAGATAAAAAAAGGCAGAAAAACCAGTAGTAGAAAAGCAACCTGCATAAAAAAGAGTAATCTTAATTAGATTAAAATTTTTAAATAATTTTAACTTAAATCATAAAAGTAACCTGCTCAAAAAAAGGCTCCTTAAAAGAAGAAATAAACAAAGAAAGAAGAAGAGTCTGAAGCAAGTAGTGTTGGTGATTATGACTCTGAAGACTCCTTTATTGATGATGAAGAAGATGAAATTAAGCCTAAAAAAAGAGGAATTTAAAACAAGAAGGTCATTAATTAAAGAAAAGCTAACAATAAGAAAAAGGTTGAATATAGTGAAGATGATGGAGAAGCAGAAGATGATGAGATAAGCTATGAAGAAAAACCAAAAAGAAAAGCTGGAGGCAAGAAACAAATGAGTGAAGAAGAGTAACTTGTTTCCCATGTAGAAGCTAATTTAAAAGAAGAGTTCAATCCAGATGGCCTAACTATATCTGAGCTTAAATAATATCTTAAGATGAAAGGACTTAAAAATATTGGTAAAAAAGAGGAGCTGGTGGATACTATTTTAAGACATTTAGAAAGGAATTGAATGAAATTTTAACATTTTGTAAATAATAAATACTAAATGATATTCTAATAAATTTATTTATTTTATTCTGTATGTTAATCTATTGATTCTTTTCTATTAATTAAAATAAAACCTCTTAAAAAAATCACTTTCTGCTTTATAAAATATTTCTAATTTCAAATATAATTTTGTAAATGAAAAAGTGAGTTATTTATAAAAAGTATTATTTCTTGGATTTTATTAGAAATTAATTGTGATTAAACTCAAATTATTAAATTAAAATAATTCAAATGAGTAAAACAAATTTTATTTTTACAATTTTAAAAAGAATTTACATTAAAACAATTTTAATAAATACAAATAAAAAAATTCTTTTTATAAGCCCTTGCACTTATTTTTATTTTTTACTAGTTCATGAAATAATTTTTTGATTAGATTTTGTTTTTTTGATTTTATAATTTAAAAAAATTATTTTAAATAAACAAGATTTTACAATAAGTTTTAAAAAAATAACTATTATAAGTGCTAGATTTGATAAATCAATTGAGGAATGTTCAATGATTAGATTTGTAGAAGATCAAAACTCTTAGAGATTATGAACAGAGGTGTTAGTTAGTATTCTGATTTAGTTTCAAAAGTAAAACAATTTAAAATACTAGTTTTTTGTTTAAATCTTTAAATAGATTTATGCTTTATTTAACTATTAATAAACATTAAGTTATGTTTTGAATTAAAAATGTATTTATTTTGATCTGTAAATTTAATTGATATTTTAGAAAAATAAAGCCATTTTAAATATTATCTTGATTGATACCTCAAATATTCTTTGAATTATCTAAAATTTATAATAATCTAATCAAATATTTAAGTTTATTTTTTTATGATTTAAAAAATAGTTCTTATTTCAACTTTATTAATAATATCAGAAGGAATTTTAGGATAATATAACAAAAATATTAGTTAGAATATGGATTCTGCTGCTTCAAAATTATTAATTTCTTTTGAATACATAGTGCATGGAAAGGTTTAGGGTAATAAAACATAGTATTTACCTTTATCTTTCTTTTATTCAATAATTTTTGGTTTAAAATTAGGGGTATTCTTTAGAAAATACACTAAAGAACAAGCTGACAAATTAGGTATTTAAAATAGACTCTTAATTAATTATTAAAATGTTTTACAAAAAAATAATTGTAGGGTTAAAAGGATGGGTTATGAATACACCACAAAACACAGTAGTAGGAGAAGTAAATCGATAGTTTTATATTCCACAAATATATTTTTAAATATCATTTATTATACTTAATAGGTGCAAGGTCCTGCTGAAAAAGTCAAACAAATGTATCAATATGATTTTGTATTTAAACAAATAAAAATATTTGAACTGTATTAAAAAGGGAAATCTGGCTCAGTACAAAAGGTAGTCCAAAGTCGAACATTACAAAATTTGAGAAGAAAAATGAAAAAAACATAAATTCTTACACTTTTAAAGACTTTGAGATAAGAAAGTGATAAAAATGTTAATACTATAGAATAATTATGTTGAAAAATTATATTTATTTATATGTGTAGTGGATAATTACTGCCTTTTTATTTCTAAATTTCCAACTCAAAAACTTACTTAATTCTTTTAATATCTGCATATTAACATAAGCAGCCTAAATATTTACAAAACCTTTCAAAAATACACATAAAAATTTTATATTTTCAAAATGTTTGCAAAAAATAGCAGCAACAAATTAGATTTAAAAATAATTTGAAATTTTCAATTTGTGAATTTAATGTTTTTGCTTTCTTTTATATTTTATTTTTTATTTTTATTTATTCAATTCTTGAATTTGATATTTATTTCTATCATTTTTTTAATTATTTTTAATTAAAATTTATTTTTATGATTTTCTCATCTTATGCATCTAATTAGCAGTTTATTTATTTATTTGTTTTTCTTAATTTCTTTATTTTATTTTTTTTTTAAATTTTCATATTTTATTTTTATTTTTTTCTTTTTTAGAAATTATTAGCAAGTCTTGTTGATGCTCTTCGTCTTCTGGTTCTTCGTAGGTCATGGTACCTAGGGATTAGAGAACGGGTAATAAAAGAGGTGGAAGAGAAGCCTCAGAAAATAAAACGGCAATCTTTTTTGATTAAAAAGCTGCAGCATTTTATAATCTTTGCTTGCAAAACATTTTGAAAGACGCAGAGGAATCTTCATCTCACGGAATTTTAATTATTTCGTATGAATACAAATTAATGTATTTTAAATTGGGCAGCGAGCAATCGCATTTAATTAAAAATGCGTTGCCTATTTTACAGAGAAGAATGGCATATTTCTGTATTTTAATCCGCGTATTGGCCTCAAAAACTTATACGAAATGTTCAACGCCGAAGAGCTGATGAAGATATCTGATTTTTTTTACTAAATGATATTTTAGTAATTTTTTCAGGATTAATTAATTATATTTTTTCCCAGTTTTCGTGGCAAATTTAAATTTGAAAATAATCAGAAAGAGAGGAATTTGATTTGATTAAATTAAAGATACTAACTAACTATTAGAAAAGAACAAATGATATTTACATATAAAAGTGAACTATTTATTATCTTAATTTAGTATAATTTGAAATGTTTATAATTTATTTATTTGTGTTCAAATACCTAGAGTAAGTGTATCTAGCATTGCTTGTTTTTCCTAAAATTATTATTTTAATATTTTAAAGATTTAAAAAATTATTTTTTTATTTTACAGCCACAATAAGCTTGAGTTATGCGATTTCTTTAGCATAATTTTTAGCGTTTTCTGTTAATTCCTCTTGAAGAGCTTCTATTCTTGCATTAGCCTTGTAGAGTTTAATTTCGAATTCTGCTTTTTCGTTTTCCCAATCTGCATCCATTACTGTTTGGGGTTTTTTTAAATTAAGTTGATTTTGTAAATCTGCAATAACTCTTTCTAGTTTAGCTATTTCAAGCTTCAAGGCTTCTGCATTTTCTCCACCAGCATTTGTTTTTCCTTTAAGCTAGTTTTGTAAATATAGATTTTCTGTTTTGAGCTTTTCTAATTCCAATTAAAAGCCTCTAGCCTTTTAAGTATCTGATTTAATAATTAAAGGTTTACTAAAAAGTAATATAAAAGCTTTTTTTACCTTTTAATGTAGTTTCTATGAGTCTTTCGAGTTTTTAGATGACCTTTTCTTACTTTTTAATGGTTTCTTTATATATTTATGTCTTTTATACTTCCTGTTGCATAATAACTATTTTTTTTGTTGCATCTGCATATTTTTTCGTCATTATTTCAAAGTCATGCTCTATTTATCTTGCTTGAGAAATATCTTTTTAGGATTATTTGAGAGCCTTTTAGAGATCTTCAGTTCTTATACGCTCGTCTCTATAAGCTGCAGCTAATTTTAATATTTTTTATCTCAACTCTTCAGTACTCATTAGAGCTATTTCTTTTGCTACTATCGATTGCACTTCTAGTTATTCGTCATGGTTGAGTCTTTTTCTAAGGATAGAGTTTTCACTTTGAAGTAGTTTTATCTACCTTCTTAGATCAACAATTTCAGTAGCTTATATTTAATAAAATAAGCATTAGTTAATAAAATAAATTTAACAAAATATTTGCATTACCTGTGACTTTCAAAGACTCAGTTTTGTCATCTATCTCTTTGATCATTCTATGGATAATTTCTTGTTTTTGTGACAACTCTTTAGCCAAAAAACTCCACTTCTCATTATTTCCCATTTTTCCAGTCATTTTTACTCCCATATAATCTGCTATGGCATCGACTGGAGTTTAAGTTCTAATTCCTCCTTCTTATCCTTCTAATTATTTCATACCCTCGCTAATTTAGATGTTCTTTTAATCTTCCAAATTAAAGCAAGCAAGCTCTAACATACATTTAGTTGTTGAAAAAACAGGATATAATTTGCTATCTTTTTTCCACATGACAGGCAAGAAAGCTCCTTTTTTATCTCTTGCAAAAAGTACTTTCTTCAAAGTATCTTCTGCAACACTGCTAACACCTGCCACTCCATTTGGCATGGCATGGTTACTTGGAAGACTATCATCTCTACCTACAACAAAGAACAAAATCTTCTTATCTAAGTAGCTTTTTGGCAGGGTGAAAACTGCAACAGCCTATAATTATTAAAAGTTAATTTTTTAAAAATTTGACCTATTTTTTCATTAGTAAAAAATGTAAAATATTTCCAACCAACTAACCAACTGTAAATCATTAAGAACATATTGTTTTTGTTTTTAATAAATAATTACGTTGTATTTGAGTGTTATTTAAAAAAATATTATGAATTTACTTTGTAAGTTTAGTCAGTCTAGTAAGGAGGAATTTTCATCATTGTAGAAATGAAACATGCATTCATTTCTTAACTATTATCTTGAATAACTTTTGCCAAGTTCTAAGGTCCTGTGAGATTAGCCTGCAAAAATGGAGTGCTAAAAAATAATAATTCTTTACTATAAAGTTAAAAAAGAATAAATTAAACACCTTTAAGGATGATACTCATTAAGTGTCATCATTACAAACATTCTTTGAGTATATGGAAGAGGGTCAAAGTGCACATTATGGACTACTACATCTGTTAATGCGTCTACAAAACTCTCTGTATTAGGAACTTCTAAAGTTAAAGAGATAAAATATTTAGGTTTGGCTTCATACTCAGCACTCTAACTTACTAATTCCTATTTAAAAATGTTTTATTATATTCATATACACACTAAATAGATTCATACTAAATTCATGGGTACAAATGCTCTTAATGGGAAAATAGGAATGTAAATTGTTTCAATAGGCTGAGTGACATACTTATCCTTGATACAAATATAAATAAACCCATCTTTTTCAGTTATTTTCTAGGGATTCTATATTAAAAACTGAGAATTCCATATCGGATATCTATTATTTTCTACGAGTTTTGTCATTTACAATCCAAAGTCATCAGGATTTTGATTATCATAAAGTGTCCACCCAACCTCTATTGATTAAAATAAATAATATGAAAAACCTCAATAAAATTCTAATTTTTTAATATGCTCATTTAATATCATTGCTTTGGTTTCCTTTTTATATAGTTTTAATAATTTACCTACAAAGGTTGTTGGCAAGCCAGAGGGATTCACTCTATTTAAAGGGAGATCAAGAGCTGAACGAATATCAACTCTGACTCTCCATGAAAAGTCGAAGAAGGGATCTGATTTAGGTAATTCATGGAATATATCTTCTTCTTCTAGAGGCTTGATATCCAATTAATTAGTTACTGGAATTACTTGTTCTCCCTGTTATTTATTTATTAATAATTCATCAATTTTAATTATGAAATAAGTCTTGCTAAAAGAATCTGCTTGAAAATTTAAGAGATTATAAAGTGTAAATTGCACTTCAAGAAAATAGAGTAAATTATTCTTACAACTAATTTCAGATTGACTATAAATCTTCCTACTGTGACTTCTTTTTCACCAGATATACGAGTGAATTTTAAACATTATCTCACTCCTGTTCCTCCAATATCCTATAAAGCAGCTGTTATAGGACCCATATCAAGAATGCATTCACCTAATAATCTTGCTTATCCTTTATTATCTAAATCCTTTATCCCTAATTCGTTTTCAGTTCTGTCCATGACAACAAATGCAGCAAACTATTAAAATTATAATTCATTTAAATGTTAAAAATGAATTTATGATGCAAACTAAAAACACCATTAATGGTAATTTACATGAATACGCTCTCCATAATCAATTCTATATTATCTTAATGGTATAACGAAAGTACTTGCTGTAAATACTGGATTTGAAACACAAGCACTAATGTCTGTTCTTCTCTATTTTGTTAGTTATTAAATAGTAATTAGAAATGTAAATTAAAATATGATATTTTATGAAATAACTAAAAAATTACCTTTTCACCCTCACTCTCTAGTTAACATGTAATGAAATAGTGATAATCTTTTTAAAATTCAACATTGTTGAGTGAAACTAATAATGAAGCTCTCTAATCGTTCATTTATAACCTAAAATAAATACCTAAAATATTCTATCGTTTTACTTTATAAACGCAAAAATAAATTTTTTTTTTACAATATTATATCTTCAAGTATTAATAAAAAACACTAAAAATCAATAAAATTAATGGCAAAACTAACAAAATTGATTGATATCTATCTTTCAAACAATCAGAAATGAGTAAATTTAGAAAGAAGTGTTTGTTGTTCATAAGCAACAAAAGCTTTGATTTTTATCACAAATTAAAATAAAAGATTGGCAACCTCTTTTAATAAATTGAAAAGATAATATTATCATCTTTTTATCAAAATAAATGAATTAATTCTTAGCTAAAAAAGAGATATATATACAAGTTATAACTTTTTTTCTATTTAAAAAAATTTTTATAAAATATTTTGAAAAAATGATTAAATATTATTTGTATTTATATGAATATTCCTTTTTATTTTATTCTGTAATTCGATGAAATTTATAATGATAAGTATTATTTTCTAAAAATAAAACAAAATATCTAACTAAACAAAATGTTTTCATAGTTAAATCTTAAATAATTATTTGAAAAGGTATTAAAAACTTTTTCATATTTAAGTTTTAATCAAATTTTATTAGAAATTATAATTTTGTGTTAAAGGAAGCTTATTGTATTAGGAAATATACTCTTAGTGGTCTAGTAAAACTAAAATAATAATCTAATTTACAAAAATAAGATTGGATAAGATTATATAAATTATTAATTTAGAATTAATAAATAGATTTATGTTAAGGATATTTTATATTTAGGATAGGTATTTAATAAAGAATAGCTAATTAATTAACTCTTAAGTCTAAATAATTTAAATTTAACAAATTTATTTACATTGAAACAATTAAAAATAAAATACTTATTTATCATAAAAAATCAAATTAAATTATTTTAAAAACTTTATTTAGATAAAAAAATAAAAGTCAAATATTTATTTTAATTAATTTAAAGTAAAATAAAGATATTATTATAAAAATAATTAATTTTAAATTTTAAAAATATTATATTTAGTTCAATTTATTCGAAGCCATAAATAAAAAATATTTTATTACTGCAAGAAAAGATTAAAGCATTATCTACCATCTCTCATCTCTGTTAAAAAAACATATAACTTTAATTAATATCAATTATATAAAATTATACTATTATAAAAAAGATAAAATACCAAACTTTTTAAAAATAAATTTTGTTAAACTTGTATTTTGTTTGAAAAATGGATCCTGTAATCCTGTATATAAATGTATATAAAGCTGTATCTAATTATATTTACAATAAACTTTTTTATTAAAAAGTATTTGGATAACTTGAAAGATTTAATTTAAAAAGCTAAAATAGTCGTAAAGAAAATAGTGAATAAAGTTTTTTCCAGAAAGATTGTGTAAAAGTTGATAAAGGATTCGTTTTCATAAGGCTAATATTAGTAAATATAATATCAATTGAATTTCTAAAACATAAATGAATTTTTATAATAATACAAGAAAAATAAGATTAATTTTTGGATTATGATAGTTAACTTCTGTATAATATGTTTTATTTTTAATTATTGGTTAAAGCCGAACATAAAAGTTAGTGCTCAATTTATTTTTGATAATTTTATATTTAGTTTTAAAATTATTAGATAATCTTTTTAATTTTTTTCAAATATAAACAAATTAATAAACGAAATTGATGGTAAATTGTAATCATGAGCAAATTAATTTATTTTCAAAAATGTGTAAACTCGAAATTAATTAATATTTCTTAGTTTTTTTGAATTAAATAGGAAAATTTTATTAAAGATCTGAATGATGGTTGAATTTTTAAATATTTCTTAATGGTTCAATTATATTTTTAACATATTTCTTTGTTAAAATAATATTTTTTGTATTATATTTACATTAATTAATGTTAATACAATTTAAAATAATTTATGAAATTTTTAAACTCAAAGACTACATTCTATTGTTAATATTACTATAAGTATAACTTTTTTGTTATTCTCTCCCCCTTGTTTAAAAGAAATATTTAAATTATATCTAAAAAAGATAAATTTTAATTAAGGGGAGTATGCATGAATATCTTGCAATATTTGTTTCAGCCAGTATCTTACAGAATAAATTATTGTATTTAAAAATGTATTTTTTATTGTTTTTTGTCTAATTTATTTATATAATCAAACGTAATAGAGTAGAATAGAGAAAGAGTGAGTGACTGAGATGTTATTTTTTAGTTATTATTTTTTCCTTTAGCGCTTAATTTTTAAATACTTATTATTCCACTTACAACTAAAGATCTTCATACGGATCTTTTATTTATTCAACAAAATACCTTTTTTCAAACATCTTTAAGTATAGCAAAAGGTAGCGCTATTGTTTATATTTATAGAAATGAGTATTTTATTGGAAATTGAAGAGTATTTATGATAGTGAGCATAGTTAAAAATTAAATATACTTTTTCTTGAAGAAAAGCAAGTATGCTTGTTATAACTTAGCATAAAATACCCAATTATGATTTTTAAAATTTTAATATAAGAAATACCAAGTCATTTTTTAGAAACACATGAAGATATTAGATTACAGCTTTTTATAAATAATATAAATTGCTCACTAAAAATTCAAAAATTGTTAATTTAGATATGTAATAGAGTAGACCAGAAAACAATTCATTAGTTGGCAATATTTTCTTTAATAATATAGATAACATTTATGGCTAATAAAATTTTATAGGTGGGAGCTTGATGAAATAATGAAAGTGTATGTGAATAAATGAATGACTAAGTGTACTTTAATAATTAAATTTATAAATTGTGTTAAATGAAAATAGATTAGGAATATAAGCAGGCAAATACTTAATATAAACCAAAGGAAATTTTATATCTTAATTTAAATTAATAAATTTGATAGAGAACATACTATTTTAACAAAACATTCATAGTAATTAAAACAACTCTCTTGCAAGAACTATTTCATTCATAAAAGATAGTTTTTCTCTCCATAAGCTCTTCAAATCTTAAAAGAGTTTAAATTTTAATTGATAAAAAAGTGAATCCTTCTCTAAAATGCAATTTTCGCCTTAGTCGTCTATCATTTAAAGTATTGATGCAGCAAGTTAGCTCAATAAGGATTACCCTAATTAAGATCTTATAGAACAATTCTAAAAAATAGAAAAGTCTTTCGCAGAGTTTGAGTACTCAAAAACAAGCTTGAGCTGCAATCAGCTGATGAAAAGATTTTAGCTTTCAACTGAAGATGCTATCCAAATAAAGAAACTAATGGCTTTCTCTTAATTCTAGTGCAGCTTTATGTATAAGTGTATCTCATAATTTGTCGATCTGATTAAAAATAATAATGATTATGAATCTAAAGTATACTTAAATGTCTTTGAAAAATCTACTTGTTATAGTCATCAAGTTATTGATATAAAATAATTTCAAGGGTTAAAACAGTCATCGCTGATTGACTTAGCTGAGCCAGCTTAGCATTAAGATGAGGACTCTTCTAATTAGCATCTATCTACAAATCCATCTCTTTAGTCATTGTAATCTCTTGATTCTCCACTTATCTCAGAAGAATCACTATAAACTAACTACTCTAAATACGGTTGCAGGATCATTTTTAAACCCGAACCTTCATAGTTAATTCTAAAAAATCTTCTAAAAATACTTTCAAAAGCTAAAAATATTTTAGAAATTGAATAGGAATTGATAGAATTTTGCTAAGATACCAAGAGTACTTGGCTTGTGTAAGTAATACTTATGGTTCTCGTCTTAGAATATATTAACATAAAAGAGAGTAAAAAGGCAGAAAAGATTTTGATGATACTTATCAAGAGATACCCAAATAATCCTAAGTACAAAGCCTGCCTTGCTCAAATTTATGTGTAATTCGCTGACTTAAGAAACTTAGAAATGGTTTTGCAAACCATTAATTACAATAATTTAACTGACTTCAAATAAAATCTATTATTCAGTGTTTAAAGTCTACTTGTCCGCAATCACTCCCAATTTAGCTCAAAATACTTAGACCTAATTTTGCTGTACTTGCCATAAATTTTTATGGATTAAAACAAGAGTGCATTTTCAGTAACTTCATTATCTGAAATATTTGGATATTATAGATAAAACGCAATAGAGATGATTAAAATACAAGCTTTTAAAAAACACTTCTCTGACGAGCTAGTTTTTAGTCCAATAAACTCTTATTTGGATCTATACTTTGATTGAAACAAAAAAAAAATTAATCAAATAACCTAAATAAATAGGCAAAACACTTCATCTATTTAATAATAATAAATCTTAATTTAATAATTTCCCATCAAATTGCTTCTTTAAAAAATTATCTCACAACTAAAATCAATCAACCTCCCTTCAATTCATCACCAGTTTTTAAATATAAACTGATACTCTATATATAAAAAGCTATTAACTAATAAATTAATTAAAAGTATATAATAAATAAAAATATATATCAATCACAAATATTCTAAATTTTCTCTGTTTTAAATTTCATTTTCTGTATTACTCAAGTCTTTCTGTTTCGGATCAAATTACAATCAAATATTTATATTGTAAAACCTACTTTACTTAAAGAATTGCATAAAAATTTAATCATTTAACATTTAATATCAGAATAACATAAAAATAATAAAAAAATGTTTGAATTTTTATAAAAGGATATTAACAATTTATTGAATAAAATATAAATGGAAAACTCAAGTTTTAAAAAGGTGAATTCTTAAAATTTAAGCAAAAATATGAAAATTTGTTAAACTCAATAGGAAAAAAAGATAGATAACTTATATTTTAAAAAAGGAAAATTTAAACAGCTAAAAAAATTATTATTTATGAGTTTTTTTAGATTTAATATTTTTAATAATCTTAATTACTTATTTCCTTTCAAATTATCTTTGTAAAAGTAAAAAATCCTTAATTTAAAATTCGTATGATATTAAAAACAATAAATCAGATCAAATAGCTTAAATAATTTACTTCTGTTACAAACTTTTAATAGTTATTTTTCTTTAAACAAACAAATTATTATTTAAAAAACACCTAAATTATTAATTCAAAAATATTTGCTCAATAAATTATTATAACCATCCTAGTAAATTTTCCAACTTTTTATTGAACTGTTCTAAAAATTTATTAGATTAATTATTTAATAAGATATTAATAGACATGTAAATAGAAGAATTTGCTAAAAAATATTTAAAATAATAATTCTGAAATTATTTTTGTATAATTTTTCTTAATAAATTGTTAGTTGTTATTTAAAGCTATCACTCACTAAAAATAGCAACTTATTTATTTAGGGGTTGGGGTTGGG
>JH720034.1:337641-396728 GCA_000231845.2 Tetrahymena malaccensis 436 | reverse complement strand
CCCAACCCCAACCCCTTTTAAATTGGTAGATAAAAATTTCTATTTTTAATAAATTTTAAATTTTTCTAATAAGTTTTTAGATATCTTTTTTCAATAAATTTAATGTAGGAATAATAATAATAGCTAAAAGATTTTAAATTTAAGAAGTTACTTTTAAACTCTCCTGAAACATAGACTATAGTTCTTTTAGGTATTTAAATAAGTTAAGGGAATTCTATTAATAACTAAAATTAAAAAGGTTACTTTGAAGACGAGAATAAAGAGGCTGTTTTGATTTTTAAAAAGAAGCCATTTTCAGATGATTATTAAAATAATTTGAATAAAATAATACAATAAAATAAGTATTTTGAAGTAAAATTTTAAAACCAAAGTAGCTAATCTTTACCAAAATAACTTTTAAATAGAATGATATTTTTACAAGGTACAATATTGAGATATAAAACGATGAATGGAATGAGATAGACTTGTAAACTATCTATCCAGCAACTTAAAAATTGATAAATAAATATACTAAATGTGACTCAATTATAGTAGTTGAAACACCTGAAATATATAATAGCGTACAGTATAAGTTCTTATTGCCTTTTATTTATTTGGTTATTTTAAATCAAGGTTGTAAAGAAATATATTGATGAAGTTAAAACAAACAGTTTGCAGTGGCTTTATAATATTTTAGAAGGAAAAGCAGAACAAGAAAGAATTTTATACTAAAATTAAGATATGCATAAAGGATTCATTATACTTCCAGATTATAAGTTTAATGATTTTACAAATACTCAATAGCTATATTTATTAGCTATAACCTAAAGGAGAGATATTCAATCTTTAAGAGATTTAGATGGATCCCATATAGAGTTATTAGAGAATATATAGAGAATTACAGTAAACAAATAAATTGATAACTTCAATTATTAAAAATTATTTTAATATTAGGAATAAACAATTCAAGAGAAGTTTAAAGTCTTCAAAAATAAAATAAGAGCATATATTCATTATCATCCTACTTACTATCATCTGCATATTCATTTTACTCATATTGAAGTATAAGAATCCTCTATGAACTGTGATCGTTCTCATCCTCTCCAACAAGTTATTTATAATTTAAAAAAGGATCCCTCATATTATAAAAATACTCCCTTAATGTACAGCATATAAAGCACTAACCCACTATATAGTTAGCTCAAATAAATCACTGAATAATATTGAAATGATTTAAAAATATTTGGCTTTGCTCTTTTATTATTTGTTTTTAACAAGTATATTTATTATAGATAAAATTAAAACTATTTCATAAATACCAAATAAAATTGAGTCTATTCTGATATTTAAATTATTTATAAACTTTTTAATATTGCTTCAATAAAACATTTCTTATTAAAACTCTATTAATACTTTTAAAAAATATGAAAAGCAAATTATTAAAAAATAATATTTGATATATTAAAATTAAAATGAATTCATTTATTTATTGAGATTATCATTTAAGATAGTTTGAGAACTTAAACATACAATTTTCAGCTTATAAATGATCAATAATAATCAAAGTTTAAAAGAATAAATTGTTTAATTAACTATTATATAATTGATAAATATGAATGCAAAAATGAATATTTACAAAGATAATTACTTACTTACTTACTTACTTAATTTTATTGGTTTATTTATTAGTTTACTTACTATCAAAAAAAATATTTCAAAAGATTATTTAATATAAATAGGATTTTTATTATGTTGAATTATTATAGTTAGGTTTATATTTTATATTGGAGAAATTTAAACTTTTTTAAATATTTATAATTAACTTTTATTCACTGATTATTTTCAGTTTCAGGTGAATTTATTAATTTTTTTTCTTAATAATCTGAAACATTTTAGTTTATAAAATCACTCAGGTTTGAATTGTTTTGTATTTATGGAAAAGCTTGTGTATTGTTGATGAATGCAACATTAGATTAAAAACTTTAGTTTTATCCTTTTTTTTAATTCATAAAATTAATATTTTCTGTTCTACTTTTTTTGTGATGCTCGTTGGAGGAGTGTGTTCTTTGAATTTCACTTTTATTCTCTTTTACCTTGTAAAAAGATAATGAAGTTTAGCTTTGCTGTTAATTTCCTTTTTGTTTTTCTAGGAGATATTTTAATTCTTTTATTTTTTATTCGTCAGTATGTTACAAGCTATTTATTTTTTCATCAATTTTTTATTACTTATCTTGCAAGAATTATATAAATTATTGTTTAGAAAGAGGTGGTTAGCATATGTACTGATTATTTTCTCTCTCTAACTGCAACTCTTTATTTAATTTAGGATTTTTTACTTCAATTTTGTCCAAATTTGTTGAAGTTCTATTTAAAGCTGATTTATCTAATTGATTCATGTTACCACTTATTGTTTTATTCATATTTGTCGTACACTTATTTTTAGGGCTGATGTATTGGCTTCTATTTTCTTTGCCTACAGGACTTAGCTATAAAATCTGTCTCTATAAAATGTTATATTATTCTAACTATTACTACTATTTTTTAAATATAGATTTTTGCTTCTAGGATTTTGTTAAAAACTCATTAAGTTCATCTTCTTTATAATCTAACAACGGTTTATCTAGTTTTGTAGAATTTTTAGATTTTCCAGTGCTAGGGAATCTGTCAATTTGCTTGTTTAGATCTAGTTATATAGGAATATCACAGTTAATTTATTAATTTTGAATGTTGTTTAGAAGAGATTAATTCAAGTTTGGTTGTGTATTCGCTTTAATGCTTTCTAAGTTGTCGATAGATCTATTTACAATATTCTATATAAACATTTTAATACTGTGAACATCATAAATTATTTATTTATTTACTTTAACAGGTGGAAGGTACCTTATTTGCTTGGTTGAATTTTAAGAATTAGGAATATTATTTTATTTTGTTCCTTGTTTTCCCATATAAACTGTTGCACTTGAGAATTTCTCAATGTATTTGATTTTTCTTTCACTATTCATTCATATAAAAGCTTTTAGTCTAAACCCAAAAATAAACAAATTTACATTCTTTTAGGAATTCCTTAAATTTCTTGGCCATCATTTTATATTAATTTAACTATTTTGTTAAAAAAATAATTTTGTTCTTGCTCTATAACCAATCTGTAAGTAAATTATTAAAAGTAATAAAGCTAATTATTTAGTATGAAGTACTTATTTTTTGAGAATTTAAGAACGTCTATCCAGGGGAATTGCGATTATTAGAATTGTTGGATTTGCTGTTATTAAATGAAGAGTTATTCAGGCAATCTGAATAACCACTTTTCGTGTTTAAAATAGTGTTGTAAGACGGTGTATAATAGTTTTGCATCATCTGTTACTTTTTAGAACTGTAAGAATTTTAAGTAGTTGAAGCAGAGGTAGATGCAGTGTATTAATAAGAAGAAAGACTCGTCTACCTTTCTTATGGATTTGATATTTAAATCTAAACTGGAGAATTGCTTTACATATTATTGTTAGCCTAATTTTAAATTTAGTTTACACCGATTTGTTATTGCTACTGAGCTTAAATATACTGCTTAAAGAAATTCTCTGATTTATTAGAACAATAGACTATTTTAATAAAAAAAATGTTACTAAATACATGAACTGTTTGAAGAATTTTGATTTTTACTGTTTCTTATGATAGCATTTTTAACTTCATCGTATGTTTACTGCTTATTTCTTTTCAAATTAGGTCTTTTTAATGCATTTTAATTAGGTAATCCTATTTCTACTATTCTAAATTTATCGTCTTCATCCTCTTATATCTGCTAATTTTACACTATCCTGCTACTCCTGTTGTTATGATTAGATTTGATCCTAAATTTGGTGTGTTTATTGTGAAAGTTATTTTAGGTATTCTCGTAAGAGTTTTGTAGAGTAAACTGACTTTCTTCTTAAATCTCTGATAAACGATGAATGTTATTTCTAAACATACATCTATCCATAGTAAAAGTCTGCCTATTTATAATAAATATTTTCGCTTATAAATAATTACAATGTAATATTTTTTAATCAATCAAAAATTACACATCCAAAAAATAATATTTGATTTCACTTAATAACTTTTTATTAATAATCATTAAAATACTAAATATCATGTACAGACAGACACAAACAGATATACAAACAACATACATTTATTAGCTTAATAAATTTATTAAATTAAAATATATTTGTTTATTGTTTTTGTTATAGCACTATATCCAATACCTTCACTGTAATATCAGCCTACTTTAGTTAATCTTAATAATGCTAAACTTTATTTCAAGGCAGTGAATAAGTATAATTATAATTCAACTGATTTTTAAGTCATACCAAACAATTATTTTTTTAAGGAATGGCATATTCTAGCACCAAATAATATGTTTTATCTTTTAAAAAAATAAATATCAAATAAATAATATAAATGAGCAGCTTTTTTTAATCGTGCAAGTATTATTGAAATTTTTTGTAGAATTAAATTATATTTTTTAATTAGAAAAGAGTTTTTAAAAATTAAATAAAACATTTATTGTTTCAAAATAATTATTATTTAATTTGTTCAAACTTTATTCTAATAGAGTAAAATTAAATCTACTTATTTTTGTGAACAAATTTTTAAAATTTCAAAAAAGAATAACATTAATTTAAGGAAAATCTTATTTAAAAGATAAAATAATCATGTATTTTTATAGATTACTCTTATTTTGATTCGTGCTATTATATTTTTATATGCAAAGAAAGTAATTTTACATATTTAATTTAATAACATTAGGTCTATTTTTTATTAAGATAATAATTTTATTTTTAAATAACTATTATAAATTAAAATTTAATAATACATAAATTTTAACAATAATTATTTTAGTTTTTATACTTTTGAAGATAGTTTCTTAAAAAAATTAAATATATATGAATTAAAAAAAAAATTTTTTTTAAATATTTTTTGTTTGTTTAGATTATATTTCTAAAAACTATTTTTTCTTTTTAAATTTTTATTATCATTAAATTAAATTGATGGTATACTTTTATTAATTAATTAGTTGAGTTTTCATAAATTTGTTGAAATTATATTATTTTTCAAAAAATAAATGATATAATAGAATTAGTATTTCAATAATCTTGAAGATGTAATTATTTATTTTTAAAATATTACTTTTTAAATTTCTTTTTATAATTAAAATAGTTTTTAAACTCTTCATTTTAATCTCATACTGATCTTCATATTTAACTAAAGTAAATTAAATTCATTATTATTTATTTTATTTTACTTGTTTAGTTAAATTTTATTTTTTAAATATTAAATTCAATTATATTCTTTTTTATTTATTTTGATTTATATATTTTATTTTTTAATTATTTAACACAATTTTAAATGTTTGCTTTCATCATTTATTAATTCTAATTATCTAACATTTCTCTTTTATTTTTTTCTAATAAATTAAATAATATTCTCCTCAATAATTTAAAAGTGATATCTAAATTGGTAATGGAGATGTTTCAAAATTATTTTCTGGATTATCAAATTGCATTAATCTCTCAAAATTGACAATTGAATTAGAGTAAAAATAATTTATTTCTTTTGAATTGCAATATTTTTTAATAAAAAAAAATTTAAAACGAAAAATATCTTTTTTTAATTTGAATAATTATGATCATTTAATATATTTTCTTACTTTTCCTTCTAATTAAATAATAATATGTTGTTCAATAATTAATAGGGAATGTTAAATTTGTAATAATGTAGCATCAGGATTAGGTACGGCTTTAAGAAACTGCACTAAAATCTCAAATTTGACACTTGATTTAGTGTAATAATATTTTATTTCATTTAACTTTTAACAAACTAAACATATATCTAGATTTTCTTCAAAATTTAAAAAGTTGTAATTAAATTGGTGATGAAAGTGTATCAGGCTTAGTTTAATATTTACCAGACTATGCATATCTCTCAAATTTGACACTTAATTTAAGGTAAAAACAATTTATAACATACATTTTAAGTTATTTAACCATTAAAAAAATTAAACAAAATAATCTTTTTATTTATTTGCTATTAATTTGATTTATTTAATTTTTTTATATGATGATTTTTTTTCTATTTAAATGATTTCTCATTTTAATTTTTAAAATATTTCTTATTACTAAATATTTTTCCTTCATTTTTCCTTCTAGCTAAATTACTAATTATGTTTTCTTAAAAAAATAAAAAGTGGCAATTAAATTGGTGCAAAAGGTGCTTTAGAGTTAGCTTCTGTTATAGCAAAGTGCACTAATCTTTCTAATTTGGTACTTTGTCTCTTGTAAAAACAGTTTATTTTTTTAGAATGTGGTATTTTTTAATATTTTTAGTTTTATTTTTTTTTAATTTAACTTATTTCTAAGTTTCAACTATTTGTTTGATTTTTTTAAATTTTATTTTTTCTTAATAGATTAATAATTAAATGTTTTTCAATATTTAAACAGTAAAAATTAAATTGGTTTTGAAGGTGCTTAAGGTTTAGGTGTTGCTTTTGCAAACTGTGCTAATCTAACAAGTTTGACAATTTATTTAGGGTAAAAATATTCATTTTCAGCTTTTTTTTATTTTAATTATTTATTAATTTTTAATTATTTCATGTTTTTTCATAATTTTTAACTCAAATTTATTAAATAACTAATTAATTATATTTTTTTAATTTATATATTAAGTATGAATTAAATTGGTGTAAACGGTACATTAGGTTTTAGCCAAGCTTTAGCAAAGTGCACAAATCTTTCAAATTTGAAACTTAGTTTTTCGTAAAAATACTTAAAAACTTTATTCAATTTTAACCTCTATCAAATTTATCAACTATATAAACAGTTAATTTTATTTAATATTTAAAAGTTATAATTAAATTGGTGAACAAGATGCATAATGTTTAGGTTCTGCTTTAGCAAGCTGTACTAATCTCTCAATATTGACACTTTTTCTCTCGTAAATAAATATTTAATTTCTTTTCTTTATTTTTATTATAACTTAATTAATTAAATATCTTAAATAATTACAAAGTAAGTGTTAAATTGGTGCAAAAGGTGCATCAAGCTTAGTTTTAGCTTTATAAAAATGTGCCAATCTCTCAAATTTGAAACTTAGTTTAGAGTAAAAATGGTTCATTTGTTTTTAATTATGATATTTTTAAAAAAATAAGGAATAATTATAAACAAAATATAATTTTATTTAATTTATTTGCTTCTTTATTTTGATTCTGTTTAATATTTTTTTAATTTTATTTTTAATTTTCTTTTTAAACTTTGATCATTTATTAATTTTGTTTTATTTCATATTATTTTTTACTCAACATTTAATAGAAATAATTAAATTGGTGCAAATGGTGCATCGGGCTTAGGTTCAGCTTTAGCAAATTGCACTAAACTCTCAAATTTGACACTTAATCTCTAGTAAAAACAATTTTTTTTGTATTTATAAAATTTAATTTTAATATTTAATTTTTATCTTCTCTCACGAATAATTAAATATTTTTTTTGATATATATAAAGTTGTAATAATATTGGTGATGAAGATACATCAGAATTAGGCTCTGTTTTAAAAAACTGTGCTAATCTCTTAAATTTGGAACTTGATTTAGCGTAAAAATAGATTATTACTTTTAAATTATGATATTTATTGAATAAAAGAGGAATTAAAAGCTAAATTAAGATTCTGATAAATAATTTAAAATAATAAAATTCTTTTAACTTTTAAGTGCTAAATTTATTAATTTGCTTTTATAATTTTTACTTTCTAAAATTTATTTGTTTATTTGTTAATTTCTCATTAACTTTATCTTAATTTTTCCTTGAAATGATAAAAAAATGATTAATTATATTTTTATAATTTTTAAACAGGTTAAATTAAATTTCTTCTAACGGTGCTTAAGACTTAGGCTCTTCTTTAGCAAAAAACACTATTCTTAAAAATTTAAGACTTCATCTATCGTAAATTAACTTTTTGCTTAGGATATTTATTTTTTTCTCTTTTTATTTATTATTAGTTATTTAAAAAAATTTTTAATTTCCTCTAATATTTTTTGTAGATAAAATGAAATCAATGAAAAAGACAAATTAAAAATATTGAGCAAGTACGTTAAAGCTGAAAGATTAGTTGTAAAGAAAATATATTTGTGATTATAAGTTAGGGTTAGATCATTATAAAATTATAATTTAAAATAAAATATATATATAGATCGAATCTAATGATTCTGCTAATTCTATAGCTATACATAATTTAAATTAATTTTTATATAATTTTTATTTTTTAATGTTTTTTCCAAAAATTAAAATTTCTAATTAAAAATTTTTAAACAGGTTGGACTATTGTCTTTTTTTTTCTTTTTATCATAACATATAATATTTAAAATATTCTCTCATCCATTTAATAGAAAATTTAATAGTATAGTTCATTAGAATATTCAATTGTATTTTATAAAATTTATTCAAATGGGCTATTGATCTTTCTAACAGATTGTTATTAAAATTATTCTATTTATTAATATACTATTTATATAGAATTTTAAAACAAATTATTAAAGATTCAAATAAAATTAATCCTCCTAATTAATTTGATTTTAGAGTTTTAGCTTTATCAAACTCTAAGAAGTTTGTATATGTTATGATAATTCTTTGTTGAAAATAAATTGGAAATAGGATTTAATTTAATTTTAAAATAATAAAATAATTTAAAATAAATCTAATAAATGTAAAAAGTTATTTCAAGAATTAAGATTCATGTAAAAATGAGTTTATTGATACTAAAGTGTAATTTTAAAATAACTTATTTAATATGATTTTAAAATTTACAAAAGTTTGTTTTTAAATTCATTTATCATAATTGAAAATTTATGTTTACATTATCTATTTATCGATAAATAAATAATTAGATTATTAAAAATTAAGTAATAATTACCTAAATAAAAATCTACATTGAATTTATTTGTTTTAAATTAAAAAAGTAAAAATTAGTATTAACTATGTTTTTGAAAATGTTTAATTATCTTAACAAACCCAAATTTTAAACTTAAAATAATTAAAAATAAGTTTATTTAAAATGTAATTATTGTTTATTGTAATAGAAATTTAAATATTTTTATGCAAAAATATATTTTAAATAATTCCTATTTTAATTTAGTAATTTATTATATTTCTATTTTTTCAACATAATTTATTATTATTTTCTATCTTACTTTATAATAGTTATCTATCTGTCTGTCTTACTATTGTCGATCTATCTATCCATCTTACTATTCTATAAATTAATTTATTTTCATAAATTATTTTTTTAATTTTTTTTGAATTGCCACACATAAAATATTTTTGTACTAATATTATTTAAATAATTCTATTCAAGTTTAATGATAGAATTTTAATTTAATAACATAATTTATTTCTATTTTCTATCTTACTATAAATCATAATATAAATTTTTAATGATACTAAATTAATTTATTTTGAAAAAATAGTCTTAAAAAAATTATTCTCATACTTTCCATACTTAAATATGTTTAAAATTACTCAATAAAAATATTATAAGAGTATACTTAAAGAAAAATGATTATCATTTATGCTTTAAAAAATATTTTTTATAATCAAGTAATAGATATTTTATTAATTCTAAAATTAAACTTTGTAATTTTCTATCTTACTATATAATAGTCTATCTGTTTGTCTTACGTTTACCTTTCTATCTATTCATCTTACTATTCTATAAATTAGTTTATTTTCATAAATTATTTTTTTTTAATTTTTTTGCATCTGCCACACATAAAATACATTAAAAATAAAATATTTTTTACAAATATTATTTAAATTATTGTGTTTCATTTTATAACATAATTTATTACTATTTTCTATCTTACTATAAATCTCTTTATAAATTTTAGTATTATATTAAATTAATTTATTTTGAAAAAATGTCCTTAAAAAAAATTATTTCCATACTTTCCACACCTAAATATGCATAAAATAACTCAATACAAATATTTTAAGAATATACTTAAAGAAAAATGGTTGTAATTTATGCCTTAAAAAATATTTTTTATAATCAAGTAATAGAAACTATATTAATTCTAAAATTAAACTTTGCTATAAATTAATCTCTTTTTATCTTTTTTAGATAGAATTTTATTAAATATAAAATAAAATTAGGAAGATAAAAATGAGTTCATACCTCAAGTACATCAAAAGATAAAATTTTTTTAGCATTTCTAAGAAATGTATTTATCTATTATATTTTAAATGCTTGTGAATATCGTCAAAACTAAAAGAAATAATTTTTTCTCGGAATTTTAAACTTTTAAACAAAAAATATTTGGTATTTTTTAAATAAATAATTTTCTAATCAATAACATATCTTCTCTAAGATATTTTAAAAAAACACACTATTATCTTTACATAGACGTAAGATACTTAAAAAATGTATAAATAAGGCTTAATATTTAATTTAAATACCAAATCACTTAATGGTTTTAGAAATGATAATCAATTTAAAAAAATCAAATTCATAAACAAAAAGTTAAAAAAAATGAATAAATCAATTTGGTGTCTCACTCTTGTTTTGCTTTTCTTGGCTAAATTAAACTGCTAAGTGGTAAAAAATACTGATTTAGTTTAATCTTTGACTGCTTATAACAAATGGAGATCTTCAAACTAAAGATAGTACTTAAATGAAGATGAAAAAATCTTTAGATAAGCAATTTTCTTAGAAAATTTTGAAAAAATCCAAGAATTTAACAAAGACAGTAGCAAAACTTATGAACAAGTTTTGAACTAATTTTCAGACATGACCCAAGATGAGTTCGTTCAAAAAGTTCTTAACCCAGTTCTTTCTGATCCTAAAAATGCTACTAAAGCTTACTCATCTACTCTCTAATAAGCTCCTTAGAATTATTAAATTCCTGAATCTAAAGATTGGAGAGTATCTGGTGCAGTCACACCTGTCAAAAACTAAGGATCATGTGGATCTTGCTGGGCATTTGCAGCTTCTGGTGTTATGGAATCATTTAACTACATCCAATACGGATAACTAAAAAGCTTTTCTGAGTAACAATTAGTTGACTGTGCCACACCTAACAGAGGCTATAATTCATATGGTTGCTAAGGAGGATATCCTGAAGAAGCTTTGTCTTATTCTAAAAATTTTGGTATTTTGCAATCGAATGAATACCCATATGTTGGATTTTAAGGTAATTGTAAAGTTTAATAGCCTACATCAACTGGCTATTATCCTAAGGAATTTGGTCAACTTACAAACACTATCGAAAATTTGAAATGGGGTATTTCATTTTCTCCTATCTCAGTTCTCGTAGATGCAACTAACTGGAGTTCTTACGGTAGTGGTGTTTTTAACAACTGTGATCCTTATGTTAGAATTAATCATGCCGTTTTAGCAGTAGGTTATGATAGGTAAGGTAATTGGATAATTAAAAACTCATGGGGTACTTAATGGGGATAATAAGGTTACATGACCTTAGCTGCTGGTAACAAATGTGGAATTTTAACTTCTAATTGGTTTGTTTACAGAGCATGAAAATATTAAAGGCTTTGTATCTAGCTTTGAAAATTATATATATAAATATAAGTATTCGATTAAAATTAAAGTGTTTTTTTTATTTTATAAATGTCGTAAAATATATAATATACAACATTAAACAAATGCTATTTTTTGAATCACGTATTATTTAATATATTAAGTAAGTCTAACAGAAATATATGTATTGATGCACTCCATCTATTTACATATAAACCATTTTCATATTATTTTATCAAACGTAACTAACTTTTAGGAATTTATGAATAAAAATGGTTAATTAATTTAATAATAAATACTGATAAATAATAATTAGTTAAAAAATATGCGAATACAATTTTATCTTATTATATGCTCTCTTATAATAAAAAATTAAAATAACATGTTTAAATAGATTAATTGCAACTAACTTTTAGAAATTGAAATAAATAGTTAATTTAATAATAATCATTTACATTTGTTATTAGCTAATAATTATTCTGTAAGTTTTATTTTATGTTTGATTCATTTGTATTAAAAATTTATCGTTAAACAAATATCTTTAAATGTATTGTAATGTAAACTAACTTTAGGGAATCGATGAATAAATATGTATAACTAATTTAATCATCTCCACTAATAACGATTATTAGTAAATAAATATAATACTTTATACTAAAGATAATTTGATCTTTTAATTTATTCATAATATAAAAAAATAACAATTATAAAATTTCTTTAAATGTCTAGCAATTGGTAATGCTAGCATGTTTTTTAAAATTTATTTTTTATAAAATTGAGAAAATTAATAAATCTGAATTCAAAAGTCAATCAATTTATCTTTTTAAATAGCAACTTCTCTTATTTTTTCTACATCTTCTCCTGCATCCTTCAATTTTTAAATTCCATCATCAATTACTTATTAAGCTAATTATTTCAAAAATGGATCGAATTAGCAATGTTTCATTAAATAACGATCCTAAAAAAGCATTTCTTTTTCTTTTTACTCCCAAGTATCTAGAGGATCTAAATTATGTTACTAAAATGCCTCTATTTTATCCAAAGCTTTCACATATTTAGACTCATATGTTTGTTATGCTTCATACTCATCATAAGCATTTCTTATTTTGTTTTTGGTCTCTTCATCTAAGCTTTCAGTTATTTTTAATAAAGCTTAGTGCTCTAAAATGTCTTTTTACTTTTTAACATTTTTATCTTAATGAATAACAGGAATATCACCACATAATGCTTCTGGAAGATCATGAATTGAAGCCATTAAAACACATTTTAAAGCATTGACAGGTTAACTTAATTTTTCTGCATAAAGCATACTCATAAGAACTAATCTCCAGGAATGATCCCCAACGCTTTCCCTTCTTTCATCTTTACCTAATGGCCAACTATGCCTGACTGTAGTTTTTAGCTTAGCCGCTATGCTTAAAAACTCCAAATACAAATTTTATTACTGAGCCATATTCATATTATAAGCTATATATTAATTTCTTGATATTATTATTCTTTGAAATTATCAAAAATTTTAAAAATGAAATATTCTAAGATTTCTTAGCTTTATAGATTCAAATAATCTTTCTGCTTAACTAGATACTTTTTCCAAAATTTTCTAAATTTTCTACCAAAAGATTTAAAAAAAAACATAAATCAAATAAGAAAAAAAACAAAAAGTAATCAAATTATTAATGATACTTAAATCTAATTTATTAGTAAATTATGAATTCTCAGCCTATATTTAATATTATTTTTTCATCTTAAATAAAATACATATTTATAAATTAAAAATTAATAAGAATTATTAATTAGAATTTAGGTAAAAACTAATTAAAATCAATAACACTAAAACGTAATAATGAAATAAAAATAATATTTTACTAAAATTTACTTAATAATAATTAATATAATAGTTAAAATTTTATATTCAACATAATACTTTATTTACTAAAGAAATTATCTTGATTTATTATTTAATTAAACTATCAAAAGTATTTGCTTAGTTTCTACAGAAATTAGCTTATAAATTTGATTTACAAGAGAAACTAAATTAGTATAAGAAATTTTTTCAATATTGATCCTAATCTATTTAATTTTAGTTATAAATTCAACAAAAAATGAAAAAAGGTAGAATAAAAATTAAATATTCACTATTAAATTTCAAATTTTAAAATAGAAAAATTCACAATGGCTTTTATTTCTATTAATTTTTTTCTATATAATAAATTACTTAATAAAATTATAATTAAGGCTAAATGATATTTATTCGTATGTGCAATAATTTTAATCACTCTATCAGATAAAATAACTATTGATTGAATATTGTATGAATTACTAAAAAATAATTTTAAAATGCAGGTTTTAAAAGATTTTTGTTTTAGTTTTTAGTTCATCCCCACCATTGAAATGTAGAATTGATTGCTTAATATTTTTCTTTTTTTTTTTTGATAAAAAATTGTTTAAGCGTTATTTGTAAGATTATAAATCAAATTAAGAAAAATTTTGAAAATTGAAGATATCTTTTAATAAAAATTATATTGATTGATTGTATATAAAGCAACAGATTTTATATTAGGAATGGGAAATCAAGAATCAAGAGGATAGGAATTCATTGAATAATTTGCTAGGAATTATAATTTTGATAAGGAGACTGTTGATCAACGTCTCGGAGACATAAAAGTATATAATAGAATATTCGAAGAAAAGGATTAGGTAGCTATAAAAGTATATCCACGCTTGTAGAAAGTTAATTAATTAAACACATATGCTGCTTTTTTGAATCATAATGGAAATTATATTGGTAAATCTTTTTAAATACTTTTCATACTAAAATTAATAAACATTTATTTATAACTATAGGCACTAATATTAATGAACATCCCAATTTAATTAAGCTTTACGCATTTAAGTTAAGTGTGGATGAAGAATTAACTCTCTATTATGAATATTGCTACACTAATTTGAAGGAGCAAATAGATATGAGAGCTGCACATTAGTTTAACTTCTCCTCAGAAGAACTATGGAGAACTATTCTAAGTGTAGTTATGGCAGGTTATTTTTTAGAAACTCAAAACAGACATATAGGTAAAGAGCTTTTTAAATTGATTTGAACAGTTTATTTTACAAAAGAAAAATTGAAATTATAAATCAAATTATATATATGGAATTACTATGAAAATCATAGCAAAAAAGAATAATTTTAATTGATTATCGAGGAGATAATTAAATATTTTTTAATAAAATATATAGGAGATGTTAATACAAAGAAGATATTTATAAATAAGAAAGGAATAGTCAAGGTAGCACCTTATATGCAGTCATAAACTGATATTGATAGTTTTAAGAGGGCAGGATTCTTTAACGAATATGGATTCCTTGCACCTGAATGCATGGAAAAGTTTAAATAGAGGGATATTTTATCTCAGATAAACTATATCAAAAATGATATATTTGGATTAGGAATGTCTATTTTAGAAATGGCTACTTTATAGAGCTCATCTACTTTATATGATTGGGATAAGTATGAGATTAAGTTTTAAATTTTAGAAGAGCGCCTAGAGGAAGCCAGAAAAAGATATGGAGATTATCTGCATTAATTTGTTAAGAAGCTACTTTAAAAAGATCCTTTTTAGAGATCTACATTCAGTTAACTATTTACTGAATTATTACCGTATCAGTAGCAAATTATAACAGGAGTAGGGTTTTCTGATATTGAAATATTTAAGCCCAGTTTAAGTTTGAGTGGTTTTGATTCAATTATAAAAAAATTAGAGGGGTACAACATGCATTTAAAACAAGACTCATTAAATCAAGGATAAATTCAAGGCTAAGTGACAACAAAAATTTCTAATTTACCTTCAATCTATTCAAGTTCTGAATAGAGCAGAATTTCTTCAACTATGAATCAACAATAAAATCAATAAAATATAAGCAACGTTTACCCTCAATAAGTGTAAATTAATCTATCTCCTACTTTGAACACACCAAAACCCTACACCTATTAGCTTAAACAACCTGCTTAGTCTATACCAAATGAATCAATAAAATTTAAAACAGAAGAATCAGAAAGTAGTGTAAAAAATAAATAATATATTTATGAACCCACTTACATTCAATCTCAAAGTAAACAATTAATCAATTTAAATATTTTAAAGTAATTTATTTTTAGATATTAATTAAGTTTATGGAAGCACTAACCAGAATGTAGCAATTGTAAGCAATACAAATAATGTCGAAATTAAGCCATAGCCATTTATTCAAAGCTTAGAAGGATTCAATCCAAATAGGGAAAATATTCTAAAATATAAAGTATCCAATGTTTATAGACCTATGAATCCAGATTAGAGATCACTTTCACCTTCTCCAGTTCTTCATATGCAATTAGGAAATAACTTAAAATTTGTTCATTAGACAACACCAGTATCAACCAAAGCAGAAAAGGATGTTTTTAAGGCCACACCTTTTGTAAAAGAACAAGGAAGTGCAACAGAACGAGTAGAGATAGTTTAAAAAAATTAAATAAACATAAATGACTATAAAAAAACACCAGTGCCTATCAAAACAATTACTCTTAATAATATTTTAAATCAAAATGTAAATGCAAATAGTATTATTACCTAGCCAAGTAAAATCACAGCCCAAAATGTTGTTTTGACAAATTTAAGCTAACAAAATATTTACAATGGAAAGCTCAATCAAGTTTAAGCTTTTGAAAGCAATTTAGCATCTAAAAAAGTTAAAGAACCAATGGTAAAACCTAAAATCTTTAATTTTTTTGTTGAAATTTTTTTATTTTAATAAAAGCAGGTTTAAATCAACATCCCGATCCACAGAACTAACAGAAATATGATAATTAGCCCATATCCTCATAGTTAGAGATCTTCCTCTCCCTCTCATTTTATGACACAAAGGTCGATTACTCCAAATGTGAGACCATCAATTTCAAACCAATAATAATATATCATAGTCACTCCACAATCGACAAATTCTTAAAAGAAAACAATGGTGCCAATAATAAATGGAAGTACTGTTTAGACTACCTTAACTAAGTTGAATGGACAAGTTATCAATGATCAAAAGCTAAAATAACTTTACAAACCTGAATAAGTTAATAATATTTCTCTGCCTGCTGAAACTATTTCTCCTAGATTTAACACGCCAGCTAACATTCAAAGCAATAAGAGCGTGAGTAATTTCTAAGGATTTTAAACAGAAAGATATGAAAAATAACCTTCGTTTTAAATTTAAAATGAAAATAAATTCACATAATATATAATATAAAATAACTCAAGTTTAGTTTAAAATAATGGCAAAACTGAGACAAGCCAACTTCAAAATAAAATAAATTATTGATGAAATTATTAATAATTTTGTTTAATATTTGTATGTATAAATTTATAAGTAAATATTCTAATTCAAGCTTTTTTATTTAATTTATTGGAGTTAATTACTATTTAATTTTTGCTTACTCTTTCTTTTTAGTTTTTTCTGACCACATAAGCAATTACTAATATTGATAAATTGTTTATCTTTGATGATTTTTAATTGTGTAAAAATTTTTATAAACATAAAGAGATTAACTATTTTTGAAAGCAAGTAAATACAGAATAATTAAGAATATTATAGTGACATACAAAATGAATCTTATCATTAATGAAGACATAAAAGAGATTATTTAGTTTGGATATGAAGTAATTAAAGAATTAGGTAGAGGTTCTTTTGGAGTAGTGTATTTAGGCATCAAGAAAGGAGAAGAGTTCGCCATAAAAACAGTAAAAAAGGAATAAATATAAAGAAGCGAAAAACTGATAGAGTTATTCAACTCAGAAAAGTAGCTGTTAAACACTATTAAGAGCAATCATATAATAAAGCTCTTGGACTACTTTGAGACTGATAAAAATTATTTTCTTGCAATGGAGTATTGTAATGGAGGAACATTAGAAAAGTACATTTAGTAAAAGAAGTTTATTTCTGAAAAGGAAGCTAAAGGATATCTTATTTAACTTTTAAGCGGATTTAAAGATTTACATTCTCACATGGTTATTCACAGAGACATAAAATTAGAGAATATAATGAGACATTATCCTAATGGATAAACTGGGAATATTGGATTAGACAATCAAAATGTAGTATTAAAAATAGCTGATTTAGGGCTTGCGAAAGAAATGAAAGATCAAATGATTGCATATACATATGCTGGAACAGTTCTAACTATGGCACCTGAGGTTTTAAAACAAAAATCGTATGGGTTTGAAGTAGATGTCTACTCTCTTGGAGTTATTTTGTATTAAATGGTCTAAGGTGGATATCCATTTTATGAAAATAGTGATAAAAAACTGCTTAACAAAATAAAGGAATAAAATATTAAATTTAGTGATGATAAACCCGTGTCTTTAGAATTTTAAGATCTAATTAAATAAATGCTTAAATATAAAAAAAAACAAAGGATAACTTGGAGTGGTATAATAAATCATCAGTCAATACAGCCAGAAAATTAACGCACAGTGAGCTAAAGATTTGACAAAAGCTAAAGCGAAGAAATTAGTAGCTCAAAAGTTGGATTCGAAAAAATATCTGATTTATATGAAATTTAAAATAAGCTACCTCAGTATCAATGCAAATAAAAACTAGTCCCACGGACTTAAAATAATTTTGTTAGCAATTTTATTGCTTTAGATGTTGAAAATTCGAATAAACTCGTATTAGTGAAGCAGGTTATTTCAGATTACTACACTCTCAAGGAATACAATTAATCAGCTGATTAAATTAAGGAAATTTTTAAAATTATTTAAAAGATTAATTAGAAAAATATTTTAAAGATAATTTTATGCACAACTAGCTAGAATAAATTTTATATTGTCTCAGAATATTTAAAATATGGAAATTTGTTTGAGATTAATTCTACAGATAAAAAATTTTACCAATCAGAAATATTACTTCTGCTTATAAATATTCTCACTTCTTTAAGGTGGCTTCATGAAAATGGGATTATGCATAGAAATATAAATCTTAAGTCAATATATATATCGGAGCTTAATTAAACTATTAATGTAGTTACTTAATACAAGTTAGGTGGTTTTAAAAATTGCTATAAATTTTGTACAAGGAGCTCCTTTGCTCAAAGCAAATACAAAGGTATTAACTTCTACACAGCCCCAGAAATTTTAAGTGAAAAAATATACACACAAACTGTGGATATTTATTCTCTAGGTGTAGTTTTATATTAGCTCATATATGGATGTGTTCCATATGTAGGTAACTCTAAATAAGAGCTGCTAGATAATATCAATAATAAATAAAAAGCTCATGATATCGAAGTTGAAGGATATAGTAAATAGCTATTGGAGCTAATAGAAAATATGATACTACCAGATCCAAAATAAAGAATTAATTTTGAATAATTATGGAGCTCAGATTTAATTGTTGATTATCTGAATAAAAATAAAGAATTAGCTGTGGATATGCAAACTTTTTACCAATAACAGGCCTAAAAACATTAATTTTAGGTAAGTAAATTTATCAGTGAATCTAGTTTTTAATCTCTATTGCAAAATAAATTTGAATTTCCAGCAGAAAAAATGTGTATTCCTAACGCCCCAGAGATAAATTACTTCAAAAGGTTTAAATTTAAATATAATAAATATGCATAGCTATTCTCAGATAAAGATTCAAATATCCCAGATGACATTAAATGCAGTGAAAATTCTACATATTACATGAGAACTGTCAACAATCAACAAAAAAAAATTGAAGAATTTTTATAAAAATAATTAAAGAAAAATCAAATAAATCTTAATGAAGAAGATTTAAAGTTTATGTAATTTAATGAAAATATTAAAATATTGATTGAAAAAGCCAAAAAAAGTCTCAATTTTGAGCTCTGCATTTATTACTCTTAAATAAAGCAGGAATTGGCACTTAGCAAATCAGAATTTGACCAAACAAAAGATCATAATACAAGAATTTAGATCTTAAAAAAATTGCATAGAAACTATGAAAAAATAAATATCCAATCATGAAAATTTTTTGATTAATTTTTATTAGAAATAATTTATTGGATTAAATTAATTAAAAATTGATATAAAAAATCCGTCAAAGAATTAACATTTATTTATTAAAATTTAATTACTCAAAATAATAAAATTTAATTTTATAAATATATAAAAAAAACTTTAATTTTGATTATTACATCTACATGCTTTATATTAAATAAATAGTATAATTATAAATTTATTCAAAAGTTATACTTTAAATTCTCATTAATTTACATAAAATGCAACCTATAAGTATATTTTTGGACAACTAAAAAGTCATATAAAGCAATTAAATAGATTTTTGTAAATCATTTTTACCTTAATTTTAATTTATAGATTTTTAATTAAGTTTAATATTTTTATAATTTTTTAGATTTTTTTTTTCAATTTAGATAAATTAATTTTTATTTTGATTAATTTTAATAAAATTAATTTTTGTTAATATATTAAATTTTAAATAAAATGTTTCTATAAAAAAGTATTAATTTAACAAGAGTTTTAATAATAGTTTTAGATGCTTATACTAATTTAATATTTATATCAAAAAGAGAAATAGTAAATAAGAAATAAATTTGGATTAATTCTCAGAAAACCAATTAAAATGTCATAATAAGGACTATCATAAGTTAGAGCTCTTAGTATTTTGTTAAATAAGATTATTAAAAGCTGAAATTTACTGTTTATTTATGAGAGAGTGAAATAGAATTAAATTTATAATTTTTTTAGGAATTTTAAGGAAAAATCTATTTTTAAAATTATGAAATCTTCAATTAATGTTAACAAAAAATATACATAAAAATTTAAATCAAAAGTAAAACATTTTTTTAGAATCTAAAAATATTAATTATTCATTTAAAAACCCTTAATTATTTATAGTTGAAGAATTCACAAGTCTTTTTCTATCATTAATTTTAAATAGGATTTTTCATTCTTCCAATGAAAAGAATTTATCCAGAAGGCTTGTGCGATATTGTGTAAAGGAACGGCCTAGTACATAATACTTTAGGCTTTTTGCATTCACCAATACGTGCAGATGAGAATACAATTTGAGCATATGTAGCTGCAGCTGCTTCAGCACCTTCTTCATTAACTTCTATAACAGATTTTTGGACTATGTCATCTATGAAAATTGAATTATTTTTACTCATACTAGAAAAGTCTGCATCCGCTTAAAAACACTTTTTTAATCCAAGCTTATTTAAAATGCCTTTCAAAATTTTGGAAGTTTGATATTCAATTTTAAATTTAGGTAATCCAAGATCAATCTTTATTTCATTAGCATTTTACCTTAAGTTAAGAAGATTTTATAGGGTCAGATTTTCTTCGACTTCACTTAAAGTATAATCTTCTTTTGGTAAAATAATTTCCATCATGAACTACTTACCTTTGTAAGGAATTTATACATATTAATAAGATTCATTTTCAAAAAAAGGATATTCATTTTCAACTAGCATTAAATCAACTAGGACTTTAGAATTATCAGAAACATTGAATTCCCTCTTTTAGGTATCATATTTAGGGAACTATTTATCAAATTTGCCATTAAAGTAGATTGCATTAACTAATACCATGAGAGTTGAAGGGGAAAGACTATCTGGTTATATTAAATCTTTGACTCTATCATTTGTAACACTTTCAACCCATTTATTGATTTTTACACGAGATAGTTCATAATCTTTTTAGAAATCTACTTATTCAATAGATGAGCTGAAGCTTTCTTGCATAATTTTTTAATACTCTTCATCTAAGTTTGTAAATCCATAATAAATTTTATTTGCTATTTTCGTTTGAACACCTTGAGATTAGTCAAGTAAAATCTAAGTAGCGTCTCTTACTTATTAAGCGAACTATTTAGGATTTTCAAACCCAAGAACATTTTTGAATTCCTAAAGAGTTTCTGTATTAGATCCTATGCTTGTCATAGCAAGAACTAAATAGATTGATGCAGGAGAGAAAATTAAGTTTGTATTGGTTGGGAATTCCTTGAATAAACTAAAAGCAAAAGAAGATATTTCAGAGTTGATTTAAAGAGCTGTCATTTAAAATATTCTTTTATAAATACTATTTTTTTTATTTATTATTTTAAAACAAGTAAAGATTATTCATTTTATTTTTGTAGGGAATCAATTTAAAATAGAAGTATTTTTTCTATTACCACGTACTTTATTAGAGATAATCCACGTGTTTTTATTAATTAGCATTAATTTGAGTATACCTATATTTTTTAGATTAAATTGTAATACAAAAAGCTAGTACTAACTTAATTTACATCTTAACTATATTGTTTATTTGATCTAAAATAATATGTAGCAATCTCAAATTTAAACTTTTATTCTAAAGACACAATTTTAATTACTTAATTTTTTTAAATAATTTGATTATAAAACTTAATGTAAGCATCTTCCCCACGTCCCACACGTTTTTAAGGAAAAATTTTTATTTATAATTTAAAAAATAAAACATACCTAATTTTTTTTGTAAATGATCCTAATACGTGTATGTGTATTAGAAGCAGTATATAAAATATATAGATTAATTGATTTACTTATACATTTAATTAAGATAGGATTAATATAAAATTTATTATACTTTTTCAATGAATTTATTTAATTTGAATATAAAAAATATAAAGAAATAGTTTATTTTAAATAAATTCATTATTGCTAATCATGGACTTTAACTAGAATATTTGAATTATTGTTTATGTTTTAGGTATTTTAATCTTTATCTTTAAAGTTGTTTTGTCGTGATTGCCTTTTTTCTATACTCTTTTATAATTTATTTGAGTTTCTCCTTTTTGATTTTTAGCTTAAGTCATCAGCAGATATTATGCTCAAATTGTTAGCTAGCTCTTTTGATTTGAATATTGATTAGTCTTTTATTTTCTTTAAGAAGCTGTTGTTATTATTACTATTAATATCAACACTTTAGTATTTAATTTTCTTTTTATTTTAAGATGGAGTTCGTAGCGTTATATCTTAGTCTTAATATGGTAATTCACTTACATCTTTAGTTTAATTTAATTTGTAATAACTTGGTTCTTCCTAAGATAAATCTTAAGAACCGTCATAATTTAGTGTTGCTTAATTGCTGTAAACTCTCTTTTTTATCTTATTTTGATATGATCCTCTAATATAAATGTCAATTCCATTTTAGTTAGAATTCATTTGTTAGTTAATAGATGAAGAATATATTTTAGGCAACAATTTATAAGGTGAAACAATTTCAGGAGGGCTATTTAAACAAACAAATAAAAATATTAAAGTTTATTAAAATAATAAGTTTTATATGAAAATTACTTTTATATATTCATATTTGGTCTCTCTGTTGTTGGTTTGTTTGCACTCATATTTGGAGAAAGTGTTTGTTGTCTATCTAATATTTATTGTAAATTATGAGAATCTATTAAGCTTTCTAATTATTTTATCTTACAATTAATTTTTAAAGTAGGCTTTTGAGGCTCTGAGTCTTTGTTTATATTTGAAGGTAGTATTCTTAAATTAGAATTTTGGTTGATGTTTTTGATAATATTATTGTTTGAGTAGTTTATGCTATTATTATTTAGCTTTTCTTTTTTGTCAGGAGTTTGTGAGTTGCTATGTAACGGGCTTAGATTTCTATTTCCTCTCATCTTTTATTTAATTATAAATTGTTTTAAAGCAAGATAATTTTATTTATCCTCCTAAACATTATAACTCATTTAAGAGATATTCGAAGTTCCGTTTGTGTTCGATTTCAATATTTATCTATGAACTTCTGAGTCTTTCTGACTACTAATTAAAGAGCATTAGTTGTTCTTACTTATACTGAGGCTAAGTTTTCTTTAATTTTAAATAACAGGTAGAGGGCTACTTTCATTACTTAACTATTAAGCACTCTTCTTGATAGAAGAATTTCTGTGTCTGACTCCTTTGTGATAAATATTTTCCACTTAATTTTTAGAGACTTTTGAATATAATAAAATTTTTCTTAAAATGAAATACCTCTATATTCATTTAATGGGTTTTCTTTTTTTTATCTGTTGCTTTAGATATTTTCACTGACTTGTGGCAAATTTTTCTTCTTCTAAGTATCATCATTGTTATTCTCAGTTTCAGTTAAAAGTCTTTGACTTTTTAGTTCTTCAGCACTTTCTAATGAGTTATCATTTTCTAAAGTTTTAACATGCTACGATACTTTTTTAAGTTTTATTGGAGTGTAATTTGATTTGGGTAAATCCAAATTTTTAAAATCTTTCGGAAATTTTATTGTATTTAAAAGAATGCTTTTCTCCTCAACTTCAAACAAATGCCTGTCAAGAATGTATTTTTTCACAATATTATTTTTAAGAATTTAATCTATTTGATAAAACAAAATAAAAATATTACTCAATCTTGATAAAAATATTTTCTTTTTAAAATACTAGTTTTTGTGTTTAAAAAAGCAGATATTTTTAATCATAAAAGTATTTGTGTTATAAATATAAATTATAAATACTGCAAGATGGTCGGTAATAAGGTTAGACTTATATCAGTTAGTTTATTATATACATTAAATCATTAGAGTAGAAATCAGGAATTCTGGCGAATTTACCACTTGTTATTTTTTTATACAACTGCTACATATCTTCTGCTTTGAATGGTGGCCTAAGAGCTGCCATTTCATAAAGAACACAGCCTAAAGACCATATATCTGCTTTCTTATCATATGGCATATCCTTCCAAACTTCAGGGCTGTAATTACATAAATAATTTATTAATCAATATTAATTTCTTGAAACAAAATTATCAAAATGTGTATTTTTCAATTAATACCTTGCATAGTATGGAGTACCCGTTTAAGTGTACAGGAGATTTTTCTTTTGCAATTTCGAGACATTGAAATCGCCCAACTTAGCTATTCTGTCTTCATAGAGAAATACATTCGCACTCTTTAAATAAAATTATTAATTATTTTTGGATTGAATATTTTATCTTATTGATTATAATTGCTTAATTTAGAACCACACATTCTAATTGTGATTATATTAATTAAATTAAATTTGTAACAACGAAATACATGTTGGATGTAAAATAGACATAAATCTTTAAGTAATTTACCTTAAGATCACGATGCATTATATTCATATCATGCATAGACTTGAGACCTTTTAACATCTAAATGTATAAAATAGAATTAATATTTTTAAATATTTAATTTTAGTGTGAGATTCAAAGTGTTTTCTCAATTTCTAATATTAGTATTGCATACACTATATTATTGATAATTTTTGAAGTAACTAGCACCTTTATTCTCTAAAATTAAAATGTGTATTTACCTGTATAAAAATATTCCAAATATCTTCTTCTTTCATGTAGGATCCTTTCTTCTGATGTTCTTGTATCTTTTGAAGAAGGTCACCTTCACTCGCATAATCCATCACTATACTATTCATTTAAAGAATTAAAATTTTAGTCTTATAAACTCCCATCAAATATCAATCAGTATGAAATTGATTTAACATATTACCAGAGAACATCTAATTGCTTATCTATAAAACATTCTTTGTAATTTACTACATTAGGACTGCGTACTGAAGCTATTATTCTTACTTCATTTAGTGCATTTTACTTTTCAACTTCGTTTAATTCCTTTAACTTTACCATCTTCAAAGCATATATTTAATTATCTTCCAACCTTTTTACACGATACACTGAACTGTATGCTCCTTCTCCTAATAAAAGAAAACAGTCAGAATTTCTCAAAAAATCTTCGCTTAAACTCATTAAATTTACCTAACTTTTTTTGAAAGTCAAACCCTTTTAACATATTTGAAAAAGGAGATCTATTTATTTGTAACTAAGTGTAATAAGTTTGCTTATATCAATATTTGTAGGAAATAAACAAGATTTCTTTAATAGTTTAACTTAGATAAAATAGTAAAAAAATTTTGTGGTATTTTAACTTAATCAAACTATTACTTATTGATACTATTAAAATAAATAAATAATCTAATCTCATAAAATGCACAGTCTTGTTAAAACTGCTAATAAGGATTAATGATTAATCCAAATTAAGATTTTACACAATTTTATTATGCGAAATTACTAAATTGTTTTTGTTTTACATGTAACACATCTATGCATTTATTCATTTTTGATCTCTTTATAAGCAAAAACATCAAAAATTATAAAAATAGGTAGGTCAGCCTGTTCTATCAGCTAAAATTTGAAATATTTTTATAAATATCTATTTGATAAAATTAGTTTTCAATCTAAAAAGTAACTTTATGAAGACTTTTTATTTTGGATACAAAATTAACAATGAACATTTAGCCATTAATTTAGAAAATGATAAAAATAAATATAAAAAACAAATTTAAAATTCAGCCATAAAATAAATTTCTAATTTTATTGATTTTCAAATAAGATAGTGGAAATACTCAAAAAAATAACAAGAATTAATATTTTTTGCATAATAAGAGAAACTCAATATTCATTAAATAATTATTTATTTACCATTAATGATTTCATAAAATTATTTTAGCTTAAAAATTTTTTTTCATAAATTAAATTTTAAATAAATACAAATAAAACAAATGTGGTTTAATTAAATCATTGAAATATTTTGATTAAACTTTTTAAACGATAAAAATCAAATTATTTTTTCTCAGCATAAATATTTTGAAAATATTTCAGAAAATCTAATTTTTTATTATTTAATTGTTATTCATTAAGTTATTTCATTTAATTATTTTATTTTTTAAAATTTAATTAGACTAAATTTTAAATAAATTAAAAAAATCTAAAGTAGTAAATACATTAAATATTTTTAAATGAGTAAAATAAAGCTTTTTTTCTGGACTAAAAGCCAAAATAAAAAATAAAATAACTCAGCGCTTAGCTTGCTTAAGCAAAATTGATGACCTGTTCTTTTTCTACACTTATAAATAAAATATATATTTTTTATATTTAATAAAATACTTGCAATAACAAGTTAATTCTAACTCATCTATGCATTTCAATTAACAAAAGTAATATCATTAATCTGTGAGTGAATCTTATTTACCCTTTGTTGCTTCGTATAGAGTAGACAAATTTTAATTAGGATTTTAACTAAATCCTCAAATAAATATTTTAAAATTTACCTGGTCTTTTTCTAAATAAAATATTAGTGTTTGATATTTAACAATATGCTTACTATAACAAGTTTATACTAATTTATCTATGCATATTGATTAAAAAAATGAATGTCACTAATTTGTAAGTGAATCTGCTTCTCATTTTTTGCTTCATAAAGAGTAAACTAATTTTAATTTGGATTTATTGCCAAATCCTCCCACCAATATTTTAAAATATCAAAGCCAAATATTACAAAAAAATCTGAAAATATGTGAAAAAGTTTTATTGCTTACTTACTTATTTATTTTAATAAAAAAATACGATTTACTATTACTATAATTTACAAAATTTAAAACAAACTATTATAAAAATACAAAAAGAGAACTAACTAATAATATAAATGAAAAATAAATGAAAGATGAATGTTATATTTTTTAATATATTTCAATTATTCTTTTTTAATTGTTCTGTTTTATCTTCTAGATATGTGCCATATATTTTGAAGAAAGGTTAAGACTCTACCACTTTTGTAGATGGTCCAGATAGGTTATTTTTAAGATTATAATTGTCTCTGATAAATGCCTGTCTTTTTAGTATGTCCATTGTCTTGGAGTCGAGTTCAGAGTAATATCTATCTATGAAGAATTTCACTACAAAGAAGAAAAATGAAATAAACATAAAGGCGTTTAGTTAAGTGAAAGGACCCCAGTCAGGTTTTTGGCTTCTTGTAAAGCAGAATACACCTGTGTATGTAAGAATTGATAACGAAGAACCTAGATTCATAAATTACCTGAAAATACCTATTGTAGAAGCGTTTTATGGATTAGGTCTTTTTATTCTTCTTGTAAAGAGTCTTCTGCTGACAATCATTTTAACAAATGTGATACCAAAAGTTATAGCAAAAACAAGTGGAAAACCAAATCCATAAGTAACATTAAAGCAAAAATAAGTAAACATTTCAATGTAATCTCTAGTTGGCTGATCTATCTCATCTATAACACTGTCCACTAATTAAAAATATAACAAAAATATAAAAATCAATATATTAGATTATTTATGTATCTATTTTACATAACCCTGATTGCTTTTCGATTTCTAAATTAACTTAATCAAAAAGATATTACTGCTTTTGGTCAACATCTTTATTAACTAGCTATTTAACTAATTCAGTTACATTGGTTAGAGAGCTTCTCATTAAAGGATAAATAATTTCACATATGCTTTTAAATACTATAATGTACTAATATGATCTAATATAAACTGAGAGATGATAAGAGCAATCATCTTGCACACAACCTATATTTTGATCTATGATGAACGAAATCAAAGTAGGGGGAACTAAGTGGTTAAAAAATATAAAAGTAAAAACTTTTGTTGAATAACTCTATTCGAATTCCTTTGTTGTTTTGAAATTGGCTTCTCTGCAAGTGAATAATGCAAACATCTTGAAAAAGTATTCTTCAACCCAAAAGATGAACTCAAGTATAATTGTTGGGATAAATACATTTAATCCCATAAAAGTTTTACCAGAATCTATTGTATTGTGATCATCGAAGTAAGATTACAAATATATGAGAGCATATATAATTACTATATTAACTATTAGTATAATAAAGATTAAAATCCAATATTTCCTTTCTGAACTTTCTGTTAATTTCCTGTCATAGCTGTAATCGTTTAGCTTATTTGATGTGATTGAACGTTCGTATTACCCTCTAAAACCAGGTCTATTTGTTAAATTAATAGATAAATTATTATTTGTGATATTAAAATATAAATCTAAACCTGATATCTTCATCTTCATCATTTTGAGATTGGTTGTATTTTAAAGAAAACTCTGCTTCTCTATAACTCCACTGTCCATAAAATACATTAGACCATATGACAACAATAAAGATATGGATCACACCAGCTATTTAGGCAGCTAATCCTTTATCTGTTTGACCAAAATATTCATAAACGATGAAAATTGGAGTACTTAGCAAAGCTACAGAAAACTGTGCCTTAAAATAAAAGCTTTAGAAAGTAAAATAAAGAGCTATTCTTTCTCCAAAATAATCACAAATTTCTTATTCAGGAACATTATAAATCAACAAAGGATTCCAGTTTGGTAACAGGCATAAGTCTGAAATCATTTAGTGATTTTTTATTTACAACTCATAACGTTTATCGGAATTAGTTATCTAAAATTTGTAATCCTCTTCATTTGGATAGTCTTACTTTATTTTTTCTTAGATTATTCTCCTAAAAATATCAGAGTGCTCACGTTAACCAAAAAGCAAGTATTTATCATGCAAAGGAAAGTAATCATAAATAAGGTCTTCCTGTGTTTTAAGCTTAGAAAAATCAAGCAAGCCTTTATTTCATTAAACAAAGAAATTTCAAAATTATCATTAAAATTCCAGAAAAAATATTTAGGCAAAATAAATAAATTAATTAATTTAATACTAACTAGCAAAGAAGTAGTGATTTTTATTCTTTCCATCTTGTTAAATATTTCCATTTTTTCATTTAAGTTTATTGGTTATCTTTGCCAGCAGTTTTCAAGAAGAACTTTGTTGCGCATTCTTTTAGAACTTGGGACGTAAATATAATCAGAAAATATTTGTTGAACAGATTATCCTTAATAGTCCCAAATGGTCTTAATATACCTACCAAAAGCACCTTTTTGAGCTCTTCTAAGGGCTTAAGTAAAAGCTTCATAAATCTCTTGCTACATATTTCCATAAATGTACTTTTTCCAATTCGCAGCAGGAATCTATTTAATTTAAATTAAGTTAATTAGCTTGAAAGGAATACCAATTTTTTTAATTTTTTACATATAATTCTTATGGTTATTCATTAGGAGTAGTCTTAATCTTCTTCACAATATAGGTTTTTTATTTTTTCTTATTTCTGCCTAACAATGTCTTTAAATCAATAGGTCTCTTTGTATCTAAAATCTATTTCAATGTATATGAATCAATTTCATGCTCTTCTTTGTCTCTATACTTTTCTCTTACTTTTTAAATGAGTTCGTTAAGTATCTCAAGATAATTTTGATATCCTAAGAAAATATTGAATGATTCTTCGCTATTTTCTATTTATTATAAAATCAATATTTTATTTATTAAATTTGAAAAAAAAAAAATTAATAATCGAAAATATTATAAAATCATATAATCTAATGCAGAAACTATGTATGTCTTCATTCTAAAATGTTTTGCATAAGTTTCATTACAGCTAAAGATGTGTTGATAGAATAATTAATTTGAATATTTTGTCCATAATTGTTCAAAAATTTCTTAGATTTCTCATTTCCTTTAAATTTAGGAAGCTGATTGATTTTAACTATACATAGACTTGAATTGTTTGCATAAATTAATAGTTTATTCTTTTAATTTTGCAAATACTTAAAGCTAAAAAATATGTTCATAAAATTTACTTAAACAACAAAAGAAAAACCATTTGTTTTGATAAAATAAATTTTAGCTTATTTAGGAAATTTGCAATTTAAGCAAATAAAAAAAAATGTGTAAATAAATTAGCTAGAATTATTTACTGCACATTAAGTAAAACCAACTAAAAATTAATAATATTTTTTATTTTTTACCTTAAATTTCTTCTTTTGTTTGAAGTTAAGAAGAGCCACACTCAAATTAAAGCAATTTAAAATCAATATGAAAGAGAAGTTCTAGAATTCTCAGCTTTGTGGGAAAGAAAAATCTAACGGATTTGCTATTAAGCATTGCTTTACTATTTACATATTTACGAGCAAATGCTGAATGCTAGAGCAGAGGAATGTTTTCAATATCTTTAATAATTTACTTTTTAATTTTACTTCTTTCGTTTGTAATTGTTTCTCCTAAAATTTTTTGCTTTTGTAACAAATTATTTCTATCATCTTCATAAAAGACATTTAATTTATTTTTTTCCATCTTTATATCAATGTATTTATCTACTTAAATAACTGAAAGGACTATTGTCTTAACATTAATATCAAGCAGTTTGGAGAAGTCTTCGTCTGAAATAAACCTATTACCTTTATACTTCTACATTTACTTTTCAAGCTCCTGTTTGTATCTTCCTTTTACTAGATCATCTTTCAGTTTTTCTCTTTTCTCTCTTTCTTCTCTAGCAATCTGTTGCTTAACAGGATCTCCATCTTTTATTTGAGGAGTAAGAAGTCTTAGTTAATGATTCAAACGAAGAGGTCTCATTCTAGAGTCAACTGGTTCTAAAGAGAAAATATCTGTCTGAGTTAAAGAGAATGTTTTATTCAAATTCATTATTGAAGCTTGAGCTTTTAAATTTTCGAATGATGTATAAAGGACAATATAAAAAAACTCTCCATTTTAAGAAATGAATTATCTCAATTTAAAGCCGCCCTAAACTGCTAATTTATAAATCAAATAATTCCTGAAAAGAGTAGTAAAATCAGAAACAGGATTATCAGTTCTAACCCATTTTCCACTTTAATCTTTTCTTAAATAGGGTATTCTCTGATCAACTTTACCATCTCCAGCCATATTAGCGATTGGTATTTTTATATCGTTTTTCAAAGTGTTAGCATAGCCTAAATATTTTTATTTATCAAATTTATAAATCAAATAAAATTTCTTGCTAATTTATCAAAAGATATTTTTGATTTTTTGTATAATTATTATTACAAAGCATTTTTGCTTTTAAATTTGAATTTGCTTAAAATAAAATAAAAATAAAACTAAATAATTTATAAATAAAAATATTTTAATGATGAGCTGCAAAATAGTTTAAATAAATTTCAAATTATCTTAATTAATAACCTTAGGTAGATAATAAATAAATAGTTGCTTAAATAAATAATTTAATACCTTCATCATCTACTATCATATTCGTTTTTTTATATTGTCTATTTTTTTTTCTGTCTTTCGGAGGTTTAGGTATTGTTTCAAAAACATCTAGGTTATCAATCGTATACTTAATCATAAATTATTTTTCATTTTACTCTTGATACTTCGCTTTAAGTAAGTTATATTCTTCTTAGTTTGGATCATCACGAATTTTGACATAGTCATAAATCCTTTTGAATACTCTAAATAAAGCTAAATTAATTAAGTGATTCTCTGACCTAACTGTTTCGAAAGGAGTATCTGCGTGCAAAATTAAATCAGCCATTTTTGATAATTGACTAAATTTCATTTAAGGAGGCTTTTTTTTCTATAATGATTTATCAATTAAATTTTATATTTTTATCGAGGACTCTTAATTATATTCAAAAGCAGGATGATCAGGATTTCTAAGTTTAAAAACGAAGTCACCCAAGTGGTAATCAAGTTCATCTAAATATTTTACATCTGCCTAAAAACTTGTATCTACATGCTATTATATCTCTTCTTCTAATAAAAATTTTTCTATCTCTTTCATTTTATTGATTCTCCTCCTTCTATAATCTGGAGGATAACCCTTTTCTTTATTATCCTTTTTCTTAGTCGTAAATGCTTGTTAATTTTAAGCCGCAGCCTAATCATTTGGTTGCATCGTATTTTATTGATTACTAGCATCAATCACTATGTTTTTATCAGCCATTTCCTAATTTAAGCTATTAATTTAAGGATTAAAAATATTATTTTCTACTCTTAATATTTATGAAATTTTTTCTTTAATCAAACTTAACTATTTATCTATCTATCTATTTGGATTTTATATATGAATTTAATAATTAAGTTATTGATATTTTCAGTGAGTTATAAAATTGATTTTAAACTTCAAATTAATTTGTGAAATAAATTGAATACACTTGAATCCTATATCTTTGTGATTGCTTACTATTTTAATTATTAGTATAACAACTAAATAAATTATATTCTTTACAAAACGTCCTACAAAATAGAAATTTAAATCCTATTAATTCATTGAATAACATACTTTTATTTTCAATCTTTAAATTAAATGGATATAATATTTCATTAATATCTTTCTATAAATTAATTATTTCTTCTATATATCACATTTTCTATAGAATTAAAATATCCAAAATATTTTTTAATGATAAATTTACTTTGAGTTTTATTTGAAAATATTTCTAAAATAATCAATTCAAATTAAATATTTTAACAGAAAAAATTAATTAAAATAATTTGCAACTTCAAAATTATTTGCGCAAAAATTAAGAAATTTGTAGAAATTAATTAATAATTTTTTTAATTAGTTTGATTTGCTTAATTTTAAGTAGCATAAAAAAGATAATTTAAATATGAGAAAACAAAGCTCATCTTCAGTGAACAGCTCGAAAAAGCAGTCTATAAATTTAGCAGATTCTTAAAAATAATAGAATTTAAGCCGCTTTGAATAGTAAAAAAAAGAACTCATGATTTAATAGCAGAGAAATATCATAGAGGCATTGTAAAATTAATTAGATTAAGGAACAAGGACAAAAGAAGAAAGATTTGCTTATTTATAAGATATTCTAGGTGAAACAAATTTAGGTAAACATTTTTATTTAAATTTAATGAGTTATGCTTATTTTCTGCTAATAAAATTTAAAAGGAGTACAATTTTTTGAAACTAATCCTTAAGATTAGAACAAATTATAAGTTGATTATGATTAAATTAATACTGCACTAAACACTATAAAATCTTCAAAAAAAGATACCAAAAGAAAAGAAACGTATAAAGAAAGCCCTTGTGCATCAATAGGTGTAAATGAAGTAAAATAAAGAATGAATATTATTAATCCAGATTTCCCACCAGAAGAAATTTAATTTATGTTTCCACCAAGAAAAGAAGTAAATAGCAAAGAATTGTTTGAGCTGCTTAGAGTAAATTAAATATAAAAAGACCCTCTTACTGAAGCTTTAAAGCTTTTTTTAGATTAAAATGGAGAATTAAATAAAGGAAAACTAAATACTATGATGAAATATTTAGGTTATGGTTAAATCGATACCAAAGAAATGAATATTTTAAAAGATATCTTAGACATAGATTAAGATGGGAAAATTACCTAAGATGACTTAAAAGAAGTATTCTCTGGCTGCAACAAAATTTATAGTATATAATAACAAAATAAAAATGAAGAACAAGATTAAAAATGAAATCATCTTCTAAAATATTTTAAATTAGCAATATTGGATCATATTAATTAATTACGTAAACTGAATTTTATAAAAAGCTAAATACTTATACACTTTATATTTCTTTATAAATCTAATATAAATTAATATTTTATCAATAACAAAAAAAATATATTTTGTAAAATTCTCACTTCAAAAAACAAATGAAATAAAAAAAGTTTTACAAATAAACAATTAATTTTTAAAAAACTATATTTATCGAAATAATTAAAACCATTAATCCTTTTAAATTATTTTAATTAAAACAAAATATTATAAAATTAAAGATTATATTTAGAGGGGTTTATTGAAGTGAATTTTGAGGATAGTTTAAATATTTTAAGTAAGAAAAATAATTAAATTAAAATAAAATAAGACAAATTTTAATTAAATTTGATTTAAGCATTTAAAAATCAAAATAAAATAACTAATTGTCTTAAAATATATTAAATTTTTATAATTTAAAATTTTGAAAAAATAGTTTTAATTTCATTAAGTTTATCTTTAAATTTATTCCTTACTTTCTCTTGGTCTCTAATTATTAAATATTTTAAGCTGGCTAGAGAATGTATGTATATACACAATAATATAATTATAAATACATATTTTGATAAAAGCTTAATGTTAAGAATTAGTATTAAATATATTAGGGAATGCTAAGGATAACTTTTTTTTGTGTGAATAAATTATTTTTTTAATTTTTTGTTTGCATGTTGACTGAATTAGATTTATTTTAGTTTATAAACATTTTTATGAAAATCAGTTTTGAGCCACTATTTATTGTTATAATGGCAGGGAGATAGGATTTATTTAATTAAAGCTTTTTTATAATAATTAAATCATTGGAATTATGTGTTTATTGCGACGGATAAATGAAATTGCAACTCTTTTATTATTATGTTTGCACATAATAAAAAATAGTTATAAAACTTAAGAATCTGTCTTTGCAATAATTTATAATTTTTAATAAACCAAAAGATAATAGAAGAAATACATATTAATTAGTATTATTAAAAATGCAATCAACAACAATTAGCACTACTTCGTTGACACCTTAACAAATTTTAAACTAAATTATTAAGCCTGAATATATAAAATATTACAGTGATTGGATTCACACTGCAAATGAAAAAGAGGCAAGAGGATTATAACTTTTAGGTGCCATTTATAAGCATAAGGGAAGTAAAAAATTTAGGTAAAGTTAATTTTATTTTTCACAAATTTTTTAATATCTTACTAAAAATATTATAAAATAGAGCCAAACCTCCAAGCGTTCAATTATAATAACTCCATGCTCAATAAGAATTCGAGTATAAATTTAAAATAATATTTAGAAATTCTCCTTTATTAATTTTGGATTTGAAATATTATGATAAAATTATGTTGCATGTAATTTACTTTTTTTATTATTCACTAATAAATCAGCTTCCAAAAAGCAGAAGAAATGTACAGAAAAAGCTAAATCACAAGTAGCTATGGTTAGGAATTTGGTTATTTGTAAAAGGATTTAAAACCTACCTAGAATGTCTTTAAATATAAAAAATGCTCTGATGTAATTAATTAATTTCTTTATTATAAAGAAAAAAAACCTTTAGATGAAATTTAAAGAATTGCATTCAATAACTGAATATAAATTTTACATAATTAAGCATATGCATATTTTAATTCATTAATTTATTAATAAGCTACCATTTGCAAAGCCTTTGAGTGATTTAGCTAAATTATTTATTGATAATTGGATTGAATTAAATGATGAATTAGAATTTTAAGAGCTTGTCCTTGCTTGTTTACGTTCTCTCCATTCTAGATGTATTGCTCAAGAAGTTCCTAAAACTGAAATGAAGTAATTATAGAAATATTTTTTAAAATTTATTTTTATTTGAAATGATTTAAAATAAATAGAACTAAATATGAATGGAAGGAAGATTGGAATTTATCTAAGCCCATCAGAATCGATAAGGCTGGTAGTGATCTTAAAGCTTACAAAACTAATTACAATGCTATATTCAAATAAAGGCTAAAATAAGAACACATAAACGAGCAACTTAAATAATTAGATAACTCTGATTTTGCAAAGTAGCTTAAAATATTCAAGCCTTTCAAGATTAATTGAGATAAACTATTAAAGTATTTATATATATTAATAATTACTGGTTGTTTTTCCTTTATTATTATAAAAAATTAATTTAATTATTAAATTTTTGATAGATTTTATTATGTTAAATATTAAAGTAATTAATATATTTTTGATTAATAAATAAATAATCAATATAATATTTTTATCTTCCTTAATAAATTTTTATTTCAAAATAAATGATATTACAAATAATTTTTTTAATGCTTTTAAATGAAATTTATATTGATTCCTACATTAAAAACTTTCGAAATTTGTGCAATTAAATTATTTATTATATAAATTGAATTGAGTCCTAGGACTATGCTACTTTATTGCTACTTGCAGAAATTTATTTTGTAAAAATAATTTTTTTCAAAGGTGGATTTTTAAATTTAATGAATTGCCTATTTATAAATATTCATGCATGTATTTTTAAATAAAATAAAATGAGTTCATATCCTCTTAATTATTTTCTTGATATTTATGGAATTTTTTGAAAAGAAATAAATATATTTGTTTTTTCATTCTTAATTCAATTTAATAAATGAAAAAGTATTGATTTAGACAAAATTTCAGATGCAAATTAAATGAAACGCATTTTTGTAATAAAATTTGTATATTTTTTAGAAATGAATATAAATAAGTACTGTGTTAAGTGTTTATTAACATTAAATTATAATCTGATATATATATATATATATATTTTTATTATAAATATTTAAGTATTATTTTAGTTAGAGTTTTTTAGATTATTTAATCTTAAGATTAAACTTTTTTAGATTGAAAATAGTTTATTTATTATAAATTAGATTGGATTTCTTGAAAATAATCATTGGCTAGATGAAGAGTATCTTTTCAATTTCATAGTTGGTTAATTTTGAAAATGAGATTTTAAGTACTCGACATCATCTAATAAGTATTTATTAATTGATTTGAAATTTTTCATTTTTTACAATATATTTTCAGGGATTAGGTTTGAAATGTTTAAGGGAGATTTTGGTGATGGAATAGGAGTTGATTTCATAAATTAATTAGGTGCAGCTTCTGTTTAGAATAATATTATTCTAATATAAATTTATATGATAGTGCACAATATAGGATCCTCTCTATCAATCATGAAGAAGGCCTTTGTTGTGGGTATAATTTTATCCATAATTGAAGAATGGAAAGTTATAAGTCTGTCTTTTAGCAAAATGAAATCGTAATCACTGCCAAATATATCATTGTTGTTAGATTTTGTGCTGAAGAAATTAGCATTTAATATTTTAGGTCCATTTAAAATTTGTTCTTCAGAAGAATCAGAACTACCTGAGAGTATTTGATTACCAACTTACTTAGTGAAATGGCTATCGAATTATTTTAATTTAAATGTCAATTATTACTACTTCACTAATTTTTCATAATCTTCTGGGTATTTACTAAAAATCAATGGGAAGAACTCGCTGTAATAAAGTTCTTTTAGCTTATATATAGCTTAGTTGCGATATTTACTTTCATATTAATTAATTATTTATTTGTCTGTAACTTTTTCGCAGAAAACATCTAAGTTAAGGCTTGATAAATTTTCTATGCGAATGTATCTTAAAAGTTCTTCAATCAAAATACTTAAAGGCATTTATTGATGATTGATCTAGAATAAATTAATTAAGAGCTAGCCAAGCTAATTAGGAAAATCTGTAAAGAGGATTCTTAAATTTTGATAAAGATCATAGCATGGAAAGTTAGTTTTAGTGAATATTTCATTGATAAATGTACTATCACTTATTTATTGTTAAAGGTAGGTTATCAAATCAAAATCCCCCAACTCAGGGAAACCGTAAATATTTTTAAGATGCTCAAACAAACATCTGTTTTAAGGATTGTTAACAACACTACCGTAATGGTGGAGTAAGAGAATTTAATAGCCCTCTTACTCTGCAAAAATGTATTTTTTGGTAATGACCTTGGACTCAAAAGAGAAATCTTCAAAGTTTAAGCAAAGTTTGTTGCATCTGATATCTCTTCTCATAATTGTTAGCATGTTTAGTGATGTTATGTTTAAATAGATATAATCATTTGAGTGGTTGTCTTTATGAGAATGGGTTTCTTTGTTATTTGATTCAATTTGATTAACATCGTAAGCAAAGTTTTCTATGTTCTATTTTAAGTAAAAACTAAGCTTTTGCCATAGTTGTTAGCGATATTTTTCAGGAGCATAATGAGCGTTTTAAATAACATCACTAAAAAGCTGACGGAAGGAAAAATCAAGATTTTTTAAATAGAATATCTCTTCTGCAATATTTGTGTGGATAATATTTTTTATGAAATCTTTACGGTGAATGATTGATTTTTTTTCTAGATAGCGTGCAACGTCGCATAAAAGCTCAGCAAATTGTTTTGTTGATTTGTTTAATATTCCTTCAACTACAAAAAATTTGTCTTCACACAGAGCGCGAGTAATATACAGACAACGCATAAGCTTGTTGCGGTATTTATATGAATCTTTGAATTTTTCAAATATGCTTTTTATATTTAGCAAGCCTGCACAAAACTAAGAAGTTTTATTTAACTTTTGAGTTGCATAAAGACGAACTTCAGATGATTTAAGCATAAAAAGCAATGCAGAGCTGAGAATATGGGAGACAAAAACATACTTAAAATCTTGGAGCAAGATAACTGCAATTTCAGAGCGGAGTGAAATATCAATTTTAGCCATCTTCATAAGAATCTCACTAAATTTTTTTTAGTTATGAGAATCAAGACTATCGCAACGTAGGATGCGGTCAATGATATTCTTTTTAATTAAAATTCTTCCCATAATATAAATTAGAATGTTGTTGTCAAGCATAATATCATCAATTCTTTTGAGTATAATATGAAGGAGATTATTGAATTCATCAGTTTAAGTTTAGTTGACTCTATCAAAAAGTGAATCAAAGATTAAATTGAGTTCTTAAGAGAGATGGTTTTCAATTTAAAGAGGAATGCTCTCTTCTGTGACTAAAATCTACTCGAGAGAGCAACAATACAATCCAATAGCTTAGCTATTTAACTATTACATTTCCATCTATTCTTTGATAGCAGAAATATAAATTTATTATTCTGCATTTAACTTAGGCGAATAAATTTAAGACTTATTTTAGTCTTATCTTAATAAGCTTACACTCTATTTTATATTAGGATTGGCACTGATATAACAAGATTAAGAAGAAATCTAGCAAACTAAATGATTTTAATGGTGCTCTTAAATGCACTTCCAGCAATAAAACTAGCACTAATTTAAGCTTGGGTATGTATTTTTTTTAGATTTCTTTTTCTTAGGATCTTTTTTAATCTAAACTTGAGATATCCCTTTTTGTACACCCAAAATATCTAATTGTTAATTCATATATCTTTCTGATTCCTCATCAATTTCATCATCGTCTTCTTTATCTAGAAAATATTCATTTTATTCATCGTCATCATCCTCAGTGGATAAGTTATTTTAGTTAAGATTATTAGTCTTTGATTTATCGTTTATTTTATCGCAAGTAAGACAAATATAGGACTCATTATCAACTCTTGCCAAGCACACAGAGTTGCTAACTCCAGCAGAGCTCTAAAGTTCTTCGGGGATCATTTCTGAAAATTCATTCTTAGCGCTCTCTTTGCGCCTTCTTATATCTTTGCTTCTTCCTAGCGCATCAAAGTGAGCAGAGCTAATTTTAATTTTTGAATTTATGACTTGTTCAAAGTCGTCAAGTGATTTCTTCAATTCTTATTCTTCATTTAATTCTTCAATAAAATGTTCATCTTCAAGTATTCTTTTGTTTTTTTTATTCCTTGACTCAATCAAAGTATTTTTTACATCGTCTTCAGCGCTTTAAAAACTATTCTTATGAATTAATTTGTTATCATCAAATTGGGCTTTCTTATTAGCGTTCTTGCCTTTTTTACTCTTTTTCTTCATTAAGCTACTTTTATTTAAGACGTTATCCATAGCTTCTACATAAGGAGATAGTTTTTTACTGTTTAAATATTGCTTGACTAGCAAGTAGCCAATACCTAAAGAAGTGAGAGATGCTCCAGCTGCTATCAAGGGTAAATTATTAGTTTTAATCATTTTTATTAGTTTATCAAGAAAATAGTGATTTATGTGTTAAGTATGGTAGAGGCAATCGAAGAATGACTAGAAGTGTGTTAAATTATATAAAGTTTTAATCTTTCAATTGATTGTTCTTAGTACCTATAAAACTTGAAATTTTATAATTTTTATAGATAACAATAATATTGCTTTGTTATTTAGAAATTTTAATTAATAATCTTTTGATCAATTAATTATTGTTTCTTTTCTTTTTAAATTTTTTCTATCTTTATGTTTCTCTATTTTAATTAATTTTTATTTGAGGTTGATTTACTTGGTTATTTGATATGAATACACTATTAAATTCCTTTTAAAATTAGAAAAGTCATGAATAAAATCAATGTAATTTAACATCAATATCTATTGGAATATTCTAGCAAATAATCGAATAAATGTTTAGACTGAATGGAATAGATGTTTAAATAGTAAAATTAAAATTTTCTAATAAATTAATACAATAAATATAAATAACTAAAAATAAAATGTTTTTAAACCAAAGGCATATTTACTTTACTTAAGTGTTTTATTTTTCATTCGTCTAATTTGAATTCAAAGATTTATATTGTGTTTTCAAAATATAAATATAAACATTTTAAACAAACTAACAAACAGTAAAAATAAAATTATTCTTAGATAGCTATAACCTAAAACTTTGATTTAACACAATAAATCTTAAATTTAAGTATGGAAGAATGTTAAATTCGGCAAAACTTAAGGAATTTTAAAACTTTTGTTTCCAGACATTTTTTTAAGAAAAAAAATCTACTCCAAATTAAAATTTTTGGATAAGAAATAAATATCTGTTTGCTAATATCATTTAAAATAGATTAAAATTTATGAACAAATTATCTGAGTAAATACAATTTTAAACACTTTTTAAGAAATATTCTAAACTTCGTTATGTCTATTTTTAAACAGATTATATTTTTAATAAAATAGACATTATATGATAAAAATATCCATTAAAAGTATTTTTATTTGTTTTTTTAGTTTTAAAATAAATTATTTTCCAAAAAATAAAAATCGTTTTAAAAATAAACCTATTTTTGATTAGATTAGGGTTAGAATTTTATATTTTTAGTAAAACTGATTATTGGTAATACTAAATTATGAACATTTGTATACTTTGAAAATTTATATGTTTTATTTTTATTTATTTTTGCTCATAAAATAGAAACAAGAAAATCTTTGCGATCAAACTTATCTTCAGGATAAAATGATGCTATTACTGTTCTACGATTATATGTTCTTCCGTTTAAACTATATCTGGCCTTCTTTGCTTTCAACATGTATCTATTATTATTAATAAAAAATATTAAATTGTTTTATTTTTAAGTAGTTTCTTAGAAATTTCCATTTAAAATAGGATATTTAGAAATATTAATTTTTTGGAAAATAAATTTACTTGAATTTAACAAATACTTTTCCTATGCAAGGAGGGCATATTCCAGTTGTTTTGCATGGCTTTGGTATTTCTATTTTTTCTACAGGACCTATTTTCTCACACTCTGTCATAACGTCTTGATACAGATCATCTACTATGTCGTCTTCGAACAGATCTTCTATTGACACCATGTTTAACAATTGTATAACTCTACTTGGAAGAGAGGTAAATTCGGGAATAGTTAATAACTTTTAAAATTCATCTTTTCTAATTAAATCAGAACCTCCTAGAAAACTACCGCTCTATTTTATACGAACTTTTAAACAAAAAATAAAACCTAAATTTTTATTTACATTGTTAGAAGGAGCTAGTTTGTTTTTTTCGCTTTAAATTTATTGAGTATTTGCAAGCTTATTTTAATCTTTGGTGACTCTAGAAACTTTAAGCTTTCTATCACCACAGGGCAGACCATTGAGAGCTTTAATAGCCTTCTCTGTTATATTTGGATCTTCATATTCGAAGAAACAATAACCTTTAGAAACTTGCTCTTTATTTTCATTTTATTGTTTTGCTACATTAAAATATTTTAATTTGCCAAATGTCTCACATAGCTTTTTAACGTCTATATCTTTTAAGTAAGTAGGCAAACCACCCATATAAATTTTATTCATTTACATTTACTACAAAGCGCCATCATCTACATCAACCATTACATCGTCATTTTACTGTTTCTCCATATATATTCTATAAAAATATTGCTTAGGCTTCTCTATCATCAATTTCTATTTTTTAAAAATTAATTATTTTTCAAATAAACATTTTAAAAGTTCAATCTTAATTTTGTGAATAAAATCATTATTAATACCAAAAGTAGATTTTAAAAGAAAAAAGCTAGTAAAGTAATATTTTTCGATCAAAATTACTTCTTCATATTTTCGTATGCATAAATAAATATATTTGAATCAGCTTTATTAGTTTAATTGAAATTAAAAAATGTTTTATGTTCAAAATAATAATTTCTGCTTGATGCGAAAAATTATCAAGTTATCATTGATAAAAATACTTTAAATTATAATTATTACGCATTTTTAGAATTCAACACCTCTTAAAGTAAGAGCAAAGCTTTTAGCCAACTTGCAACTCATGTGCATAGTAGCAAATTATCCATTTGTCATAACGTCTACTTTTACTACAGGTGCTGGTTCAGCTAGTTCTGGTCTTAATTTAGAAATTAGAATATTGAAGAATTCTTTTATTTCGATATCTGTAATCATTCTTGGTATATCAGATACAATTAATAACCATGGGTTAGCCTCAATTAATGCATATCTTTATCTTAAATGATCTTAAATTGCTTCACAAAGTAATAATTTTGATGTTTTTGCCTTTTTCATTATATCAACTTCATAATCAGTTTCCTCTTCTTCAGGTAAATCTCTTTTTCTTTTCTTTTTTTTCTTCTTCTTTTATTTTTATCCTTCTCCACCATCTTAATTGTTTATTTATGAACCATTTTCATCTTTATTAGATTCGTTTTTTTATTTCTAAGCGATATCATCATCATCTTCATCTTCTTCATCACTAGAATATTTTCTATGATCCTATTCTATTGCTTATTCTTAAATTTACTTAAACTCCTCCTCTTCTCTTTGTTATTGTTGTTAATTAACTTCGATATCCATTTATTTTCCTCTTTAAAATTAAAATTCTTTACACTTCTAAATTCTGAAATTATTTAGATATAATATTTATGAATACAAAATCAGTATTAATTTGATGATTATAGCATTCACCAAGATGCTTTTTTATAAATCAAAAATTTTAATAAAAATCATAGACACTTATTATAATTACAACAAATAACTTAAAAAATGTCACTATTTTAAAATAAATTAGTTAAAATCTTTTATTGTAACAAGATTTAAATGCCTTTTTATTTTTTAAAGCATAAGTTTAAATCAAAATAAAAATTTATTTTTTAATTAAATAAAAATTTTAATTTAAGATTTTTTCTATTAAAAAATAAATCTTTTGAATATTTTAATTTTTTTTTGCAAATGATATCTTTAAAGACAAAACCTTCGATAAATTAAAATATTATTTAAGCCAAATAAAATATCCAAAGATAATTAATGTGCTATTGATTGCCATTTTTTTTTATTTGTAAAATTAAAATTTTTATTTACAAACTAAAAAATTAAAATGGTATTCTGCACTTTTTTAGAATTTCAATTAATAATTTAACTTGTTAGTAGTCTGGTTTGAATAATAATTAAAGATTAATTAATTTTATTTTAATAAAGGAAGGAAAAAATGAATAGCAAAGATGAAAAGGAGAGAAAAAGAAGAGAATGAAGGAAGAAGTCATTGAAAGATAGTATCTATCTTTTACTTGCTTTCTTCTTTTTTGCTTGCTTAGTTCATTCATTAATAAATGTATTAATTGATAAATTGTATAGATAGATAGATATATCTAATGTATGCTGTTAAGATTATTATTTTTCATGTATATTCTGAATAATAAAAAGGAAGATAAAATATAAATTAATTAAATAGAAAAGAGACTTTTAATAAATCTTTAAAAAAGGAGTCAAAATGGTCTATCACTTATTTGAAAGAATTTTTAATCCTGATAACTTTAAGCTTTCTGGCGAGGCTGCTCGTGTTAGAACTCTTGTATGGAATTATAAATAATTATTAAATTGAAAAGCCATTTCATCAAAGTTAGCGATACTTCGATTTTAGATTGTATTACTCTAAATAGGGAATGAAATTTATCAAAAATAGCTACGTTTTAACAAATAGCTATTAGTTAGATATTTCAAAAAGCAAATTAGCATCTTAAGATATATATTTTGGGAGATAAATTAATTCAGCAAATCAATTATTGAATATCAGCTTTATGATATGAGAAATTTTCAATAATCATTTTATTCAATCAACATATTAATTTGTTCTCTAAATAATATTTAGATTGCTGAAGGTTTTTCTAAAGAAGAAGCTGAGCAAGTTGCTTGGTTACAAAATCATTAGGTCAACGGTAAAATCTTAGGTGAGCAATTACTTTATATCAATATAAATTTCAAAATAGCTTTATAAGCAATGTACGATCATCCCTGCCCTTTCATAACATATACTAGATAAAATGAATTAGTTATTGATAATGATTGATAATTTTAAATACAAACATTTATTATGGCAAATAGTCTTCTAAATACCTTTAATTTACTAAATTTTTATCGCTTTAATTGTAACTTACCTTTTTGTAATATTTTATAGGTCTTTTTACTGGTGGTTTTGCTCTTTACTGCTGCAATAGCTATTTCCACTATTTTGAAAGATACTTCCCTAGACTTAGATACTAACCTTTCACTAAATTCCTTGCTTAAGCTACCACTGTTTACTTTTTCTTCAAGCTTGGTGACTACTACTTCACCTCTAGAAGATATGGTTCTAATGACGCCAGAATGAATGGTTTAATGTACTCCAACACCTACTACAGCACCAACAAGGAAGCTTTAATGTAATTAAAAAATAAAATATTTGAATTATAAAAATCACAACTAAAATCTGCCTATTCGTATCTTTTAATAAAATAAGATAAATATCCTATAAATTGATTAAATAAACAATGAAACTTTAAGATTAAAACAAATGAGCAAATTAGTTAAAAATAAAACAATTTTTTATTATTTTTGTTGGATCTAACCTGATTATTATAATTCATTTTAAAATAGCCAAAACTTCGAACCCTTGAACAGAAAGTTCACTGAAGAAGAAGTTGAATAATTCTTAAGAAACGAAGGTAGATCTCTTGAAGAAAAGAGAAACTGGATTTACAATCCTCATATCCACGGCTCTACTGAAGGTGAATGGAAGGCTGACGTCCACGAAAAATTCGACAGTGGTAAGGCCCCTTGGGAAAGAGAAAATGTTAAGGCTAAAATTTTGGAAACTAATAAGGCTAAAATCGATGCTGGAGAAGAAATCCAATTAAAGCCCTTCAAGACTCTTAATCACTTAGATAAAACTGGTATTCTCCACAGAATCCACCCCTTCATATGGACTAATAACTGGACTCTTTTGGGTTGAGAAAAATCAAAAAATGGATTAGATTAAGAATAAATGCATTTCAAATTTATTTTATTATATACTTCACGCCTACTTTATAACTCTATAGTTAACTTGTATGCATGAAATATTTTCCTTGCAATAAAAAATTCAATTAAAACTACATTTATTTATCTTAATAAAATTCTCAAATGATTCCAAAGCAAATTATACATTTTATATTACAACTTGAACTAATATTATTTGTAATTGAATCAAAAAATTTTTTTAAACAACTAATAAAATTAATAATTTTTATTGTTAATGTTTATTTAAACATAGAATTACTCAGCTAAATATTTACTAAAAAAGAGCATGAGTCTATCTATAATTATTAATAAAATATATCAGTAATACCTCCCTTAAGAAATATAGCAACAAGTATGCTACCTGCTACTGCTAGAAGAAAAAAGAATATGATAATGCCTTAAATCAATTAGTACTAAATAAATTAGTATTTATCTTGATGCAAAGCATTCAATTAATGACAAAATTAGCAATATTTATTATATTTCTAAAATTTAACAACTCTAGTATAGGAAATTTTAATTTAATAAAAATTAAATATTTTTCAAAAATTCTAAATTTATACTTCATTATTTATTATATTTTTTCAAGCAACTAAAGTTTATGCTCCAATTAAAAAATTTACTAAATAGATTTATGGTGTCTTTAAATTTTTAGCTGTTTTCTTAAATCATTTTAACAATAAATACAAAATTAAAGTTTAATTGCTTTTTAAACTAAAATGATTAGAATTAAATTTTTTAAATATTTTTTTAGGATTGATATTATAAATAAAAAATTTGGTTTTTTGAAAAGAATTATTTAGTTTTAAATTTATTATTATGATAAGCTATTTAATAATAAATAGTAAATATTTCTATTTTGTTTTTATTAAAAATTATTTGATAGAATAAAAAAAATAAAATAATAAATTAAAATAAAAACAACCTAAATTTTAAAGATTGAAAAAAGGTAGTCAAAATCATATTTCTTGAAATTATATTTTTCTGGTTAAACTTAAATTTTAAAAATTATTTATTAAATAATAAATAATCTAAAAATTTTGATAAAATTAAACCTTAAACATTGTTTGGATTATATTAATATCAAATAATTCATAAAATCATTTCCTATCAATTTATTTTAATTAATTATAGATTTTTACGATTGGCTTTATGATTTAATTAATAATTAATAGTCTTATTTTATATACTAATGATTAATTTAATTACTTAATTTACAGTCAAAAACAGAACATTTATTTCAAATATTTAATTACAATAATAAATTATTGATTATTTAATTTTTGTAATACTTGTCAAATACACATTCCTTCAAATCACTTTGTATCCTAAAGGCAGCAATCTGATGTTTCATTACAATCATCAAAAAAATCAGCACATTTTGGTTTTTGAAGAAAAGAATTCTGTTCTCTAATCTTCTTTGAAGTAACCATACTACAAATAAAAAGTAAAGCAATCAAAAATGTTGAGAAAATTTACATCTTTTCTTTCTTTTTAATAAATTATTAAAGTTTTTTTATATATCATATGATTGCTACCAAAATTTCAAATTAATTTGTTTTTAAATAAATATTTAATAGTTTTTATTATTTATGTGGGAAAACGGAATAAAAAAATGGCTTCAAATATTAAATTTCTGTATAAAATTACAATTTAATTTGAATTTTTCAAGAATTTATATGACGAATTATAAAATTAAATTATGTATCAAATTTTTTTAACTAGAGTTAAATAATTTTGTATATTGGAGTGCTATTTAAATTAATTATTTAATATTTGAATTTTTTATCCACTTAAAGAACAATTAATTTTAAATTATTTGTATGAAGTTAGTTATTCACAAATTTAATATCTACTTAAAGAATATTGAAACATTAACTTTTTTTATTATTAAAAATGTTTACTTATTAGTTGCATATTATTAATAATAATTTAGAAATCAATTTTGAAAAAATACTCATAAATATAGTTAGATTTTATTGTTGTTTAAAACAAAACATTTGGACATAAAACATGAAATAAAATACTTTCTTCATTCTTATTTTTCCTTAATGGTTATTATTTGTTTCTTCTTTTTTGAAATAATTTAATCAATTCCTTTTTAAATTTATGAAGGATTTGTTTTTCCTTCGATGTCTTCTTGAGTAATAAAAACATAATCATCAAGAGTTTTATTTGAGAAATTTAAATTTGCATTAGTATTTAAATTACCAGCAGTTTGAATATATCCAGTTGGTATTCTTATTGGTGTTGATTATCCTTACTCGTGATTTTCTGTGAATGAAAAATCCAGATGAGAGTTTTAATAAATTTATGACTTTGTATTATTATCATTTAGAGGTCTGACTGTAGGATAAGCAGTAGCCAAATAAGATGTTATAGTTTATGGGAAATGATTATTAATCTCTTTTGTTTAATAAATTCTATAGGTATTATTATCTAGAATTAACTAAGAATCTTAAACAAAACAAGATTTATCACTAAAAGCATTGTAGTTATTAGATATGTTAGAAGAAGAAACATCTGTAATATTTCTCAGAGGTTAATTTAATTTACTAAATTAGCTTTATAGTGGAATTTTCTAAACTGTTTTTTAGTTTTAATCTTTGTTTTAAGGACTATGTAAACCTAAGCCCTATTTATCTTGTAAAATACTTTACATCTTTTTGATTTTCATGTCATCAAAGTTTTAAATTTGATTAGAACCACTGATATCTCTTTAGAATTAAGTATCGAGATTTACATAACTTCTAGAATTATCTTAATTAGATAGAATAAAGTTTAACTAGCTTCTAATTTTTCTTACGTGATTTACTTAGGAAATTCTAACAGTCTAAGCAGAAAGCATTTTATGTTTTGGATTAGCTTTCCTGAAAAGAATAGCTTAGTGAACATTTAATCTATTTTATTTAATATAAAATTTTTTTTTTGAGATATTTTATAACTTTTTTCTGATATTTTATCACTTTTTTCTAAAAAATTTTAATAATTTCTTTTTAAATTTAAATTTTTACAACTTTAACACCAAAATAATTTTTTATAAAATTAATTTTAAAGTAAATAAATAGATTTAAATTTATATTACCTTAAAAATTACCAGTGTTTAAATCTGCTATATTTGTGAATCTATGAAGAGTACTTTATTGAATCTCTTAGTTCTTTAGAAAAGAAGCAGTTAATTTTACTAATAATTTTATGGATAACTTTAATTAGTTTAGTTAAATTTTTATGATAGTAAGAGTAGGTAATATTATATATTAGGTAGATTGTCTAGTAAGCATGAAGTATGTAGACAATTAAACTAAATATTATCTTTAATGTCTGGAAGGTTGTGTTATCTATAAAGGTGCAGCTCATTACTATAATCATTTCAACCATGCAGATATTTTTATCAGCTTTGTTCAAAGATTTCTGAATGTAAGGTTGATATTTATTAAGCATTATCCAATAAATAAGTATAGTAATTAATACTGTAATGCCTATTATTAAAATAATAAATAATCATTAGTTCTTTTTAATATTTTTATTTTTAAATTACCTTTAAACATGGAATTACTTAAAAAGAAAGATATGAAAAATGAAATTATAACTCTAAGATAAACTCTCACTATTTCCCAATAATATGTTTTCTTTTTGTATTCTTGGGTAATACTTCCAAAGCGATAAAGATTTTAAAATGAATCAAGCTTCGATTTCTAGCTTCTCATGTAAAATAGTATCGAAATTGGGATAACAAAAATCCAAATTATAATTAGTGGCAGACCTAAAGATATTGAGTAAAGAATGTGGTCACTATCGTAGCATTATCTTGTTAGGTATATTTATACATATTTCTCTGAACCTACTGTTCTGCAAGAAATTAATTCAAATAGAGATTAGGAGATACTACCATGAAATAAGATAAAAATGGTTGAAATTGAAGCAAACAAATACTTTTTATGGAATTTCTACTTCTTGAACGTTTGCACTAAATAAAAGAAAATAGTGATCAAACAGAAGAATATTAAAGGAGCTAACTGAAGGATAATAAGTCTTGCATAAGGTAAAGGAGAAGATTATCTTAAATTTTTTATCAAGCAATCAACACTGAAATATGAAACTTTGATAGGATTGCTTATAGAAGTTGTTAAGTTAATGATTTCTAATGGAAATAATAAATTAAAGCTAAAAAAAGAAGTTGAAATAAATAGATAAGTGATAAGCATTTTTATATATATTGTAGACTTGTCAGCTTCTGCACTTGTTCCAGCAATGAACAAGCCGGTTTTACGTAAATAAGTAGAGTAAATTTGAGATTCTGCTTTCTGAATTATTCCCTTTACAACTATTATTATGTAGATAAAAACCATTATAGTAAGAAACACATTTATGTAGGCATGAATATCGAATGAATGACACTTAGAGCATGTCTTAAGAGATGAATGAAAGTACGAATCTTTCCAAACCTCTCCATATATGTCACATGTCTCACAGAGAGGTCCGATTCTACCTTCACTGCAGTAGTTAGTTGAAGGATTGCCATCACAGAATAAGCTATTTACTTCACATTAAATTATCTCATCAGTTTCGTTATTTTTTCTCCAATAACCTGGTTTTATTTAAATTTAATTTGCAAAGCACTAACTAGCTTTTTCTAAGGGGCAAGGAAGACAAACCTACTCAGAAGGGGCTAGCGATTTAGGGTCTTTAAGCTGGTATTTACCTTTAGGGCATATAACGCACTTATATAAAGATGGTTTTGTAGAATCTGTTTGAATTTCTCCAATTTAACAGTCTCTAAAATTTAATTCTATCTAAATTAGAGAAGAAGAAATATTGATAAAATTTTTGTTTCCATCTGAATAACTGGAGTAAATAGGAATGTCCTAAATTTAAAGAAAGCTAGATTAATTATTTCCAGGTATACCAATAACCTGCATACTACTAAAATTATAACTATTTTTAGAATATGAAAATTCAGTAACATCATCTAATTCTAGAATATTAGTTGAATTCTAGGCAATAGTAGCTGAAGCCTTTGAGTTTATTATTTCATTTACCACTTAATCTACTTAAGCTTTGAGGATATCTTCTTCAGATACTTGAGATAAATCTATCATGTTGCCTTCCTCATCTTTTATATGAAGAAATTAAATAATAAATTTTTTTCAATTTAAAATTAAACAATTTCTTAATTAAATTTTTCTTTCTAATTAAAAACTATTAATTTTGTTAATATTTTCCTTTAGTAATTTTAAACAGAGTCATTTTTTAATTCTTGTTTTAAATTTAAGGTGGATTTTTTACATTAAATTTTATTTTTCTTTAGAATTATTTTTTTTTAAAAACTAAAAAGATTTTTTTTTGCTTTTAAATTTAATTCTTTTAGCAAATAAATGAAGAAGATTTGGAAGTTTACTTTGACAAAATAAGAAAATTGAAAATGTAAAATTTTTTATTTTTAAATTACCATGGAGAAATATTGTTAAACCAGGGATGCTTTGGCCGCTTTAGATTGAAGAAATTTTATAATTGATTGCTTGAGGTGAATTTAAAACTGTATAGTTGTAAAGTAAAGATATGTATTTTGAGTATGATGCAATATTATTTCCAAATATTTTTGCTCTGTTACTTTAGATTGTGTTGTTGTATCTATCTTTTCCATATTCGATGTTTGCATACTCCAGATTTCTAAAATAAAATTAATTTTGTTCTTTTATGAAATTAGGTACTATATTTAGATATCTGATTCCTCCTCCAGCTATTTAGGCAGTGTTATTTAAAATGTAGTTATCTCTCATATTTATGCTTGTTGAATCTAAATGCATGGCTCCACCAGAAATTTATGCAGAATTTCTAATAATTGTGTTTAGAGTCAGTGAAAAATCTATATAGTTAATATAATTAATAAATAGAATAGCTCCTCCATTTATTTGTGCATAGTTTTCTATGAATTTATTATTATTGATAGCTAATTTAGTAGAGCAAGCCTCAATAAACATAGCTCCACCATTTATCATTTTATTTCTTAAAAATTCTGAATTTTCAATTAATATAGAATAGGATTGCTTCATAGTGAGCACTGAAAACATTTTCTTTGCATTCAGAGATAACTCGCTTGGAGTAAATTTGATTAAATATTAGTTTTCTATGAAAAGAGAAGATTTGATCACTACTAGAGACTATTCTAAGCTAATATATCCTGCATATTCCTAATCCACAATTGTAGAAAAATAAATAGATATCTTATTATTAATCAAATTCATAGTTATTGAATTAAATTTTGGCAAGTCTGTTTTTATATTCACTACAATATCTTATTCTTAATTATAAATTTAATAGTTTAGCTTCTAGTTGTAGAAGAGGATATTCTAATTGTTAATAAAATTAGTAATGTTTAGGTTAACTGTTTGGCAGGCAAAGCATTATATTACATATATGAATGAAGGAAAATTATTAGCCACAATAAATTCAAGATGCTTTTCTACTGTAAGATTATTATTCTTTATTGCTAAATTTGTTGAGTTTAATTAGAAGATACCTAAAAATAAGAAAATTGGCGAAAGTTGATTATTCATTAAATCAACATCTTTAATAATTATTTGATTGTATTAAAAATCGAAGTTTGTCATAATAACTCTTGCATTTTCTCTTACATTAAAAATATTAAAGCCTTTTATCGTATTGTTATAAAATTTAGTATCTTGTATTTAAAGCAAAGTATCTTTTCCTTCTACTTAGAACAGGTGTTATTAAATCTAAGATTAAAAGAAGCCATTTTTATTAAAGATTATGCTAGTGACATTTGAGAAATTAATGAGGAATTCAATATTGTTAAAGGTATTTTCAGATTACTAAGTATATAAAAATGGCTTAGCCATGAATAACAAGCTCTTTCTCTGATTATCCTCTTGCACTAAAAATTACCAGAAACATTGATAAAATTCAATATATTTTAAGTTATTTTAGAATTGTAGGAGCTCTGTTTCAGATTAGTTAATTTGAATGAGGAGTTATTAAAATTTTACATTATTTAGTTTTGAAATAGATTCAACTAGTTGACTTGTTAACAAAAGATTCACTTAAGGAGGGCTTGAAATATCATAATCCTGATTAATGTCAATTGATTTTATGAGAAAGCTATAATTTTAAAAATCAGGAAATTCAGGGATGATAGAAAGCTAATTTGAATACTAAAGATATATTGTAACTAAGTACTTGGTAGAAGCCAAATTGATAATTGATTAAAGACTAGCTTGATACATATTAAAAATATTTGAAAGAGATAAATAACTTGTTTGATAGATGTCTATTGAGCATTATTTATTTTGTTAAGTTTTACTTTGAAGCATAAGATCTAAAAAAAAGAAACTGCTTTAGGAATATCCATGAATAATTAGATTTTCAATATCTTAAATTTATTTACTTTTGTCTGTAATACTACTTATTTCAAGATAAAAAGATAGCAAAATAGGGTTATTGAATTCTTTCTAGAAAATAATTTAAGGTGATTTATCTCTGATAAAGTTATTGCTGTGAATAAAATTAGATAAAGTTTTGCTAAATTAATATATTTGTAGGGAATTATCATAAGTAAGCATAAGCAGGAGCTCATCAGATAGTTTTTATTCCACGATTTAAGCAGATGATAATAGGTGAAGAGAGTTTTAAATAGAAATAATCATAGGGAATAGTATTTTTCCATCTTAAATTTTGTAATATTCATGCACTTACACAAAATTTTGTTATGTGATGATAAGATATTATTTATTATTGCTTAATTTATTTATTATCATTTCTGGTGTCTCTCTTGAAAAATTAACCATCTGAATTTTAGAAACAATTTGTTAAGAATCTTACGATTCGATTTTTACTACAACAAATGTAGGTTATAAATTTGATCTGTAAATCAGAATATGGTTTTAATAATCATAGTATATTTTTCTATTTGATTAATTTTGTTAATAAGAAAATTTATTGATTTTCAACAAACTAAAATCATTTTGTAGAGAGAAAAAGGAAATTAAATTTTAGCTATCGTAAACAATTACTAGTTTGAAAGGCTAATCGTAAATTACTTATTAAATAAATGTGTTTTAGTCAGTAATTATAGGAGTGTATGCTAACTATACAACTTATTAGCTATCTAGGTATATTACATATAAATTACCTTTATTATCAGCTATAAAAAATTACTATTCATATGTTTAGTTATCCTAACAAATATTGAAAATAATACTCTACAGCTTTAGCTCCTTCAATTAAATAATATCGCCATTTTAAATTGAGTATACTCTTAAAGTTTGAGGGTACGAAATTCCTATTAAATACTCATTAACAACTCCTTAATTATTATTATTATTATCATCTTATTTTTGTTTTAAAACTTTATATCCTTAATTATTGAAGTTTGTAAATTTTTAATACGTGTTCTTATCATCTCCTATTTAAGATATTTTTAATAAGGATTCAAACGAATAAAAATACTTTTGATCTTTAAATGTAAAGCTTCCTAAAATTTCTGATCCAAGAGAAAATTCAATTTAGAAAATATCTTTTTCAAATTCTTACTTCAATATGAGGCCATTTTAAGAGCCAATTAAGTAATAAAAATTTTAATCAGTAAGAGAATTAGCTGTCCTATTCATTTTATGAAAACATTTGACTATTTTAAAATTAGGTGTAATTGATTCTGTAATAGTTTGGGAGCTTTATGTCATAATTTCAGAAATATCTATGAATTTAACGGAGTCTTGATTAAGAATGTGAACATTATTTAAATATTTATTATAGATAATATCAACTGCGTAAGAATTGATAATAATTTAATTTATTAATTTGCCAGTTTCGTAATCTTTGATATTTATAAATTAATAAGTAGTCATGATTTCAATGAATTATCCGTAAATAGCAATGCTTTAAACATTTGTGAGAGTTGATTGTTAAGTGTATGTTAAAATCTAAACCATTTAATAATTTGGTCCAATAGTAATGACATCCTGCTAAGTTTTTGTACCAGATCCTATTGGTAAATCCTGTTAACTTGAATTAATACTTCCTGCTGAGTCAGTATTGCTTTATGGAGGTTACTATTCTTTTGTTTATTATTATTGCTGTGTGTCTTTTTTTATTTTTTCTAGTTTAAAGTATTGGCAACTCGAATTACCGCATAGAACAAATCTAGAGTGTTGTTCTTCATCAACAAAAAAGATATTTTAGTAGAAAAGATTGTTTTTAGAAATTAAATTGATGGATTGATTTTATCTTATTATGCTTCGAATTTCTAAAGACCTTTAGAAAGAAGGAAAAATAATTAGAGATTTTAGAGGAGTTGAAATACTCGCTTTCAAAATTTAATATTAAGAGTTAAAGTAATTTAAAATTCTAAATAACTAGGCCGAATTAGGATCTAGTTTTTAAGCCAGAGTTATAATTTCTAAGGTTGTGACAACAATTAGAATGGAAGAGCTTTCTTAGTCGGTTAATTAATAGATATTTCTTTCATCATCAACATATTCATAAATTAGCAAATTAACAATACCTTATTTGAATAGCTACATAATATCAAAAGAAACATAGTAATATTGCAGTTTGGATTTATCTAGCTACCCTTTTAATACTTATTAGATGTCTTGATATAAGATGTAATATATATTGTTAGATTGTGAGTTACTCTTACTCACATAAAAGTATATTCTCTGTGTCAACCTATCATAAATTACATTGATAGCAAGTTACAAATTTTATAAAGAAGCCACTTAATTTAGACTTGTCTATTGTGTTTTACTATCAATGTTTATTTAGAGAATGTAAACCTATGTCGATTATGAAGATTAAGTAGAAGTATAAGTTATTACAAGAATAAAATTATTGAATTTCATTACTTTTTATAGTTTACCACCAAAAGTAAATCCACTATTGATTTAAATCTAAAAGTTTTCTACGTAACTTATTTATTACGCACTATCGCTCTAAGATCCAACTATCCAGCAGTTTTAGTAGTCCTTTTGTATTGCTTGAACCTCTTCATCAAAGATGAAGGCATTAAATTGATTAATATAAAAATTATCATTTATTTTGAAGTCAGGTGAATAGTTTAAGGTTAGTGTATTTCTGCTTTGGTTATAAGAAATATTTATTTCTAAATTTTCTTAGGTGAGAGCTAAAATATGAGAGTTATCCAGCTCTAAGATTTTCACAAAATTAGATGGGATGTAGTATTTTAATGTTTTCATGTATGTAGTATAATCAAATATTATATTTAACTAATTAGACTTTTATGAATAAAACAAAATATTTTAAAATAAGCTTGAATACAACTCTGTAATCGAATCCTCATCTTTTTATGGGTTAAGACTTCCAAACAGACTAACTGCGAAGACAGAGTTAGAAGAATAAAACATTCCATCGCTTTAAACAAGTAAGCTTGCTCTAAGACAATTACCATTGTCATTAAGACAATAAAACAAAGCAGTCTTTTTGTAGTTATTATTAAGTGGATATATTATAGGAAAGTTATCGAAATCTTTATTGTTTATCAATTAGGAATAGAATTGGGTATAGGAATTTTAAGTTGAAAAAATCTCACTTCTTGGAGATTGCGTAAAAAAAATCAGACCCGTAGATTATTAAATTATGGTAAACGACTAAATTAAAAAGTCATATGAGCTTTGCTTAATTAAATTTCCAGAGTTCAAGTTGAATACTGAGAAAGACTTTTAATCTTTAAATAAAACAAATGATAGTTTATTATTCATATCGTATTCAATTTATTGAGCTTAATAAGCACTACTAAATTTAATGGTTTGAGAAAATGAGCAAGAATAATAGTTGCTTGAACCTGCTTAACTTGATGTCCACTAACAAAAATATATTACAAGAGAAGTATTAGTGCCTGCAACAAAAATATCTCTCTTCACATTCACTCCATTAATAACTACATTCTATTATTCAGATATTCCTATTCTTAGCAAGTTTTACGATTTAATCTCTGTTAGCATGCCATCTAATTGTTAAAAATTTTAGGTGCTCAAGTCTATCATAGCTACTTTAGATTCGCAGCTAGAATCTGTTTTAAAAAAATAGTTATTTAAAAATAGTTAAATTTTTGCTCAAACAAATACCTGTTTATTTTTATAATGCATTTGTAACAATGACAGATGGACTCATAGATAAAGCGATCATCTCTTATATACTGCACTCAAATTTATACTTAATTATTATTTAACCTGTGAAGTAATCAAATGATAGAATAGTGTTTTAAGCAAGCACAACAGCAGATACAATGTTGAATTAATTTATTTAAATGTTGACTAGCTCTTAATATTTATTAACATACAAATATTATTTTGTGATAAAATTAAAAAGAGAGAGACTATTTTAGTAATATTTAAGTAATAATTAATTTTTTTTGTCAAAATTTAAGTAAGGCCCATATTAAAAGGAATACTGCTATGTGAGGTTTGGAATTGTAACTCCATAGATATCTTTATCAAGCAATGTTGTGTTATAGCATTGGTAAATTTGATGAATCGAATCACTACTATCAAATATAATCAATCCCAAGGAAGGATTATCAAAATAAAGAGCATAATTTAAAGTATCAACTGATGTAAAATGTACTTTGTTCTTATTCGAATAGATAAAATTATTATTTTTTCTCAAAATTTAATTCATAAAGAGGAATGTTTCATTTTCTTCACTAATAAATACTATATACTGTTTTTAAAAGATATCTATTTATTTAATTTTATCTTTGTTTTGGTTATTAAATGCTTCTATAGGAAGTATTTAAGTTGGGGATTAAATATCTAAATAAAAAACTTATGTTCTTCCTATCAAATATACAATGCTTTCATTATCGTCTAAATAACTAAATTTTATTTGTTGGATAAATTAATTTTGATCTAAACTTGAATTTAATTAAATTATGCTTTGAGATTATTACTCTATATTATACAAATAGACGTTACCTAAGCTGCTCAACACAAAAATTAATTTGTTATTTGCTTGTTTGGTATCTTTTATTTATTCTCCTTTTTAAAAATTCATTTTTGTAATGAGTCTGTAACTTTATTTGTTGAAATCTATCAAATAAATTTCGCCTGTGCTAACTATAAAAGCTGGATTAATTTATTATCTCAAAGAATCAAACATTATTATTTTATTGTTCGAGCTTAATAAATTGTGTAGATCCAATATTATTTATTCTACTTATTATTGTTTCCAAGTACTGAGCAAAGTGAGCTAATTAGTTTATTTTTATAAAAAATAGAATATAAAAATACTATTCCAAATAAGAAAAGATTTTAAATTACCTAGTAATTCAAAACATTTATATGCACCAAGTAACCATTCGATTCTAAATAAATTAATGAGAGTTGGTTTTAATTAGGTATTTAAGTGCTATTTTTGAAGGAAAAATCCCATAAATTAAAGAAAGAAACAATTCCATCAGACGAATAAACCATAAAGGAGTCATCGCTATCAAATATTTTAGCGTATTTTATATTTTTAATGTTGATATCTTGCTATTTAACAGGATAATTTTAGTTATAATCCCAAGCAATTATGATTCCCTACTGTTCATAGGTAATGTAGTAGTTATATTTTTAGCTTCTCTAGTATCCAATAATGGGATTCTAGTGGCAATACATATTATGCTCATTTAATAATGAGCATTACTATGAATTTATAAAGTGAAGCAATAGCGATAAAAAAATAAATATCTAATTGATCATATTATAGATGTCTTAATCTTAAATTTGTTTCTTAATTATAGATAAATATCTTTAATTAAATATTCAAAGAATTAATTTTAATACAAAAAAAAATAATAAGCTTTATTAGCTTATATGGTATTCTAATTTCACTTGCTTGAACTCAAATTTATTTACATAAAACCCAAAAAAAAAGTCTTCTAATTATTATAATGTTAATTCAATCATTCTGACAAAATATATTGAGTACCTATTACTAATCAAATTTTATCTTACTTTAGCTTAAATAAAAATAAATAGTTTTCTTTTACTTTAAAACTTTTAAAAAACAAAATGAATAATAAATTTCTAGCAAAAATATTTAATCTTTGGTTACTAAAATAAATTTTGAGGTTCACACTTACTTAAACAAATAATTAAATATACTTAAGTTTTTTTACATCAAATGTAAAAAAGAGTAATCTATAAAAATGTTTGTATTTTTAAATATAAAGTAAAAATTGTTTTTAAAAACAAATAAACACATCAAACTTATATCAATCAACTTAAAAATAGAATTTATTTTTTCTAATAATATTAAAATAATTAAAATTTTCTTTCTAATTTATTAAATTACTTTTAAATAGAAATGTAAACTAATAAATATATATTAGATTTTCTATTAAAAAATTTAAAAATTTCTATCTTTTGTTGTCGGCCATACTAAGGTGGGGAACCGCTTGGGAAGTCCCAGTGTAGACAACCTTTTTTAATAAAATGATATTTAATTTTTTTTTTAATTTAAGATTTGTGAATAATCTAATCTTTTTTATTCCTTAATATAATTTTATAATTTTAAATATAAGTATGAAATGAATTGATTAATTTTGTTGTCGGCCATACTAAGGTGAAAACACCGGATCCCATTCGAACTCCGAAGTTAAGCGCCTTAAGGCTGGGTTAGTACTAAGGT
>JH720034.1:314974-336999 GCA_000231845.2 Tetrahymena malaccensis 436 | reverse complement strand
TTTTGTTGTCGGCCATACTAAGGTGAAAACACCGGATCCCATTCGAACTCCGAAGTTAAGCGCCTTAAGGCTGGGTTAGTACTAAGGTGGGGGACCGCTTGGGAAGTCCCAGTGTCGACAACCTTTTTAATTATTTTGAATTAATATATTTTTTTAGTTTTAATAAAGATAAAATTAAATTTTAAATAAATCTAATTTAGATAATCCAACAAATAGCAACATAATAAAATCTGATCATATTAAATTTTTCTACTTTTGTTTTTTAAAATATAAATATTTAGGATATTAGGTCAAGGAAATTTAACAAATAAAAAGTATGAATTATTTATTTATTTACTTACTTACTTAGAGTTTTAAAATTAAAATATGATTAGTTTAATTTCCAAGATTTAAAATAAATTAATTTAATAATGAAGTATTAAAATTGATTAAAACCAAACTAAAGTTAAGATAGTCTTAAAATATTTTTGAACTTTATATTGTTTATATATTTTAATCGAATTACGAAAATAGAAATATTATTTTTCCAAAATTTTTTAAAATTAGAATGATATCTAAAATAATGAAAAAATAAAAATGTTCTTAGTTACTAAAAAATGTTATTCATTTACATATTTTTTTGATTTTTTAGACTAACCTAAAATAGAAATAATTCAAAAAATTAAGGTAGGCAATTATCTTGACATTATTTCAATACTTGAGTCAAAAAAAAGTTAATTAACAAAAATTAGAGTTAATTTTACATGAATGTGATTTGTAAAAATATAAGAATCTGATATTATGTATAATTTCATTTTTATCAGAAAGGTGTTAAAAATCTTATTGAAACCTTCAAATTTCCTCCGATATTTAATTTTATAAAATTAGAATTTAATTCTTTTAACAATTATTTATATAAGTTAAAAATAAATTTTATTTTACTCAAAGAATATTCCAAATATTTATTAAAAATTAAATGTCTATTTATTTAAAAGTCTTGTTTAATGCTGATCAAAAATAAAATTAAATAAGGAACCTAATATTTTTAAAAAATTCAAATATTAAATATATTAATTCTTTCAAATATTAATTATCAGTTTTCATAAGAATATAACCCCTATAAAACTATATTTTGTTTAATATCTAATAAAGATAATTAAATTATCTAATAAAAAAGTAAATAAAATAATGTCTAATTTAGATAAAAACTACGATATATTATTTAAAAAAATATCTTAGTTTATAACTTATTCTCAGAAAAAACTCTAAAGTTAATAAATTTAAAATGAGGATATATCGCCTTTCATTACTCAGTCTACCTGCAGTGATATATAAATTAAAAAACTAGAGAGATATATTAACTAAAACAAAAAGTATTTTTAGGCTAATAGCTTTAGTCTTATTAGAATTTACTCTCATTTATTAGGTTAATCACATTTATTTGGCTTTATTGTTAGATTAATAGGCGATGGTATGACTGCTTTAGGAATCTTTATTATAGATTTAATAACAGAAGAACTTAAAAATTACAACTATTAAAATTAAAAATAACTTATTTTTATTGTTTTACTTATGCTTGGATTAGTTTTGAATTTTACAATCAGAAATCAACTAACCTGCTTATCAGATTGGCTGTCTTCTAAGCAACAAGCTTAAATGAAAAGTACTTTGTAATACTTGATCTATAAAAAATCTCTTTTGGTAAAAGATTTCACATAAATTATTTAAACAAATGGATAAAATTTATCAAAAAATGATTAAAAATCTCAATCATAAGAAGATAGTGTGGATTCATCCTCTGTGGAATCACCTAACATTAACAACTTGCTTACATCCGATACAGAAGATCAAGCTCTTATGTTTGAAAGGTTTAGCAGTCTTGGTGTTAATTTTACAATGTTAGTTGCAGCTGCTTGCTTAATTTATTACAAAATAGGATCTTCTATTTTAGGTGGATCTAGTCTCTTCATTTTTATCATTTGCTTTAATTTCATAGCAAACTATTTGGTTAAAGTAAGTATTCATTTTTAAGGAACAAAAACATACGATTTAATTTCAAATAAATTTATATTATAGATTTGCTTAGAAAAAATGTACACAGCTAAAGATCAAAGAATCTCCTTAAGTAAAGATGTTATTGAAGGAATAAAAAGCATTAAGTTTTTAGGATGGGAGGATATATTCCTAAAAAAGATAAATGAAATAAGAAAAAAAGAATTCAAGTATTTACAGTTAGCTAAGATCTGTGAATAGTCCCTAAGTGTTATGTTTTCTTCTGTGAGTTGTTTTTTATCATACACTTTTATCACCACTTTTGTAAGTAATGGAAATAAATTGTAAGATTCAAATGTTTTCACAATTATTGCAACATTCAGCTATTTTACTTTTACTCTTACTGCAGTTCCTGAATCTATTTAATCAATACTAAAATGCTTTATTTCTTATCGAAGAATCTAAAGTTATTTGAATTTGAAAGAGATAGATTAAAGTAACTTATTTAATCATGTAGCAATTTTAAAAAAAAATTTATTTGATGTTCAGATTATTAAATAGAAGATGATGGAAATAAGTAAATTTTGTTAAATGAAGTAGCTATTTCAATAAAAAATAAGAAATTTATTTGGCCAAGTAATTCGATTTAAAGATAGTCAAAAAATCCAATTCTCAATCAAAAAACATAAGAAGATTTTGAAAATGAAGATTAATTTTAATTATGTGCAGAAAATATTGAAATAAAAAAAGGCTCTCTTAATTTTGTTATTGGAAAAATAGGTATTTTTACTTATTTCGAAATTTATAATTTAATTATGTTTTATAGGTTCTGGAAAGACAGCTTTTCTTCTGTCAATTTTGAGAGAAATGGAACAAAAATAAGATAAAGGTCAAATAAAATCAAATGGAGAGTTTTTTGTCAATGGTACTTTGGCATATGTCGCACAAAACCACTGGTTGTAATCTAAGACTATTAAGGAAAATATTTTATATGGAGAAGAATATAATTAAGAACTGTATAGCAGGTGCATAGAACTATGTGAATTAAAATTTGATTTTGGGTAATTTTCAAAAGGTCACTTAAAGGTTCTTTCATCAGAGGGAAGCAATTTAAGTGGTGGATAGAAACAAAGAATAGCACTTTGCAGAAGCTTATATGCAAATAAAGATATTTATATACTTGATGATATTTTTAGTAGCTTAGATGCTCATGTTGCTGAAAGAATCTTTTAAAATGTTGTTGTTAATTATCTAATAAAAGAAAAGTAAAAAACTGTAATTTTAGCTACTAGTCATTATTCATATTTACTCTCATAATAAACATCTAATATAATTTATATTTAAAATGGAGTTATAGTAAATGATAAAAATGTATAAAAGAAATACATTCAGGATTCCTTGCAATAGCAAATAGAATATGATTTATAAACTAGCCAACCTTAAACTTTTAGTCAAATACCTGATTCTAATTAAAATCATGAAAAAATATCAGAAAACTCTAAGTAAAACACAAAAGTAAAAAAGCAAAGCATCTAGGAAATGTCAAGTGAAGTTGAACTTTTAGATAAGAATAAAGTAGATATTTTTCTAATTAAAATAATTTAAAGCTTTTATTTAAATCTTAGGAAAGAGTTATTTCAACAAAATAAGACATTTTGAATTCTGAACATGATGAAAATGAAGAAGAGAATTAAGAGGAATTTAGGGTGCAAGGAAAGATTAAAATTAAGACTTATTTAGATTTCTTTTAAAGTATGACTCTTTTTTTAGTTGTAATCCAAGCTTTACTTTTCTTCATGGTTTAAGGAGCTTGCACGTTAATAGATTATTGGCTTAAAAACTAGATCGATTAAAATGAAAATCAAAACACTGTATTGCTGTTAATTAATCAGCAATTCAGAGAATTTGAATCTGGTTACTTGTTTTTAATTAGCCTTCAGCTTATGATAGCATTATTATCTTATATCACATTTATAATAACATCATCTTTGAGCAGTAGTAGAATTTACAATAAGTTGATATATTGCATAATAAATAGCAAAATGCCATTTTTCGATAAAAATCCAATTGGCAGAATATTAAATAGACTCTCAGACGATATCAATTCTATAGATGAATCATTGCAAAAGTAATACATGTACTGTTTAGAATAAGTTGCGTATATCATCGGGTATTTATTAATCATTTTTCAATTTCATATATTTTAAAAATATTTTTTCATCATTTAGTTATGTTTCTGGTATATGTATTCAATATCCATGGATGATATTTTTTTTCACAGTTGTATTTGTGCTAGCGGTAGTATTTTCAAATACGTATAGACCTATCAGCAGAGAGGTAACTAGGTTAGATACTATCAATTAAGGAGCCTTACTAAATCATATTAATGAATCTTGCAAGGGATTTTCAACAATAAGAGCTTTTGGTAAATAGGATTATATGATTGATTAATATCTTGAAAAACTAAGAAACAATATTAATTCGTATGTAATTAGCTTATCATTACATTCTTGGGTTTATTCTAGATCCCTTTTACTAGCTAACGGAATTCAATTGATCATAGCATTAACTGGAATAGCTCTGATTATCTTGGATCCTTCTATCAACAAAGACATCATAGTCCTTACATTACAATACTCAATTCTTTTTAGTAGTAGTGTAGCTGAAACAGCAGTTGCTTTTAACTAATTTGAAATAGAAATCATTAGCTTTGAAAGAGTGAAATAATTTTTTTGTAATGACTTAGAAAAAGTTAATGAATAGCCTAAATAAAAGCCTTAAGATATCTAATAAAAAGACAATTCTATAGAAATTTCATTTGACAATATTTCATTAAGTTATGAAGCTCAATCAGAAGAAAGCTTAAATAACTAAAATATTTAATATGCGTTAAAAGACTTTTCTATGCAAATTAAGAAAGGAGAAAAGGTAGCTTTCTGTGGTAGAACTGGGTCTGGAAAAACTTCTATTTTTAATTGTTTGTACAGACTTTATTCAATATAGAATGGAAATATATTTATACAAGGATAAAATATTTAGAGTTTAAGTCTAAAGCTGCTTAGAGACAAAATTTCTATTATTCCTTAATTTGGTTTTCTTTTTAATGCTTCCCTTAGAGACAACTTAGATCCTCTCTAAATTCATTCTAAAGAAAAAATAAGTAATATCTCTAAAACTTATGAATTATCTTTAGATTCTCGAAATAAGTATTTAAAATATTTTTGTTTTGTTATTATATCTTAAATTATTTAATTAATAAACAAATAAGTGCTTCTTTAGATTTGGATTTTGAAATTGAAGAAAGTGGTAAAAATCTCTCTAATGGCTAAAAGCAAATCCTCAATTTTTTGAGAGTTGCTATCAATAACAGGGAGCTGATTTGCCTGGATGAAGCAACTTCTAATATGGACCCTAAAACAAATACTCTGATTTCAGATAAAATATTTGAATTAAGCTAAGGAAAAACTTTGCTTGTTATCACACATAGACTAGAAAATATTGAGAAATATGACAGAATAATTGTAATGGATTGTGGTTAAATAGTTGAGAGTGGTTCTTATTAATAATTAGTTAAAATTAAAGGAGGTTTCTTTAATAAACTCAAATAGAATAAAGAATTATGAAAATGTTTAATAATTTTATTTAAATTAAAATTATAAAATTAAAAATAATGTATTAACAAATTTAATTATTAGAATTAATTAGTAACTAATTATAAGGGTTTTATATTTTTATATAATATTTAAATCTTAAAAATTTTCTTTAAAAATCTTGATAAATAAATAATATTTTCTTTTAAAACAAATAAAAATATTATAATATTAAATTAAAATCTATTATAAAAATAAAATTTTATATTTTAAATTCTATTAATTAATTAAAAAATTGTAAAATAAATATTTGATTTTAATATTTAAAATATTATTATTTTTTAAATTAATTTATAATATAGCAATTCTAGGAATTAAATTCTCGTGTTTCCACTTTCACAAGAATTTAAAACCTGGAAGTGCTATATATAATTAGAATTATATTAAAATAGTTTTCAATGTTTTATTCAATATTAAAAACTTAATGAACTGAGTAAGTTTTCTTCAAAAATCTTAAAAAATAAAGAAATATGAAAGGTATTCAATAACTCTTAAAGTTAAATTTAATAAATAAAGGCAATCATTTTTGTAAATTATAAAAGGTTTTTTAAATAAAAAAATTAAAGATTTATAAAATTATAAAATAAAAATAACGAAATTAAAGTAAGAATGAAAATATAAGTTAAAAAGGAATGAATACAAACAAACATATAATTTTTTAGCTAATTTAAATTTATGTTTGTAGCTTTTCTATTTTATTGTTTAATTAAATATATTTTTAATTGTTAATTCTAAGATAGATTTATATCAACATTTATTTTTAAAAAAGATAAAATTAATTAAAAATCTTATTATATAAATAGATTAAATATCATTAAATGATTGATTGATTTTAGATTTGAGAATCATCCGATTTCCTTGAAGAATTTAAATTGTTAAACAAATCTTAGATTTTAATTTGATTCCTATAATCAACTATATTTTTACTCAGATTCTCTACATCTATGAAAACATCAACATCTTTTAATGAATTTTTTTAATTTGTTTACTCTCCTGCTTATTATTCTTAATTTTCTTGTTGTTGTTGTTGGTTATTATGCTGATATTATTTTATTTTTATTTTATTTTTTATCATATCATTTACTTCACTTGATAAAAAGATGAAATCTAGCGTTTTATCATCATTGTTTTCTGAATCTGATTCTGATCCTGACTTTTTATTTAAAGAATTTATTTTTTCTATATTCTTAGTTTGCTATGTTACATTCTAAGAATCTAGAATTTATTTCTCCATAATAGCTTTTTATTCATTTTCGTTTGAGTGTTATTTTTCTGAGACTTCTTTACTTTATTTAACTGAATTTTATTCGCCTTTTTACTATTTATATTAATTATAATTCAAACTCATTTTTTGCAATTCATTCATATTTGCTATATTAATTTAATTAAAATCTTAAAGTTAATCTTCATCGTCATCATAAACAATCAATTATAAAGGTATTATGGGTATATTAGTCTTGTTTCTTTTAATTATGTTTTAATTTTTAATAAAGCTTAAAGTAGTTTAGTTATCATTATTTTCAGTATTTTTAAATTCATCAATTTAGTCCCTACTTTAGTTGCTTTAAGCTTCATCAATTTAATCTTCTTAATCGATATTTGCTTCCTATTTTTAGTTTTATTCTTCTCCAAAGCTTGTAATTAATTTTTCTTAAACTCTATTTATAAATGATGGAAAAACATCTTTTTCATTTAGCACAGGTAACGCAAATTCATTGTTTTGATCGTTAAAGTACTCATTTTTGTATATTTATCGTTATATACTATAACGATCAGTGTTAATTTTCATTTCAGAAGGAATAAATTAAGAGGCTAGTAAATTATGAGAAATTTAATCTTAATTACTATCAATTTACCTGTTAATTTCATTTTAAATAAATTCATCATCAATAATATTTGCTTAATACTTTGCTTTTTCATTTATAACTTTTAACTAAGAATTAATTTTTTCTTCAGCTAAATTTTAATTTTATGGGAAAAAATCTTATTCATTTAGCTTAGGTAGCTCAAATTCATTGCTTTAATCATTTAAACATTCTAATTCTTGTATTTATCTTTATGTGTTTGAGCGCATTTCAGAAGGAATTATCTAAGTTACTTATGAAAATTGAGAAACATTTTCAAATTTATTCTCATCTTCTTTGTAAGAATCTTTTTAGATTAATTTATCTTAATCAATATTAATATTTGATTGCTGATTAACTATAATATTAGAGTTTAGTTTTTATTAATAAACTTTGTTAATATATGATGGGAAAACATCTGATTCCCTTAAAATAGGTAGGTTAAAGTCATTATTTTAATCATTAAAATATTCAGTTTTGTATATTTATCTCTCAATATTGCTGCTTTCAGAGTTGATTTTCATTTCAGATGGAATTATCTAAGATGGTGCTGACTATTGAGAAAAGTTGTCTAAGTTATCAGGTTATCTATTAGTGTCTTTTTAAATAGATTCTAAACCGTTACTTTCAATTTAAATCAAACTTTTCTGGTTAATTAAATTTTTAAACTCTAAATTAGGCTCATTTTTAATTGTATAAAGAGATATTTTCTAATTCCTAATTATAAAAAATGGTTTGTTTAAAATTAAATAATAAAAAAAACTTAATTTTACACTGAATTCAATTACAAATCTTAACCTTCAGATCTATTTTTCAAGCTTGAATTCTTAAGCTAATCATTTGAAGTTCCTAAAGAATAATTAAAAATGCATGACATAAAAATTATTTTAATATTATTTACCTTTCATCTTACCAAGTTAGCTGATTTGCTAACAAATACTCTTTATATCTTTAGATTTCTTTTCAACAAAATCTTCCCATAATATTTAACTGTTTTGCCTTTTGCTTGCAAGCCATAAATGAGTGTTCAATCTATTATTATATATAAATAAAAGTTTAGCTATATAAAAGGGATTTTTAAGTTTACCTTAGCAACTACCAATTAGCGAGTTTTTTCCATGGATTTTCATTGAAATATTTGGAGTGCTTTAATAGATATGGGAATTGTTGTATAGTTTTAACCTTAAGCTAGTTAATAAAGTAGGAGTTATTGGTCAAAATACAATCTTTAGTAAGGAGGATACACATATAAATTATAAATATGACTTGAATCCCGAAAAGTGTAAAGAGTATCCATTATTTATTAATATACTGATTGCTAGAATTGTACAATGTCGCTAATAATATAATGATTATTTAAGCTAGTGAGCTTCTCTGGTCTATTAGGTTTATCTATTAATTGAGGTAAGGCTTGTGAGTGTATGATAAGTAAATGTAGAGTAAAATTATAAATGAAATACAAAATCCTTGCTCTATAGGAAAGTTATTAAAGTAAACTAACGAGAGAGTTATAAAAACTCTTTCATACATTTTTATAAATTCCCAATAAAATTTATTTTGACGATACTCCTAATAAAGATACCCATATCTTTGGATAGTTTAGAACCTGTCGAGCTTTTTATTCTTAGAAGCCACATAAATTCTATAAAAAAATATTAAAGGCACTATTAAAATCCAAATTATTATAGCAGGAATGGTTAGAGACAAAGTGAACAAAATATGAGTTGAAGTCCAACATTCTTCGGTTAATTGACTAAGCATATAACTTCCAGAGTTACCAAACTAGCGACAAGAAATAGATTTGAATAAAATTTAAGCAATACCAGTTTGCATAAAAATTAAGAGCATGAGTAGCATTGAGTAAATGAATTTCTTTTCGAATTTAAAGCATCTGACTAAGACTAAAATAAAATATCCAATCATCAATAAAATAAAAAGAGATATAGGTAAAATTTAACTCCATAAAATACGATAATAAGCAACAGGAATAGAAAAAGGTAGGCTATCTAAATAGCAATCAAGAGAAAATTAGCTTGTAGAAATAGGATCCCCGATGATATTAAACAAAGTAAATATTTAGTTAGGAATAGATATTTTCATTTAGATAACACTCATTGAAATTTAGAAGAAGTTCATAAAGATTTTGCTATACAAACTAAATTTATCAGCTTATCCGCTCGAACCTACTGCTAATATATGACATTTACGTAAATACGTAGCATATAAATATTGCTAAGCCCTATTTAAAAAAATTTAATTTAATTAATCAAAAGAAATAATTTAAATTTTATTTTAAAAATAAACCAAAGAATTTTGAAATAATTTCTCAATTTATTTATTTATTTCTATTTTTAATAATTCAATTATTTCTATTTTAAATTAAGCTACTCTTTAAATTTTAAAGATATTTTCTTCAAGTACTATTTAATGCTTTCAATTTTAAATAATTATTTTTAGAACTAAATATTTAACTTTTTATTCAAAGTTATTGACAATTTTTTATTTTATTTAAAAAATAATTACATCGAGCTTATCTTGGAGATTGAGTATATGATATATGCCACCACTCCAATAAATGGTAGGACTATTGAAGTAAGACCTTATTTTATCTCAGAACATTTATAGCATTAATTTACCTTATTTGAAACCTAACCATACCTCTAATTCCACATTTTTTTTTCAATATCACAAGTTTCACATTAAGGACCTGTAAAACCCTCGACACAGTAATTATTTTCTTCTAATCCATAACAGTTTTCTGGAGAGTTCTCACAATAAAAAATTTCATCTGTTTACTAGCTTTTACGCCAATATCCAGGTTTTAGAACAATTTAATTTAACTTACAAAAAGATGCTTGCTCAAAAGGACAGAGTTTGCAAGTACTAACTTACTATATGTTTGGATCTAATAAGGAATATGTTCCTATTTTAAATAATACTTTTTATAATTATTGTTTTTAGCAAAAGAATTTACCTTCTTCACACACTTTACAAGAAAATTGTTAGCAACTAGGACAAATGTTCTCAAATATTTCTCCTGTTATGCATTTTCTAAATTATATTTTAACTTTCAAGGGAGGAGATTGTAAAAAGACATCCTAACTATTATTAAACACCTTCAAAGATGGTATCTAAATAAAAAGTTGCTGTTCTTTTCCTGGCACACCTATTATTTACAAATTTGTAAATACAAATTTATCGTAATCATATTTTGCAGTAATTTGATCTTTCAAAAAAATTTCATCAGAAAATGCTTTTGCATTCCCATTTTGCAGCTAAATTATTATTTAATCACTATTTGAAGTCACCCCATAGCCTTTCTGCTAAAGTTTTACAGGATTAAACTCTTCATCTTTTTTTATAAATTGAGAATATTTAAAAAATAATTCATTTATTTTAAATTGCTTTGTTTACCTAATAGTTGCAGAGATAAATTAGCTATAACATCTCCACTTCTAAAGTTTTCGTATATTAAATCTGAGCCAACTATTTAATTATCAGATTTGATAGCTAAAGGAAATGAACCAAAATTCTGTCCAAATATGGTTGCTTTATTGTTTTACACTGTATTATTATATTAGTCTGAAGTTAATTTTCTTAAATTAGATTGAATAGAGCTTATAAAAGCATCTGGATAAGGAGGTGTACGATCTAAACACCTAATAGCACCACCTATACTTGAAAAATTTTCTTTAATAATGCTATCGTATAATGTATAATTTGTTCTTTTAGAATATATAGCACCTCCTCCAACTTTTGCAGAATTACCTTAAAATAAGCTTCTCTTAATTTCATTTTAAAATGTTTATTAATAGAATTTAAACTGCTCATCATTGTAGATATATAAGGCTCCTCCATTTACAAAAGCAATATTATTCTAAAATATAGAATCTTCAATAATAAAATTCTAAGTATTTTATATATTTAGACTACCTCCGTTTGTAGCTTTATTTTAAATAAAATTGCATTTACTAACAATAAAATTTTCAGAACCAAAAATAGAAACAAGGCTCGTTTCACCGTCATATTAATTTTATTTTATATCTGAATTGAGTTAATTTTACTGCATTTAATTAAGTTAATAACTTTACACTTAATTTACTTGATTTTAGTTAAAATTGAGTTTTATCAACTAAAAATACCTTGCATTAATATAAATTAAGCTGGCTGGTATGCTTTGAATGATGTTTTGAGTGAAGTTGCTCTCAATTATTGTAATGTTTTGGTATTTGAGAGTTTTTTCAACATAGATGTTTTCAAACTTTTAATCTTGATAGGTTGGAGAGTATTAAATTAATTAAACATCAACATTATTTGTAAAATTTACTTAATTCATATTTATTTATTTCAGTCCACTCATTTTCACTAAAATTGACTAATAGCTTTGTTGTAGATCTTTAATAAGCCTGCTATTTATGAAATAAATTTAAATCAGATCAATTTATTAAATCATCTCTATGTTAATTATATTTGAATCAACTAATTAAATGTTCTCAAATTTTAAATTTTAAATTTAAACTTTTGTTTTTTGGTATTCATCTTTCTGATTTTCGATGTCAGCTCCAATAATATGAATTAAGTTGCTGCCAATCAAGCTAATATCTTTTATATTCGTTTATTACATGTTTATTATTTAAGTGTTATTTATTAAAATATAGCTCATGTTTTTGACAGGTGTTTGCAAATTAAATTTAGTGTTATTGAAAGTGATAGTTTAGAATTCCTAAAAAATGAATGAGGATGTTGAATTTTAAGTGTCAAATGTGACTGATTGGAATGTGATGTTATCAATTTATTTTTATAAATAATCTGAACTTCTTAATTTGTTATTAAAAAGTATTTGAGAGTTACCTGAAACTATTTTTAGATTTTCTAGGTAAAGTTCAACAGGGTTAAGATAATCCAAGAATTCATTTGTTATATTTAAAATAGGTTAAGCAGAATTGCCTATAAAATCTAATGAATAATCTTAATTAAAATCAGGCAATTAAAAATTTATTTTACTGAAGAGACCATCCTTAAAAACAATTCTGTACTTTAAAATATCGCTCTAATTTTCCAACAATAATCTACCAGCTTTGAGAGAGTTGAAAATGTATTCGATGTACCCATAAGAGGGATTTAAAATTTAAATCACACATTAATTATTTTATTCAGCAGGTTACTAATTACCTTATTGTTGTGAAATAACCAATTAAGTTAGAATGCTAAAAACAGTTCCTAAATTATTAAAACCAATTATTTAATGATTTTAAATACCTCCCTGTTAAGCTTTTAGCTGAATGTTTATGAATTTAGCATTATCTATTGGAAAACTCTTTATTTACACAAATTAATTGGCTGTTTAATCAAAGTAAAAAATGAATAGATTTGAAGTTGTTGTTAAGATTCCTAAATAATCTTTATTATTGATGCTTCTCAAATGAAAATTGCTAATTTAAATAAATTGTGGATCTTTTAATATTTGATAAGGATATAAAGAGTCCTAATTGAGCAAGTCAATCTAGTAATTTGTGATAATGGCTAATGTTTTTATATCTAAAAACATTTTAAGAAACATAGTTTTTGTCTATCTAGTTGGGACATTGATGACCTTATAGGCTGCTATTTTTGAGAAATCACTTTGATACTAAAATATAAACAATCTTCCTAGATTTTAAGTTAAAAAATACACAAGTTACCTAGCTTCTTCATACATACAAGATCTTACTGTTCCAATCACTTGGTTAGTAATTGAGCCATTTAATTTGAAATTTTCAACGATATTTAAACTAAAAATCTTTTACAAAGGCTACTATAAATTACCTTTTCTAGAATAAAATTCTGTTTTTTGTCCATCATAAATTACTACTAAAATTTAATGTTTGCTATTGATAGTTAAAGAAGATACAGGAAAATCGCTTAAAACAGATTTATTTATCATCTTAAAAGTTTGACTTATAATATTTATATCATAAATGTTATTTTACCAATCAGCTGCGATCATCATCACCCCATCAGTTTAAACTAAGTTTATTAAGCTACCCAAATTAACAACTAAGGAAATCTAAATTTAATAGCTACTATCATAGTTAAGTAATCTGATTTTGTCTCTATCAAAAACAATCATTATAACTTTACTTTAATTAAAGTTAACTATCTCAAACTATTAAATTCCATTAAATGTAGCTTTATTTTTAATTTATTTTGTCAACCTATCTATTAAAATTACCTCATTCTAAGTTTTAGCTGCTAAAAGATTGTCTCTAAAATTAAGAATCTGCTTTAAATTAGGAACATAAATAGGTTCTTCGTAAATTTGTTAGTTGATGTTATAAACTTTGACCACTTCATCTCTATTCGGGATATACAAATTCAATTTATCTGATTATTATTAGGAGCTAAAGCTACTTAGAAAAGGATTATTATTATACTGTAAATCTTAATAGATATATGACGTGCTTGATTATAAAAGAAAAGATAGATCATATATTATCAAATTCAACCTTCCCAAAAAATAAATTCTATTATAAATTTTATCCACAAGAAGGCCTTAGCACATATTATTTTAATTAGTATATTAAACTTATTTTATGAATTGGCCCTACTTCGAATGGAAAATCAAACTTGGTTGATTTTGAGAGCATAAAATTAATTACTAACTCATTTCATCATATGATATTTAAAAAACATTAAGCTTTGTATTTATTTCAATAAATTAAGTGTCTTAAGATAAACTATAGCTTGTTTTTCCATTTATAGTATTTTGTATATATTCAAAGCGGATACACTTTGCAAGCCAACAGACAAATGCTTCATATTTTGTAAAAACCATAGAATGAGAGACAAAGCTGAATTTTTTAGGATTTTTTAAGAACATTATTTACTTAAAACTTATTTAATCGTGTACCAAAATATCTCCTACTTCACTTTCTATCCAAACAAATTGATGGTCATTATCTAAAGTTATCTTTGAAAATTTATTTTAGAGGTTAATGATGACAGGGGTTTAAACCAAAAACTCTGTATTCATAATGCTTTGTTGCAAGTTAAGTTTGTTTATCCTCAAAATTGACACAATTGTTTTATCAGATTAGTATAATATTAAAGAAAACTCATTAAGTATATAAAAATTACTATCAAATGCTACTAAATTAATCAAGGAACCATCTAAGTTAGGATCACCAGAAATATTTGTTGAAGCTTAACTTGGTTAGTCTGGCAAGTTAACACAGAAAACTCTCCCTTTCTAAACATATAGTGCTTAAGCTTGTATGATGATGAAAGACATGACTAGTTAATTTTAGATTGGATTTATCATGCCTAGAAATGTAAACTGTGGATCCTGTGAATAAATGGCAATCTAAGAGTTGGCATTATTTTATTAATAGAGTACTCCGAAGTAGCTATCTGTTGAAAAACACTAAATTATATTTGAATAGGTGCTATCTCCTAAAGTCTTAGCAACATTCAAGTTTATTACACTAGCTATAACTGCTGTTGTGTTAGTTATAATTAAAGCATAAGTTCTGTTGGTATTAAAGCAAATATTTGTGTAGTTTAATTATGGGTAGTTAAGTGTATTATATTAAACAAGCTAGTTATAAGTGACATTTAATCTAACTGAGAGAATATTGTTTGTAAAGTCTGTATTAGATATTGAATAAACCTAATTTTTATCAGCGATAATATCCTAAAACTATTTATCAGTGGTAAACATCCCTTCAACATTAGATTACGATTATTCGAAGTAAAAAATAAGATTACCATCGGCACTGCAATAAAAATACTTTGTTGTAGGATCAAAGTACACTCCAAATATATTAAGTTTAGTTATTCCTGACACCACACTAAAATAACCATACTTTGTATTTGCTTAGCCATATTTGTTGTTTGTATCGAAGTAAGAATAAAAGATTCTATACTCAATGTTATTATAAGCTGTCATGTAATTCAAACTTATCACTTTTAAAGCAGAATATTTAAAGAATAGCTCCATTGATGAGGAATATTTTCTTTTATAAAAATAATGTAAAACTTCTGTTCTTCCAGGATTAAACAATGTTATTCTCTTTTACTATGTTTGCAAAAGTATGACAGCTTAAGTATACATAGCATAAAATGTTTTACTATCATATAAAGTAAATTTAGCCAAATTTCCATCTACCGTAGGTAGAGTATAACTGTATGTTTCTACGTAAGCGGTATCTACATTACCAAAAACGCAAATATACTAAATATCATCGTCTATAAATCCTGATAATAGATTCTTCGTATATATTTTATTATAGAGTAAATCCATTTTGTTGGATATTTTCATAAAGCTAAATGAAAAGTTGCAAACTATGAGCAAATATTAATTTGTAGCAGAGATATCCATTTTTAAAAACCTAATAATTAATTAAATAATTATAAAAAATTTCAATTAAATAATTTTCACATTATTTAAATTTAATATTATTTATTTACTATCCCTTGCAAATCGCAACTCCATTTGATGCACCTAGTAGTAACATATTATCATCTAAACTCCATGCAGAAACACTAATGACTTTTAATTGATTTAAAATAACATAAATATTAAAATTTAGAAAGTTAAATTACCAGAATAATTATCAGATTAATAGCCAAATAATGTAATAATTTTAGCATCAGTGGAAAGCTGGTAGTTATAAAATTGAATATTAGGAAAACTTTAGGTGCTTAGTATAACTCCAGTTTTAAGATGCCTGATGTAAAACTAAGAGTTCTGTTTGATAACAAGCAAATACTATGTAACATTTGAGTACTAAATATAAGCTCCTACTATATAACTGTCCTCGCTAATTTCATAAATGAGGTCTTATAAATAGTAAACTTCTATTAAATTATAAGCATATTTAACTAAAAAGCTTTCTTTAACCAAAACCTTAGCATCTTGAGTTAATTAAGTTGATTCGTATGAAGAGTCATTTGGTATTGTATTGAAATTGTTTTTGTTCATATATTCGTTTGTAGGATTGAAAACGAACATTTTTTTTATCTGAAAGCTAGAATCGTATACAAGTAAATTAAATTGTGGTTAATTTGTGGTGATTAAGATCATCTAAGGTAAAGACACTATAGACTTAACTTATTACAATTTTCTATAGCTCAATTATGGTGTATATTTAAATAAGATATCTTGTTTGATAGTAGGGATTTAAGCTTAGGTCTATGACTAAAAAATTTTAATCTTATTTTTAAAATCAATATAAAGTAGTCCTTTAAAATTTGTATCATAATATGCCATTTAGATATATTCTGATGAAGCTTCTTCAGTTATCACATTTTCTTAGCCGTCCTTTAAGTCTAATTACACAATTTAATAATTGCAAATTAAATATAAAGAAGGCAATTAGTTATTCATAATATCCTAAGAAACAAAAATAAGCGAGTTGATATTGTATTTATTTTGATTTTAAAAAATGATAATAGGACTTGCTTATGAGTTTTTATTACTAAATCTTAATATTTACTATACAGAATTTTAATTTTTAATTGTTATGAAGTACTCACCAATTTTTCCTATTTTGACAATACTTACGCTACCCAAATTCTGTAATTTGAATGAGTTAATATTAGAACTAAAAACACCAAAGTTATAAAAAGTCATATTTGCGCTTTGAGCTAAAATCTCTCCTGTTTCTTTGAAATAATTTAAGTAATTTAGATTTTCATTTACAAAGTCTGAGTAAGTTAATATTGCACTGCTTTCGATGTTACTTAATATCAGCTAAACAAATAAAAAAATAAGTTAAAGTAAGTTAGATAAGATAAAAAGAATCGATTCTTTTTAAAGTCTAAAACATCATTTATGACATTTAAAATAGAGAAAATTATTTAAAATTTACCTAATTTTTAAAAGTTAACTGCAGAATTGATTTTCTTTATTCATCAATCCAGTATTATGATATCTATTAGTAAGCCTACTATTACTATAATTGCTATGTGTTTATGATGCTTAGAGTTTGAGGATCTAATCTAAGAAATGTTCCATCACTTGAAACAGCTAACAAGTAGCTCTCAGCCTTAAATAAAATAATTCTCTCAAACTAGAAACTTATGCTGTATTATTGCGAGTTTAACATTTTTTAATTCTAAAAATCCCAAACCATAATTTGCTCATCTCTGTGAACTGTATACATTATTCCTAAATCTAGATCTAATGCAAAATCTACAATTAACTATTAATTTTGTGTAGAAGCTTCTATCTAAGCAGTGGGACATGGCTGGATATCGTCATAAGACCTTATGTTGTCTTATCCTGTAGATTGAGTAATGAGGTATAATACTAAAATTGATAAATTCAAGCAGAATTGAAAACTTATGGCAATCATTTAAGAGCTAACTAATATATTAAAATATAGATTTATTTTAAAAGAATTAATTTAAGATTTCTTAAATGCTACGAACAAAATAATTCCAAATATAATTTTTTATTCGACCAAGAGTAAATTAAAAATCTTTTGACAAATTCTTAGTTCAAAAAAATAATTACAAAGTATTTATTTTTGCCCAGTGCTTTTATCACTAGCCTTTACATATAATAGACTCCTTTTTTATCCTTCAAAACTTAAAAATGAAAACTCAAATTTGATTAAATGCAAAATAGGTTCTTAAAATGGTTTCTAACCTGAAAGTTAAATTCAAAATACAAACATTTTTACTAATTATTTAATAAATTTTTTATTTTTTAAATAAAATAATTATAATTATTATTATTCTACCTTAATACATATATACATTTTTTTGATCACTCGAATTTATTTAAAGTTTATAATAATTTTTTTCTATAAGCTTAGAATGTAGGTGAGATTACTGTAACAATATAATTAAAAACCTCATTTTAAATAGGGGGAACTAGTTCAAAATAGCAAATAAATTTAATTTTTGTAATCAAAGTCTAACATTTTTGATTTTATTTAAAATTTATCAAATATTTATTTTAAAACCCACATTTTATAAAAATATTATAAAATTTATTATTTTAATAAAAAATATTTATAAAAATTTGAAGAAAATAAAATTTAGTTGTTAAGTGTATTGAGGAAGACATTTTAAGTAATTAATATTCTTATTAATGAAACTTTAATAAAAATATATCTTTTCAAATTCCAATAATTTTGATAAAATTTGTCTTAAATTTGATATCTAGTAAAATAAACTTATGATAATCTGCAAATGTTTCAGTTAAATTTGATTAATTTTAATTTTGAACAATAATCATGAATACGTTTTATAAAAATTATTTTAGTATTCTTAATATTAAATATAATTATGAGGATTATTCTTTTTTTCTGAAACATATCTTAAATCTAATTTGCCTCCTTATATTCCTATCATACTATTTAGAATTCTTTAATTTATTACTGCCTACTCACTTCCTTATATCTGTTAGATATCTTTTAAAAATCTCTCCAAGCACATTTACCTGTATTCAGAATCAACATCTACCTTTTCCATTAATTCTAAATGATTTTTAAATTATAAACTTGAGGATTATTGTGAATGTATGTAGTCCTCAAGTTAGTGGCTATTTATTGGATTTTAAATATCTGAAGAAGCACTAAGGTTAGACTCTTTATCACTGATTTCTTATAATTAGTTTACTTAATTTTCTTATTATTAGCAAGATTAATTTTATTATATTTCACTATTTTTTTCATAATCAATTAAATCACAGCCACACATATGAATAGCAGCATATTATTAAGGTGACAGTAGTAACTTTACAGCAGTCTTTAATCTCAAAAATTCTTTTTACATCTCATAAAAGCACATATTTTTATTTAGCTATTTGTTCAATCGATTTAATAACTATTGACTTTAATTCAACTTTTTTTTTCTTTTCAAACAAAATGAAGGAATCAAAAATCTCTTCCATCTTTTTAATAAAAATAATATTATAAATAATTAAAACTTTTTAAAATATTTTTATTTTAGGCTTAAATAATAATAAAAAATGATATTTTTAGATTAAAAAGAATTATGTTGATATACCTCTCGTATGTATTAACATTAAAATGATTGGTGTTGCTTTGAATTTCATTGTTTTGTTTAATTACTTTTTATGCTTTCTAACGATAATCTAAATTAGGGTAGTCTTAATCCACTTTAATTTCTTTTTCTTACAATCTTAAAGCTGTTTTTTTGTAATAATATTTAAGCTAAATACTTAAAAAATCTTAAGCTATGTATACGCTAGAAATAAATTAGAAAACGTATTGAGATAATAACAAAAAAGATGTAATCGTCCATACTTAAGTTAAAACTTCAGTAAATTGACTGTATTTAATTTAAGTATATTTCACTTAATTACCTAAATAAATTAAAGCTCCACCTAATCCTTATCCTTATTCTTTATTTGCCAAATTAATATAATTTTCTTTTGAAAATTAATAAATTTATTTAAAAGTTTATTTTTATTAGAAAAATAGACCTTTTTAAATTATTATTTCCTGTGGCTTAAGACAAAAATAATTTTGAAAATTTATTTTATCTTTTGTTATTTCAAATACTTATGTAAGTTATATTTCATAAAAGTTCTAATTTTTTATTGAATAGGCTTCTTAATAAAAATCTATTCCAATTTAAACATATTGCTATTAAAACAGCTAATCTAATTCTTCCTCAGTAGCACATCTAAAATTAGGGTTTCTTAGTAATTCTCCTGAGCATTTAAATATTTAAATAAATATCATATCCCCTTAAGTAAAATGCTAAGGATTACTTCTGAGAGGATTATGTGTAAGATCAAATACTAAATTTTGCTCTCCATCATAATGAGAATCAATAATGATTTCCTAATTTTTAAAACCATTTACTATTCTTAATACAATATCGAAATATTATATTTTCTTCTTAAATTCTATTTTAAGCAAGTCATCTACAATTGAAAGAGTTAAGTTTTTAGATAATGTATATTCATAGCTTTAATCAGACATTTCATCGTATTAAATAAATTAAGGTGTAGTTTGTCCAGAATCAATTTAAATTATGAGATAAGTAAAATAACTTAAGATGAATCCAAAAAGTAAAATAGAAAACAATCCTCCAACAACTGTTTACTTTGAGTATTTATTTTTATTAAGTTTGTACTAATATGGAGAACCAAATACATCAAATTATGATAAAAAGCATTATGTACTGCTCATTTTTAATTAATTTTTTTTGTTTTTAAATATTATATTTTAAACTTTAAATAATTGCCAATTTACAATCACAAAAAATAAGAAATTAAAAATAAAACTTTTGAAAAAATGCATTTAAAAGCTTGAAAATTAAAAATTATTGTTTGAATAAAGCTATTAAAATCCAAATCTTAATCTCTTATAAAGATAAAATCTTTAACAAAAATAATACGAATATGTATTACTAAATGAAAAAAAAATTCAGAATTTATTACTTAATTAGTATTTATCATTTTAGAAGTAATAAATCTATCAATTTTTTCTAAAAATTATGTATGGTAAAAAATTGAAGCTTAAGAGAGGAAATTTATATTACACTTGAATAAATAGTTAAGCAAATTTTGAAAATAATAAGATCAATTAGATTTAGAGGATATTATTGTTTCGAGTATTTTGATGTCCTATTTAATTGAATTCGCATATTTTAAAATATAAATAAATTAGAAAATATTCTACCTTCATGATATTATGGTTTAGCAAGCTAAAAGAATAATATAAGATATTTGATAGAAAATTTGTTAAAATAAATGATCTTAAATTAAAACTTTAACAAATAAATAATAAATTAGTTTTATATTATTTTATATGAAAAACTCTAAAAATTTAATTTTGAGCTTTCAACATAAGTTTTTTAAAATTATTTATTAATTTCATTTTTAACTACATTTAAAATTATTGTAATATTTATATTAAAACTTACATTTTATAAAAATATTATAAAATTTATTTTTCTAATAAAAAAATTTTTTAATTTTGAAGAAAAAAATTTAATAGTTAAGTGTATTTAGGAAGACATTTTAAGTAATTAATATTTTGTGAATGAAACTTTAATATAAATGGATCTTTTCAAATTCAAATAATTTTGATAAAAAGCGTCTTAAATTTGATATCTAGTAAAAAAAAACTTATGAATGATCTGTTGGTATTTCAATTAAATTTGAATATTTTAAATCTTGAATAATAATCATGAGTTCATTTTATAATAATTATTTTGGAATTGTTAATATTCAATATAATTATGAGGATTATTCTTTTATTCTGAGACATATCTTAAATCTAATTTATAGCCTTATATTCCTATCATACAGTTAAGTATTCTTTAATTTATTATTACCTGATCGCTTCCCTGTATCTATTAGATATCTTTTAAAAATCTCTCCAAACAGATTTGCCTGTATTCAAAATCAACGTCTACTTAATCCATTAATTCTAAGTGATTTTTACATTTTAAACTCAGGGATTATTATTTATGTACGTAATCCTCAAGCTAATGACTGTTGATTGGATTTTAAATATCTGAAGAACTAAGGTTTGACTCTTTATCACTTATTTCTTATACTTAGCTTACTTAATTATCTTATTGTTAGCAA
>JH720034.1:251239-298859 GCA_000231845.2 Tetrahymena malaccensis 436 | reverse complement strand
TTTGGGGAAGTTTATCCAGAATCAATTTAAATTATGAGATAAATCAAATAAGTTAAGATGAATGCAAAAAGTAAAATAGAAAACAATCCTCCAATAGTTGTTTACTTTTTGTATTTATTCTAGTTAATTTTTTACTAATAAGGAGAACCAAAGACATCAAATCTTGATAAAAAACTAAAACTTCTACTCATTTTTAATTTATTTTTTTGTCTTTTAATATTATTAAATATAAACTTTATATCTCCTATTTAAAAACATAAAAAACAAGAAATTAAAAACCTAACTTTTTGAAAAATGCATTTAAAAGCTTGAATAAAAATTATAATTTAAATAAAGCTAACAAAAATAATAAGAATATGTAATATTTAAAATGCCTCTGCAAAATTTAGTCTTACCAAAATCACTCAATTTTAAAAGGGCATCTGGTTATAATTATTTAAATAAAGAAAACGCATTATTTAATAAAAATTTAAAATATTTTGTTTGAATTTATGTTTTATATACATACCTTTTGCAGTATTTAGAATATCTATGTTTTATATACATACCTTTTGCAGTAATTAGAATATCTCAAAATTTACATTTTATAAAAATATCATAAAATTAGTTTTTTAATAAAAATTATTTTTGGAATTATTTACAAAATTAAATAATTGAAAATACTTTAATTAAATTTAATAATTTACAAAAGTACTTTATAAAGCAAATCTTTTAAAATTAAAATACTTTTGATTTGTGTGTTAAATTTAAAATAAATTTTTTAATTATGGGCATACGTTTAATTAAGTTTTTAATAATTTTAATATGAAAAAATAATCATGAGTTCATGTTATAAAAATTATTTTAGTATTCTTAATACTCAATATAATGGTGAGGATTATTCTTTTTTTCTTAGCAGTCTCTTAAATATAATTAGTTATCTTATATCCCTATCATACAATTAAGTATTCTTTAATTTATTGCTATCTGCTCACTTCCTTAAATCTGTTAGATATCTTTTAAAAATCTCTCCAAGCAGTTTTGCCTGTATTCAGAGTCAACATCTACCTTTTCCATCAATTCTAAATGATTTTTAAATTATAAACTTGAGGATTATTGTTTATGTATGTAATCCTCAAGTTAGTGGCTGTTAATTGGATTTTAAATATCTGAAACACTAAGGTTAGACTCTTTATCACTGATTTCTTGTAATTAGTTTACTTAATTATCTTTTTGTTAACAAGTTTAATTTTATTGGATTTTATTTCTTTTTTCATAATCAATTAAATCACAACCACACATATGAATAGCAGCATATTATTCAGGTGATAGTAGTAGCTTTACGGCAGTCTTTAATCTCAAAAATTCTTTTTGCATTTCATAAAAACACATATCTTTATTTAGTTATTTTTTTAAATTATTTAATAACAATTGATTTTAATTGCTCTATTTTTTTCTTTTCAAACAAAATGAAGGCACCAAAAATATCTTCCATCTTTTAATAAAATAATATAAAATATCAAATAATGAATCCATTTGTATATTATTTTTATCTCAACTGAGAAAATTATAAATTATAATACTTTCGGATTAAAAAAAATTTAATTGATATACCTTTCGTACCTAGATACATTAAAATGGTTAGTATTAGTTTGAATTTCATCATTTTGTTTTTTTATTTTTTATGCTTTCTAACGATAATCTAAATTAGAAAAATCTTAATCCATTTAGATGTTTTTTTCCTACAATTTTAAAGCTGTTTTTTTGTAGTAATATTTAAGCAAAATTCCTTAAAAATCTTAAGCTATGTATACTCTAGAAATGAATTAGAAAATATATCGAGATAATAATAGTAAAGATGTAATTGCCCATATTTAAGCTAAAACTTCAGTAAATTGAATGTATTCCATTTCAGTATATTTTACTTAATTATCTAAATAGATAAAAGCTCCACCAAATCCTTGTGTATTGTTTTACTAATAAACTTAACTTTCTTTTTAAAATGAATAAATTTATTTATAAGTTTAAGTAGATTAGAAAAATAGACCTTTTTTAATGCTTATTTCTTAAGCTTTTAAACAATATATATTAAACATATTTACTTTATCACTTCTTAACTCAAATACTTTTATAAGATTTGTTTCATAAAAGTTCTACTTTTTTATAGAATAACCATCTTACTAAAATCCTATTATGACTTAAAATAGTTACTATTAAAACAGCTAATCTAATTCTTCTTAAGTCGCACATCTAAAATCAGGTTTTCTTAGAAAATTTCCTGAACATTTAGATATTTAAATAAATATAATATTCCCTAAGGTATAATGTTTAGGATGACTTCTGAGTGTTAAATTTGTAAGATCAAAAACTAAACTTTTTTTTTCGTTGTAATGAGAATCAACAATAACGTATTGATCATTTGTATCATTTCCAACTCTTAAGATGATATCGAAATATTATATTTTTTCCTAAAGCTCTTTTTGAAGTAGACCCTCGTAAGTTGAAAGAATAAAGTTTTTGGATAATTTATACTCATAGCCTTAATCAGACATTTCATCGAATTAAATAAATTTAGGGGAAATTTATCCAGAGTCAATTTTGATTATGATATAAATAAAATAAGCTAAAATGAATACAAAAAGTAAAATAGAAAACAATCCTCCTACAGTTGTTTACTTTTTGTATTTATTCTAGCTAATTATATACTAATATGGCGAACCAAAGACATCAAATTTTGATAAAAAGCTTGATTTACTGCTCATTTTTAATTAATTTTTTTGTTTTTTAAATTTTTTACTATAAGCTCTAAAGAATATCCTATTTAGATACACAGATATGAGAAAATTAAAAATAAAATCTTAAAAAAATCTATTTAAAAGCTTGAAGGACAAAAATATAAGCTTTAGTAAATCAAACAAAAATAAAAAATTAATCTTTTAAAAAGATAAAAGCCTTTAATAACAATAATAATAAGAGAAGAAGAAGAAAAATATCTATTACTAGATGAAAAATAATTATTATTGTTGGAAATTATTAATTAAAAATATTTTAACTTTCTTAAAAAGTAATTGTTTCAAATATTTATGCTAAAAAATATATAATTATAAATTAAAATTTAAGAGAGAAAAATATTAGTTATCAGCACTTTGATGAATAGCTAAACAATTTTTAAAATATCTAGATAATTCGATATAAGAGAGAGGATATTTAATATAGTTTACAAACATTTTGATACTTAAAATAATTTTTATACTTTTAAATTTAGGATAGATTATAAAATTTATACTTATTAATACTTATTAAGAATATTAATGTTTATTGGGCATATAAATAATCTTTTTAAAAACAATCTAAACATAATATTCTTCATTAAAAAAAGCTACTTGTTTTTTATGATTTAAATAAATATTTGATATTTTATGTTTGCGGTAAAATTGTAATTTTTTAATTTTAAAAACTAGTTTATTAACTAATAAGAATTAAATTAAGATATTTTTTTAGTAAGTAGAAATAAATCTAAAAATATTAATAATTTTTATCATTAAATACTTTAAAAGTAAATCCTAAATAAATTACTTAATTTTTGATAGATTAAACAACAAAATATTAAATTATTTAAATTATTTTGAATATTTTTTATATCTATCAAAAAGGTGCTCATAAACAATTTTATATAAATCTTTATTCAACTAATAAAAATATGATTATAACATAAAAAAATAATGTCAGATTATTTCTTATTTTAATAATTCTAAAAATGCGAGGATAAATATTTAGTTTATTAATTGATAATCAAATATATTTTCTAAAATTATCTTAAAATAATAATAAAACTATTAAAAACAAATGTTAAAAATAATTTTTATCAAATAGTCTAAATAAAAAATTGAAATTTACTATTTTTAAAAACAAAATTTTATAATAATTTAAGATTTAAAATTTTTTAAAGAAATCAATTATAATCTCTAGATGTAATTTCTATTTTCAATTTAAGAAATGAATGAAATTATATCACTGATTAAATCAAATAAAATCATGAACATTTTCTGATGATTAATTAATTGAATTGATAATAAATATTTATAAATTGATTTACATCTCATCTATTTATAAATTTAAATTTTCATCAAACTGCTTAAAAATTACACCAAATGAATTAAAAAAAAAATATTAAAAAAGATATTTTTTACCAAAACATAAAAGATGACGATGCTTTATACTAGCAAGCCTAAGATCTGCAATATGTAATGAAGTAAATTTCAGATAAAGAGTAATACATTACATAATTAATTAAGACTGCATAATAAAACTATTCCATTTTAATTTATAGTAAATAGAAGCCCAAAAGTTCGAATATCAAATGTAGGAATTAACAGAAAGACCAAAGCCCGAATCTCAATAATGTATTATATAATATTTAAGGAAATAGCTATTATTTACTGATAATTTTTTATTCTTCTCAACAAAGCAAAAAAAGCATTTGAATGAACCATAAGAAAAGTAGGTTTAAGGATTTTAAGTAGACTATGAAAAGGCCAACATGGATAAGGGAAAGATGAAAGTAAATGGCCACAGTAACTAAGATTGCTAAAAGATAGATTTGGAAGCAGACAACACCCAAATTGATTAATTGAGCTTATCAAAAGATGTAATAAAATTTAATGGTCCTTTAATTTTACTAGCCGAGCAATAAGATGATGAAATAAAGAGAGCGACCCTCAAAATTTAAAAGTTATGGAAAGCTAAATACCACACAATTAAAAAGATCAAACACGAATAATAAAACGATAACTAGAATATCCCATTAGCAAATGAATTTACATTTTAATTCTAGAAAAAAATCTTAAATGGATCTCCTTAATAAGATAGTAATATAAAAAAATCAGAAAGATCGCCTTAAAAAGTAATCTAAAAAAGTCCTTAATTGCAAAAAAATATTCAATCCCCTGAGAAAATATTAAAAGCAAGTCCTTAGATTGGAAGTCCATAAAAGTAAATTAATTAGGGGTATCTATAAAAATATTAATAGAAAAAGAACAATAATGGGTTAAGTGAGATGTAGTAAGAAAAAGAATCAAAAGACATTTAATAAGAAGCATAATAAGTTAATCTGAAAAAGGAAAAAGGATAAAATAGAGATGAGAACAAAAACTATAATTAATAATAGAATATTAATATATTACTAATAGAAAAATAGTCTTAACAATAGTAGTAATAATAGTCGATATTTAAAGACCCGAAAAAGGTTATAGTGGCTAATGGAGGATTTAAAAAACCTTAACTATAAAAAAATTGTACTGAAGAGAAGATAAAAAAGCCCTATGAAATATAAAATATAGTAATTAACAATAAATAAAATTAGTTAGAAAAAAGATATGTTGATAAGGAAGCAGTTGCTTAGCTGATTTAGTAGAATTAAGTAATCAACCTCTAAAAAAAGCCCCAAAGTGAGTAAAACAACTAGGATAAAAACAATTAAAAAGATAAAGCTGATCCTCAGTCTAAATAACTTCCCATTAACATAGATTTAAAGAAAGCCCTGATAGCTGAAATTATCAGTAAGCAAATTAAGCAGCAAGATAATACTGATTTGAAACATGATGGTCATGTTAATAAACCAAAAAATATTATATTAGATAAAGAACATCAAAAATGGGAATAAAAAGATAAAGATGTTCTTAAAAAATTAGTAGAGGTTTATGGGGATAAAAATTGGGAAGAATTAGCTTAGCACATGCCTAATAAAACTGCTATATAATGCCAAAAAATGTATGAAAAACTAAATTCTCTATGAAAAGCCTGCCTGTAATGAAAAATATCCTTTAAAAATCTATCAAAATAATAATTATAGTAAAAACAATATTTCTCTATTTATTCAAAATTTATAAATAATTTATTTGATAAAACATAATATTTTTCAAAATATTGTTTATTGTTTAAGTATTATTTCTAATTAAATTGTTATTGAGATATACTTAAACAGTTATTTATTTGTTCCATTTATCAAATATCGCCTGTCCTCTATATTATATATGGTTTTAACATACATATTTTTAAATATAAAAAATCATATCTGATACAATTTATTTGCTAATTAAATAATAAAATTGAAAGTTTATTAAGATTTATTAGTTAGACATTCTCATGATATATTTCAGACTGTTTTTATCTTATTTATATTGAATAGAGATTCACTTTATTTCTTTGCGCGAAATTTTTACACAAATTAAAAGAAAAGAATATTAATTTTTTCTAATTATTGAAAGAAAAGTAATAAATAAAATGGAAATTGAGAAAGTTGTTTTCCCCTTCAAAAACCAAAATTGGCATTAAAGAAAGAAATAATTGAAGGTATCCAAAAATCAAAGATAGAATAAGAATTTGAAATAAATATGTGCTTCTGAACTCACCTCTAGAAACAAATTTAATTGTATTTAATCATTTTTGAAATTTCATATTATAATATATTGATTTTTACAATTTTAGATATGTCAATCGAAGGTCCTCCTCCTTTGAAACCTCAAAAGAAGTACTGCGATATCACAGGATTCGAAGTATATTTATAAGATTTTACTAATAGTTTTTTATATTTAAATAAAATGTTTCACAAAACAAATTTTAAGCATTTTATTTTTTAAAACATATAATAAACAGTCAAAATACAAAGATAAATCTTCAGGTTTATAATACCACGATAAATATGTATATGAATATATAAATACTAGTGTAAGCAGACCTATGGTTGAATAATTTTTATCATTAAGGAAAATAAATGTTAATAATTGAAAGTATTTATCTAAGCTTAAATGTACAAATAAACTATATAAACATGTTTGCTAATTATAAATATGTTTGGTTAAAATCCATTATTAATTATAGTTAAATATTTAATGACTCTTAGTATTATGATTTTTTGTTCTATTAAATATAAATCTAATTGCATTTAATTGATCTATTAATTAATTTCAAGTTAAAATATTTTATATCAGTTGTATTGCTTACTCTTTAAAATGTTGCTTTCAAGAGCATAAAGCAATTAATCAACTATTTCTAATTAAAATAAGTAATGCATTTTTAAGTATAAAGTATTCTTGTTGTTTTTTGAATGTTTTAATTTCAATTCACTAAAAGCATAGAATTTATTTCTTCATCTTTTTTCTTTTCTTGCTCAATAAAGAGCCTTTCTTCGTTATTCAAGCAGTCAAGTTCTCCAGGAATCTTACAATATTAATCTAGATAAAATATTTTCCTTTAATTTAGCCAGTTTTATTTTAAAGTAACTCCTCTCTAAAGCTTTCCACACAAATCAATCTTTTTAAAAATAAATTTAATAGTTAACTTCTATGAATAAAGGAAACTTGTGTTTATTTGTAAAATAAAAATAATTTATTTTAATATTAAAATTTAAATTCCTCTTGTCAACAAAAAGAAAATAAAAAAGTTTATTTTAACTAATAATGTAAATGGACATCAAAATCACTTTTAATTGAGTGAGTTTTGATAAAATGCAAAGAAAATATTACCATTTTAGCTTTTTTAATACATCTTATTAAGGCTGAGTTAGTTGTCATCTGGTCATATCTGTACTTGGAATTCTCTGACCAAGGAGATGCTCTTTTAAATAGGAGATACTTGGCTACGTCAAACATTTTTTATTTAATAGCATAGTAAATCTTTTTAATAAAAGTTGCTTTAATTAGTTTAAATGATTTTTTTTTTTAAATTACTGGAGTTTTATTTGCAACATCCTTTTAATCAAAGTCAACGCCATTATGGATTAGCCATATTGATAGGCTTCTGTATTTCTTTTATATTGCTATATGAAGAACATTTTGTAAAAGCTATTTTTTAAAAAATAAACATATTTAAACAGAAAATGTATTTTTAAGTTACATGATCTCTTTCATATAAATATTCTAAGTTATTTCTTAGCATTTTATTCACTATTTCTAAATTTCCTTCTTTCAAGGATTTGAAAAGTACAAAGCTTCCTGGACGAGTAAAAGGTAGAGATGTGAAGTATTTATTTTCTAATGCCTTATTATATTAAAACAATAATAAAACAAATATTACTAAAGTTTATTTTACCACAACTGGATTGACTCCAATTTTATCACACTTATTAAAAAAATCTCTTATTGTTTGTCTCAAATAAGCATACTTTCTTGACATTCTATCAGCAGAGTAAATGTCTTGCTTTTTTGACTTTTGCTTTTAGAACCCTTTTACTTTTATTCTTCCATTTTTATCAAATTTCCAACATTTTTTCATTCCCTCTATCAAATCTCTATCATCTTCTTAATCACTTTAAAGCTTTTTTTTGTAAAGAGTTTGAAGCATGCTAATTTTATTCCTCATGTATGATTTCTAGTCTTCAATTCCGACTGCTTGATAAAAATCAGATCTTTAATTTTTACTCATGTATGGACTTGCTATAGGAGAATTAATGCTATTTAAAGGTGAATTCTGAAACATGCTGTCATTTTGAATTCTAGGAGATGAGCCTGATGAGACAAAAGAGTCTTGCTTGGTCATTTTATTTTTATTAACAAACTATATTCTTTATGCAAACTGAACCTTCCTAATGATATTTTTGAGTAGTTACTATCCCTTTGGTCCTTAATCTAATTGAAAAACAAATTTGTTGAACTATTGACTAATAAAACTATTTTAATTAATTTACTTTATTGTTACTAAGACACTTTTTCAATTGTATTTAAAAATTTATCCTCTGTTATTAATCCATATTAAAGTTGCCTATATGACTCTTAGAATTAATTTAAATTTTCTACTACTGAACTCATTTTCATATGCTTCTCCTCTATTAGATTTCTTATCTTACTCTTTAAATTCTCATCTTCCTAGAATGTAATAGCTTCTAAGTTAGATTTCGATTTTATTTTCTCCTAAATTATTTCATTAATTTGGTCAATCTTTGTCTTATCGTCTGTCATATCTTTCTCATAATTTAATAATTTAACAAGAATTTCCTTGAATTATATTTTTTCTTCCTTAGTAACATGCTGTTGATAAGCAGACTAAGCCTGCTCAATAATAGGTTTTTTTTTCTTTTTAATTATAAACGATTATCCTACGGTATTGCCAAACTAGAACGACCTGTTAGGAGATTCGCTCCTTCTAATACCTAAAATATAATTAAACGAAATTCTTAATAATATTTGCCTACTACTAATTTTTTAATAAGTAGATTTCTTTTATAAATATATTTAAACCTTATAAAAAAACACATTTTAAAACATTTAATTACAAGATTTTGAAGTGCGTTCATTCGGCAATTCTTTGCCATATAAAAGCATAAATTTTTTATTTCTTGGCGTGAAAGTTTTTATTTGATAACTCTCAGTGTTATCTAAATATGATTTTTTGTATTCTTTTTTATGAACATTATAATTTTGCTGCTCATCGTTATCAGAGTTATTTGTTATTGATACTACTTTTTTCAATTAAATTTTCTTATTTGGCGTAAAGCTATCTGTCCCATAATAATTTTAAGTTTGTGCATTATCGAATAGATTTACTCCACTGTTATTTAAAAGTTTATTAACAATAATCTATTCATGCCTGTCTGTTGATAAACTTTGAGCAAAACTACTTCTTTTTCTATTAGTTTCTCTCTCTGTTGAATAACTATCTTAAGCTCTCCCTGTTCTAAAGCTTTATGAATTTTCAGACTAAAATTTACTATGATGATAAGCAGTAATAGGTCGAAATTATAACTTTTTTATCTAAGGTATTTCATTAATACTTTTAATCATAGTGAAAATATAAATTCTTTTTATAACGAAATTTATTTAGCGTGATATCTCTTAATTATTTGTTTATTAATTATTGATAACAACCACTAATTTCAATCAGATTTAATTATTTTATAAAGATATATATATATTCATAAAAAATATAAATTTAATAATCAAAACGTAATAATAACAATTTAACCTTTATCCTGCAATTTCTTTTTGTTTTTAAAATCATTTTCTTGTTTTATGCTATAAAAAACTATTTAAGAAATATAATTAATTTAAACTTTTAAATAAAATTAAGGAAACTAACTTTATAATTTATATTAAAATACAAAATCAAAGTTAGAGAAAATTTTCAATTTATTTTTTAGTTAAAAAAAGATTAAAAATAATTAATTTGTAAATTTTATTTAACATTGCACTAATAAACTCTTTCTTATGTATATTCTTTCTTGTTTCTCTAATGATAAAAATTATTTATTTAGTGTATTTTTTATATTCCCAATTGAGAGTAGCTAAGTATTTTTTGTAAATTTATTTCTAATGTTAAAATATTTAATTTGAAATTTTATTTATTTCCTTAAAAATTTTATAAACCAAAATCTTTTTGTATTTAAAATTATAATTCTATAATTAGCCAATTTTATTTTGTTAAATAGATATTATTTATTGAATTATTTAAGTATTTTTTATACTTTGGATTGAGGACAGTCTAATATTAAATAAAAAATTTTTCAATTATTGATACAGCTACATCATCCTTAATACCTATATGCATACTTTTAAATTATATTAATGTAAATGGATAAGCCAGATATTTATGATTTTTTAGATAAAGGTGAATCTTAATATAAAATTAAAAAAGCCTTTTTACCTGAATTTACTATAATATGAATAGTTTAATCTAAATTTATACAATACCTGCGAAAGAATAGAATTACAAATTTTAAAAATAATTTGATAAAATTAAAATTAATTAATTTAATTTGTTTAAATTTAACAATTATCTTTCTATTGTTATCATTCAGTATTTTTTAAATAGTTTGTGCTGAGCTGCAAAACCTCTGGGAGAAACGAAATGATTGATGCTATTTTATAGATTAATAGGTGATTAGCAAGAAGACAAAATTTCCATATTCTGTATTTTATTAGTTAATTAATTCTAAGTCGGCTAAGAAGTAAATGCAGACAAAATATTTGGTTTTAATTAGGCAAGACTGTTTCTTGCAGATAAAAATGGAGGTAAATTTTATTTATGCGTAGACATATTTCTGGAGCTGTTTATATTTTCAAATGATTTTATTTCGTTTGATTACTGAAGATCACTTCTAGAAGAAATTTCTTGTTATTATTTTAGATTTAAAGATTTGTTGGCATTTTATTTTTTTAACTTTTCAACATGAATATTTTTTTCCTTAGACAAGCTCCTCCTTTCCTAGTTTTAATTTGTTGAGTAGTTACATTATTCTTAATTTTAATTTTGTCTGTTTGATAAATTATCAGCTTTGACTAAATTTTAGTTTCCATACAATAAAACTTTTAGCTATGGAGCTTATTCGTCATTATTTATGTTATTTATTGTTGGGATGATTTCTTTTTATGGGTAGCTAGTCAGCTCATTATTTGTTGAAAGTGATAAAATATTAGATTAGTTATTTAATGTAGTTGAATAGCAGCCTAAATCTTTTCTAGAAGTAATTGCTTAGTTAGAAATCGTTGGAATAATATAATCTTAATTAAACGAGGAATTCTTGATATTTTAGTTAGATTGGTCTCCTTTAGATGTGAATGAGCTTATCTATTTAATTGAATAAATTTAAAAATAACATTAAAAATAATTTTTATTTTACAATTTAATTTGTAATCCTATTGTTGCTCTCCATAGATTGACTTAATAGAGGTTTAGGCTTTAGGTAGTCTCTTTATGAAAATACTTTATTTAGCAATGGTGTTTATTCAAAAAAGTAATCAAAAATAATTTCTAGCTTATCTACTTTCTTTTTTGCTTTTTAATGTTTAGGCTGCTCACTTGAGTTAAGTTGATTCTCTAATGAACTTGAGCTTTACGAGTTTGCGAGTTAGTTATAAATTTTTCTCTTTTTCTTAGAAATTTTTTTGATATCCGTGAATAATTTTTATTTTGATAATTCCTTTATTTATATTTAAGGTAGATTATTTACTGAAGCGAAAGATTGCTATAACTATCCTTAATTCAGTTTTTAATGTGAAGTACCTTCATTGTGATTAATATATGGTTAAAAATGAGTTTATTCATTTTCGCCTATCATCTGATGCGAACTTGATTAAAATAGATATTGTTTTTTATTTTGATTGTTTAAACCAGTTTCAATTTAAGACAAATCATGAGCAGAATACTTTGGAGATACTAAATCAGGTAAAGATGGCAAGCGACTTTGTATGGATTTAGCTTTGTAATCTATTAATTGATATTCTTTTTCTAATTTCTTTTTAATGTGATTTTACACTTTGACCACTTATTCTATTCTCTTTTATCTTTCAATTTCCTTTTATGCATTAAATTTACTAAATAGTTTGATTCCATCATATAATTTTAGGTAACTAATTAAAAGCTTTTATATTTGTAAGAATAATAAAATATTTTTTGGATAGTAATATAAATTGGTATTTTACTTCTCTAGATAGACAATAGACATCTGCAACTTGTGATATACACTTAGCCATCTATGTTCTAGGAGTGTTTTCTATTATTTCTTTTTCTCCAAAGCAATTATTTGCACCAATCAAAGCGAATTTGACTCTTTTTAAATTTTTTTGTTTTAACCTTTCTTCCTTTAAGTTATTGAAGGATGGAAACTTTAATTTTTGGGTTTTTTCATCAATATTTTATGATGAATGGCCTTCGTGATTATCTGGAAACTCAACAATTTATGAAAGCTCTATTTCCCCACTTTTTAATAAATATAAATAACTACTTGGATCTTGCTGATCATAAATGATTTCATCTTTTTAGTATTGAACTTATTTCATATAATTCATCAGATTCATTAGTGTAGAATCAGGAATATTTTCTAAGAAGCTAAATTATTTCAAGTATCTTATGTTGTTTTTAACTATTTACTTTTATTGCTCTCCTAAAATTCTATCAAAGGCTTCTTTACTTAAACTCATTATGTGAGTATCTTCTTAGCAAACAACTGTCCCTTATCTATATTAATAATTAATTATGAACTATAAAATAAATAAATTATCTACTGTTTTGATCTAGTTAGTAATGCAACTTCACCAAAAGAATCTCCTTATTTGTAATTGCATGTTATATTGAAATCAGGAAAACAAAAGTTGATAAAATTAGTGATATTGTCAGTATTATTAGACATCATACTATGATCTAGTTTTGGAATATTTTTAGAAGAAAGAGTCTTTTAAAGTGGTTGTAGTGGAGATGACTATTCACTTTTTTTAAAATCCCCATTAATTACACTATTTTATATTGCCACAGAAATAGTGTTCTCTATTTGGTAAAAATTAAAATTATTTTAATTAAATATGTTGGTTGAAGTTTAATAAGCATCTAACCTTATTTCCTTTGTTGAACAAAAGAAGAGCTTTCATTAAATTATTTTTTTGCTAAAGGCTATGAGTAAAGCATTAAGTTCTGTTTGTTTTGCAAAGCTTAGTGGAAATCATTATCATGTAAATCTCTTTCTTGTATTTCTTAAATCGATTAAATAACTCTAGGTATATGCTATCTTTAATTAGGAGAAAGATTCAATGCTTTAATCTTTGGAGAGAAATTGATTGACTTGAGCTGTGGGGAGCACATTTAATAACAACCATTTCTACATTGGTCATATTTTTCTTTCAGCTTTTAAAATTCTTCTTAATAGCTAGCCAAATTATTATTTTTCAAATTTTCATTCTAAGAATTTGGCACCAATAAAGAACAAGATCCTAATGTGATATCAAAATTTAAATAAATTAAAATGTAGTTAAAAATTATTAAAATTAAAGGAATTCATTAAATATTTTGAATTTTAAACTGAGCATTAACTGTTCCCATTTGAAATTTATAGGATTGAAATTATTAGAGTTATTTATTTTAGATTATGATTTGTTTATTTTTTGGAGTTGAGTCATTACTTTTTGCTTTTCAACCAAAATGAATCTTTTTAAACAACAAAATTATTATTAATTTTAATACCTTTAAGGATGATATAGTATTTCTTTCCTTGATCACCTGTTAGATAAATGAAAAAGATTAAATTATTTATTGAAAAGTAAGATATTATTATTTACCATAGTGATAGATCACTTCTTCTTTTGAAAAGAATTCATAGTTCAAGCTTGCGAAAAGTGATTCGTACAATTTTTAATCTAGCTCTTGTTTTTTAGTTTCAAAGAAATTTAAATTAGTGACAGCTTTTTAAATGAAGTCGATTTCTTTTTTAGTTCGTTATTTCTTCTTTAAAATATCTATTACAAGCTAAATTTATAAATTAAATAATATTTTATTCATTTATTGTAAAAGCTTCTATCAAATAGTAATTAAACAATTATGTAAAAAATATGATTTATTATTTTGCTATCATATATTAAGAATGAAATATTTTAAATTAAAATTATTTGCTGGTACTGTGAATATCAGTTTGATTTTCATTGATTTTAAAAACGTTTTACATATTATTATGTTACTTAAATGGGCTTCCTTTGATTTTATATTTTAAATCAGTAAAAATAAATACCCAGTAACTAAAAAAAATAGTAAATTATAATTATTAAATAGCTTGAATATTTTCTTAATGCATGAAATTTCAGTGGTTAAAAAATCAATTAAAATCATATAGCAATTTCTTTAAACTATCTTATAAAAGACTCAAATAATTAAACAAAATCTGTAAGTTACTTGACAATGAAGAGGATCAGAAATATCAACAATAGTCTTTTAAAGCAGTCTTTTATTTGTATCTGATAATTCTTATCCCAAGACATAGGCGAATTAAATTCCGAGTGCAGCTTTTTTAAATTTTTTGAGAGGAATAATTTTTTATTTTTGATCTAAAACTAGTGTTTGAGATTTAGCAAAACTTTATCTTTTTGGAGTGAAACCTTCCTTATGAAGTAAGGATAATCTTTTTAAGGATAATTTTTCTTCATGTCTTTTTGTATTGTCTTAAGAGTCTAATTGCTCATCAATTTTTGGTAAAATATTTGTTTCACTCTATGCAAAATTTATTTTTAAGTTGTCGTTCAATGAAGTCTACATTAGCATTTCTCTAAGTTGGTTTTATTTTTCTTAAGCCCTTGAAGGTGAATCCATATTTTCTAAAATTATCTTATCTTTAGTTAAACTTTCCTGTTTTCTGTATTCTAAAGGCGTAATAATATAATGTTTTTCTACTGCACAGTGTAAACTTTAAAAACTGAGTTCAAGACTTGATGTATTTTTAGAAGGATATTTTAAGATTTGTTTATTAAAATCAAAATTTTGTAAAATAGCAAAACTAGCTTTCTATTTTTGTAAATGAATTAATTACTATATAAGGATATTAACAAAAACTAAATAAAGGATGTAATAGCAATAAGCATTTATTTGAATTAATAAATTAACACATAATAAATCACTTTTGCGGTTTGTTTTAACAAATCGAAATTATAAAATATTATTTTTACTTTAGATTCAATCTAAATAAATTTGTTTAATTAAATCTATATAAAAATGATAACTATTTTTTGAGTCATGTAGGAAAGGTAACTAGAATCGATTTGATTTGATTGAAACACAAAGTAGAATAAATAAATTAAATGATATACTACTTCTTTAAAAGAATTTGGTGAAAAGAAATAATTAAATCAGATATATCTTTACTTAAGTGATAAACAAATTGAAAAGTATTTATTTATTTATTAATTAATTAATTTATGTATAAAGAGATAAATTAAATCCACATTTTTACTATTACTTGAATAAATAGTTTAAAAAATGCTTTGAGCAAGCTCTCTCTATATTATTATTATTTTTCTTTGATTGATTGATTGGTTGGTTGTTGATTGTTTATATTTTATTATTTATTTTGGTCTTTGAATATCTTTCATTTTTGTTAAAAGAATTAGAATAAAAAGCGGATTATTATTATTAATAACAATTTTATGTTTTATTTATTTCATTAAAAAATTCATTAATTATCATCAAGTTTCATTTAATTATTATGGTTTAAAAATAAATTATAGGGTGTTTAATGTTTATTGTGGTGGTTGTAGTTAGTATTTTATTTATTTTTTAATTTATTTTATTATTATTTACTGATGTTTTCAATCTCCGATACCGAAGATTCTTTTAAAATCTCTATTGTATAATTACTGGCTACAAACGTTTTCATAACTTTCCTATTTATTATTTATTTAAATCATTTTTAAAATTTAATAAGATTAAACTAAAATTAAATTACATATATTTTATCATCTTGTCTATTGATGTATTAATTTGTTGAGGGTACTCTATCGCAAATATTTAGGTCCATGAATTGGTCTGTAAATAATTTCACATTTTATAAGTCGTTGTAAGACTCTAAGTTTAGCGTATTTTAAATAAAATATTCAAATAACTAATTTAAGTGGTATATTTTTGCATCGATTTCTCTTTCTCTGTTTTGTATTAGGCTAGCATATAAAGTAGAATACATGAATAATGTTATAACGTATTTTATAGGATAGTTGTAGATGCATGTACTGTAGTATGAGCAATCAATATATTAGCACACCTTAGAGAAAAGCAAAAAAGACTTTTAGTTGTTTTTCTTAAAGAATATTATATCGTTCTCAAATAAATCTTTGTACTACTCCGCAAGACCATCCCACCTTAACATCAACTAATTCATTATAAAGTAGGGAGTAGGAGTATTTAATTCGAATTTCAATTTCTAGTTTTTAAAAATGAATAAATTAAAAAATATTCTGATTAATAAATATGTATTTTTTACTAAGCAAATGTCGATTTCCATCTAGATAAATTGGTTGTTTGTATATCCACCATTGCATATTGTGATAAACTCATCATTCTTCTTACACATTACTTCCTTAATTTATAAAGCGATTAAGATTAAATAAATATTTTACTATATGTTTGTTTTAATTGGGATTATCAAAATTATCGTTAGTAAAGTGGGTAAAAAGTAAATCAATATTAAAAAAGAGATTTTTGAATATTAAATTTTTAATTTCTAAAATTAAATTAAATTTTGAAGCAATCAAAACAACAAGCTAAGCAAGCAATCTAACAAACAAACAAACAAACAAACACTCTCTGTTAATTTCTTTGTTTGTAATTAAATTTATATTTAGATTTAATTTTTAAATTTGTAAAATGCAAATTCAATTATAAAATCTATGAATAAATAATTTCTTAAAATACTTACTTCTATTTTATGAGCGATTAATAGCGCGGTTGCTCCTACTAACTAAAGCTGATTTTTAGGGACTTATGGCACCTTTTCAAAGTATCTATCTATGATCGAAATTGATTACTAGTAAGTCTCTCTTTTGAAGGAGAAACCAGTGCTCACCTCTTGCATCCAGTCGATAAGGATAGCCCTTTTTTTAGCAAAGTTAGTGAAATTGCTGCTGTAGTTTTAAAGGATTTAAGGATCGACCATGTAATCGTTTTATCTGCTTTCGAAATTCTAAAGGTCTTAATCATCAAAGCTAAATGTGTCTTCTTGCTTAAATTGTTCAAGTTGTTCTTTCATTGTAAGATTTCTCTACGCTTAAAGACCTTGCAATCTTTAAAATGGCTAGCTGTTGCTTCCTTCAAAGTATTAATAACCATTTATACTTATGTCATCAAAAGGATTGTATGAGTTATTGTTGTTATTGTTAAATTAATCAAAATTAAATTCATCATTTTCAATAAAGTTAACATCATCATTAGGATAAAATAATCTTCCATGATTATCTTCTGCTATTAATTAATTCTACTAAGTCCCGAAATTAGCTTAGTCTTTCTCTTCTCCTTAACTTTCTTATTAATTATTGTTGTTAAATTAAAATTCTTCTTCCAATTATGGACTTTAAAGAGGTCTTAATTGATGTGTAATTTCGCCAAGCAATCTCCTTTCAGGTCTGTTTATATTGTTTTTAGTTCGTTACTAAGTTGTTTATATTTAATTTTCATCATTATATTCCATGTCCTCTTCGTTGCTACCGCTCTAATTTCTCAGAACAACAAATTCATGTTGATCCTTATTGTTGTTATTAGTCTAGTTTCGAGACTATACATTTGTATTTTCAGCAATCATTTCTCTATAAGACACATTCTTTAATGAGTCTTATATATTTTAAACCTTTCTACCAACTTTATCAAGATTCTAATTGTATTATTGTACATTGATGGAATCATATTATGCCTGCTAAAATGGCAAGCTGTTAGAATTTTAATCATCTTAATAAATATGAGAATGCATTTTATATTAATCACCTTGCTCTAAAATAGCTTAAAATTAATTTTTGATTTCAACATCATCTTCAAGCTAAGAATGACAATATCCAAAATTCTAAGATTGAGTGTCTATATTTCTCAAATGAAGTTAACTTTCTTAAGAAAAATGGTCCATATGTGTCTTAGTAAATTCTGAAGACTGAGATGGATAATCGTCAAAAATAATCTTTTTATTAAGATCTTTTGCTTTGCTTAATTTGGCGCTTCTCTTGTAAGAAGAAGAGTCAGTGCACTGAGTAGATCCGCTAGCAGAAAGTTTCTATTTGGTTGCGAATTTCTTTTTGATTGTTTTAAAGCTGGATGACTGAGTTTCCTATGAAGAAATGATTGGGAATTATTCACTCTGCGACTATTAGCTAATTATATTTTTAGAGTCTAATTTCATAATTATGCTTGATATTTGCTCGCTTACTTAATTTTTTTTAAAGAGTATTTATATTAGAGTGTTAATTAATTAGTAGTAATTGATTGTAGTGTTATTATGAACAAATATAAGTCTAAAGATAAATAAATAAATATATTGATAGATATTTTGTGTGCTTAATCTTTAATTTTTTGATATATATTCAATCAAATTAATATCAAAATATCTATAGTTATCTTTATTTTTCTTTATTTTGTAATAAATCTTTATTAATTATTTTGCAATCATTAAGTAAATTATTTAATTGTAGATCTCCCAAAAAAATAAGTGCGCCAGAACAAAAATTTAAATTTTTTTAACAAAAAACATGATATAATCTCACCTCACCACTAACAAATTATTTTATTCTATTCATTTTCTTTTGAATACTAACTTTTTTAGTGTACATTTCACTATATTTCTTTGAATACTATTTTAAAAGTTCTATTTCTTTTTTTTAAATTTTGCTTTACCTCCTTCTTCATTTTTAAAATAGTAGCTTTATAAATCAGTTGTTTGAAGCTTTATTTTTAAAATATTTTATCAAACACTTTAATGTATAAAACAAAATTATAAATTATAAAAGAATTCTAAGTTTTTGGTTAAGTTTGACTTCATTAAAAATTGCTCTAGTTGTTGAGTATTTTAGTTGCTTATTTTAGCCGGTTTATTTTATTTAAATCTTTATAAAAATTAATAATTAGAGAAATCATAATAAAAGTTAATTTTCTCAACACAAATAACTTGTTTTAAAATAAAATTAACATAAAATTTTTTATCTAAAATCTATTTCAATATTAAATTATCTTTAGTATCAAAATAAGAATCCAAAGCTTAAAAAAATATCTTTGGCATTCATTAAATTTATAAATTATCGTTAATTTTTATTCTTAATATAGCAAATAAAATTACCACAATTAAAAACCCGCTAAAATACCAAAATTTTTATTTAAGTGAAATAGTTCTTCCTTTAAAATAAACTCAATAAATTTATTCCAATATTCTTTCGATCATTTTTGCTTAAAATAAGCAATCAAAGCTATATTTATTGAAAACCTTTAAGCTCTAAAAATAGGATGTTCTTTATTTAATTAATATTTTCTTTAGTACAAAATTCATTTAATTATTATACTACCAAGTATTATTGTCATAAAAATACTATTTTACTAAAATCCTAATTTATTAGTTGTTTTAGAATTATTTATAAATTTAATCAGCAATTATTTTTTTTATTACATTTAAAATAAAAAATTAATATTGTAAAATACTTGTTTGTTTTTTGATTAATTTTTATTATTTTAAAAATATTTTATGGAAATTAAAAAATTTTTCTAAGCAATAATTTAAAAAAAAATAATTATTTTCCAAACTCTTTTTATTTCATTCAACAAAATCAATTCGAGTGAGTTGTTTTTTTATAAAATTTATTAAAATCACCTACTAAGTTTTTTTCAATTTTTTTGTATGCAAAAATAAAACAATTTATTTTATTTTATTTTAGTCATTTTTACATTTTTTAAAATATTACTTTTTCTTAAATATAGTTTTTTGTAACAATAATTCTTAATTTATTAAGTTTGGTGTTTTATATTAAATTAAAGAAATAGAGTTAATCCAAGTCCAGTTAGCTAGTTAGCTGTTTAACTTTAAATAAATTAAAATAGTAAATTTATAGTTTTTAATTAAGAAATTAATTATGTTTTTTTTGACTAATTTATATAATTTAATGATGTTAGTATTAATGAAAATATAACTTTTAAAATAATGCTGGTAAGAGAAAATTCATTTTATTTTTTTTAAATTATTTTTAAAATGATCAGAGATTACCTAAATTGAATGAAGGTTTAAAAAGTAGATAGTTATAGTTGTTTATATATATGTAAGGAACATGTATTTATTTAATATATAGAAGTTTATATAAAATGAAGTTATTCAGATCAACATGAGAGTGATATTTATTTATTTACTTTTAAATAATACTTTTTATTAATAGTGAAAGTTGAATTATAATATAGCTTATTTGGTTAACATTAGTTGTTATGGTTTTTTGGATTTATTCATTTTTAAAGAATAATAGTAAGTAAATTTTTGAAATTTTTAAAAATTAGTGTTATGATTTTCCTGAAAATGTGCTTTTGTTTATTTGTTTATTTATAAAGGTGGTTTGTGATACATACTCTTTTTACACTTTCTGATCAAGCAAGCTAGCAAGAAAGGAATTCAGATAATCTCTGAAATTTAAATCTCAACAGATATTTTTAAGAACTGATTGTCTTTATTCTTCAATTTTTTATTCATAATATATTACTGCTACATCTTCATTTTCAAAGGGACCTCTCATACTAGTTGTTCCATTAGCGAGTTTATAAAAAACAAAGTACTAGTCGTTCTAGCTGCGAACAATTTAGATCACGAATTTGGTAATAGGATAACACTTTGAATAATCCTACATTAAATTAAACTAAGCTTTGCTTGGACAGTCGTCGTCTATATTTTCGACTTATTCGTATTTGCCAAGCACTTTATCTACATTTTTCAATTTATCATCTTGTTTTGGAATCTCACAAACGACTTCCCCGATATTGCTTTCCTAATTTTCTTGCTCTTCTAGCTTAGCAAAGGAGTCATCATCAATTTAAATTAAGATGTTGTTTTTTTCATTACTACTTGGAACTTTTCTGATGGAGGGTCTTTGGCTACGGTTATTCTACTTCCTAAGGCTCTTTCTTGGAGCACTGCTTATGCTCCTATTATCATTACTCATCTCGGCCTCAGCTGAAGAATGGTTTCCTCCTTTAGCGCTTGCGTTATCTTCATCATCAGATATTTCATTGACTAAAAATTATAGTGAATCTATTAAATCAAATGAATCTTCGTTGCCTGACTTACTCTTCACGTCTCCATGAATGCTTATACTTTAGCGCGCACTTGGTATATTTTTAAACAGCTTTAACTTTAAGTCAGCTTAATCATCTTCCTCAACTCCCTCTGCAAAGATTTTGTTAAATTATTCATTATATTTGCTAAATGTTTCTTAGAAATTCTAGTAGTACTTAAGCAATTTTTCGCTCATAGTTTATAGTTCAGCTCTAATAACGTCAACCTTTTTAATAAGCAGAAAGTTTTCTGCTGGTTTGACTAGCCCAGCTGCGCATCCGGCATCAATGATACTTGCGTTCAGCAAGCTTAGATGCTTATTAAACTGATCATTATTGATGTTCTTACCTCCTTTTATAGCCTCACAAGCATATTCTATTTAATAAAGAATATCAAGCTATTCTCTTTTAATACACTCTTTATACAAATGAATTCTCTCATTGAAATTCTTCAAAGCTCTCCCTAAAGCTACCTACATACTCAAGAAGCGTTCATTGATTGTTTACTCCACTTGTTCAAGCTGAATAATCTCCTTGTTTTGCTAGAGTTTCCCCTGAGATTCAATAAACTTTATAGCTCTCTACTTGATATCTTCAATTTGTTCCACAGAATGTCCTTTGTGCTTTTCCTGTACGCAAGTCCAACACAAAGCTACTTTAGCACAATTTTTCTCAATACAAACATAGATAGCCTCCTTCTTTTGATGAGCCTAAGACTATTGACATAAAGCCTTTTATTTAAATACTATCTTGTCATCACTCTACAAAGTTTTCATTTCCTTCTTGCCTTATTTTAATTCGTATTTCTTTGCTTAATTATAAAATTTTTTTAGCTGACTCTCTACTTGAATCTTGAATCTTAATTATTTTTTGAAAATTTAATATTCACAAAAGGGTTTATATCAAAAAGGTAGTTTCTATTTTTTGAATAGCAATTTTTTCTATTATTTTAAGGATTGCATATTTTTAGAGTTATTATTCTAATTCAATTTCTTTTATAGCCAATATTTTTTTTGTGTTTTTGACTATATTTTAAATTTTGATAAGAAAGATTGATATGTCAATTCTGTCTATTATCGAATAATTTTTGTGAGATTGTTTGCAGATTTAGTTTGTGGAATTTAATGTGTTCTTTTAAATCACGATTCTCACTGCTAAATGTAAACTATCTTTTCACTTATGTTTGCTAAAAAACTAAAATTTTTATAAAATATGTAAAAATGTTGGATAAACAAAATTCTTTTATTAATTAAATCAATTTATACCACAAAATATTATTCAAGTTTCTATATTGAGATTAGATTATAATCAAATAGTTTATTTTATCTAGGTAGGTAAGTTGTATACCTATTTTAATTTATAAACATAAAAAAAAATTAAATATCACATCGAGAAATTTAATTACTAGCCTAACAATTTCCAGCTTGTTAGATAAAAAAAATATTTTTTTTGCAATAAAATTGATAAATACAAATAAAAAAGTTCATAAAATCTATAATTGGTTTAGTACTACAAAAATAAAATTGAATATCCAAATAATAGCGAAAAATTAGTGAAAAAGTTTCTCACTTCCAATTATCTAAAAAAATTATAATAATTCTTAATTAATAAGTTATTGAGTTTTTTAATATAAATTATTTTCGCATTCAATAACATAAAAATACTTTCAATATTTGTAAAAAATAAACTTAATACTTTAAATGAATAAAATGAATAATAATTAATAAAACTAGGAATTTAAAATAAATAATTAATAAATTATTTTAGATAACTAAAGAGTTAATTAAATATTCAAACAATTATATTGAATATAAAAGTTTTTACTAGAGAATCGACTTCATTTTCTAATAAAATTATTATTTATTTTTTCAAATCATTTAAAAATTAATTAAGATATTTTCAAATAAATTTTACATTTAAAACCAGACATTCAAATTATTTCAAAATTAAAAGCTTATTACTTAAATAATTCAAAAAATTATCTATTATGATTAAAATAATTCTATTTATTAATTAATGGTGTTATCTAAAAAAGGCTTTTATTTTAATTCATTATAAAAAATGTCAAATATGTCAAACTATAATTTATTTACATATTTTGTTTACAATAAAATTAAAATTTTAGTTAAATTTAATAAGTGATAGATAGTTATATTTTTTTATATGTAAGAGAAGATTTGAGAAAATTTTGAAAATTTAAATTATATATTTAGAGAAGATAGAAGATAAATGAATGACAGATAGTTTTCAAAAGGTAATACCCAAACATAGAAATAACAAAAACCATATATTAATTAATATCTTAAATTAATTCATTTTTTTTGCAATAAGTTTTATTTTTTTTACTAGTTTACTTGAACTAATCTCTTTTAGCCTTGGTTTGAAATGGTCTTCTGAGATTCTTGCTTATCTCCTTCTTTGACGCTTTTTTGTACTAAGTTAGGTTTTGCTACTGGCTAAGCCTCTTTTTCCTTTATTAAAATAAATTGAATAAATAATTAAAAATAATAATAGATTTTAAATTTACTTGAGCTACTTTCTGCTTATCTTTAATATTGGTGATTTTGTGAGGTTATTTTACAGGTTATTTCTTGGTATTGTTTTCTTGTTCTTGGCTTAAAGCATTTTCATTGAGGTTGTCCTCTAACTTAACAGTAATTTATTTTGAAGGCTTATGATTTGTATCATTCTAGTTATTATCAGTTTACAAATTCTTTTGGGGTTTTGGTTTTTCTTTGTCTTATTCTGGTTTTGAAGACTTATTTACAGGCTTAGAAGTAATATCCTATTTAGCTTATGCCAAATCTTAAAATCTTACTTTTCTAATAACTGTATTTTCTTTCGAATTATCCTTATCAAAAGGATTAAATACCTTTTCTTTATTAACTTGTTCTTAAGATACACTGGAATCTTCATCTAAATCATCATCTTAATTAATAGCTGAGAAATGCTAATTAGCTGAAGTAGTTTTACACTTTTTTTATTTATTATTTGAGAAATTTCTTTGAATCTTTTTAATCTCGATTCCTTATTCTTTTTTATATTATAAAATGATCTTGCTTATGAGCCTATTATCGACTCCAAAAATAAGAGATACTTTTTTTTGAGTTTCGTAAATCTAAAGTAGATCATAAATAAATTTGATATCTTCTTTGTTTAGCATCTTACAAAAAGAAACGCCTTTGGTTTGATAATTCAAGTAAAACAACTTGTCTCTAAAATGTTGAGGTATTTTTAATCCATTCTAAGACTCAACAGTGTCAAATATTTTTTGCATTTTTTTGAAACTTTCAAGTTTATCCTATTCATAATCATTGGAATATGATTCATCTTCATCTTATGTTGATTCTTTTTCTTCTTAAATTTTCTCTTAAAACTTAGCAACCTAATTTTTTTGTTTTTAGAAATCTTCTTCCTCTGATTCGCTCTCTATAATAGATCTCTAAGGTTAATTTTTAGGTAATTAATCTTAATCTTCTTCCTCAACAGAAGAATTTTTTTCTTTTATTTAGGGATGTATTCTCATTTGTACTCTTTTAGCTATAGAAACTTGTTGCAATGCAAGATCAATATGAGCTGAAATATCTTGATTTGCATATTACACCATAACTTTAAGCTAACCTAATAAGTCCTCTATTTGGCTATCAGAAGCATTTTTTTAGCATTTTTTATATATAGCCTCAGATAATTTAGCAATAGTATTGTATAATTAATTTTTCTGCTAACAATTTTCATAAATCATTTAAATCAAGCTTTCTTTGTAAAATCCTGCAAACTAGCTGAAATTCATTTTTTATAATTAAGCAAAAGCAGTATTTTAAAAATTTTTATTTCTGAATTTAATTTATTTGTTATTAAATAAAATTATTTAATAGTCTAAATATTTAATACTCTCTCTATTCAATCTAAGAAAATAATTAGAAAGATTAAGTTAAATTAAAAGTTAGAGTGACTATTTGTTTATACCCTGTATACAATTTATTCATCAAAAATGTTATATTAGATAAAATAAACTAAATTATTAGAATAAAATCAAGCTAAATATAATTAATTAAGTTTTAATGATACATTGCTAAGACGTTCTTAGGATTATTTATCATATTAATGATTTTTAATTGTGATTGACAAGTTATGATAATTTTTAACTTTGATGTTTAAATCTATTGAAAATTAATAAAGATAGAATAAAATCTTATTTAAAAACATTTTACATTTAATTTTCATTAAAATTAAATTTCTTGCTTTTTATCAACCTAAGAGAACATTTACTTTAAGAATAAACTATAAAACAGAAATTAAATATAAATAAAATATATTTCAATAAAAACTTATTTATTTAAGAAAATTAACTCTATGGAAATAGAAGTATTAATTATTTGATGTAAATTCTTAAAATCATAAAAGAAAACAAATTTTTCAATATAACATTAAACGTTTTTTAGTTGGCTTGAATGATGTTTTTAAATTATAATAAAATTTTTTGTATATCTATCTTAAATAATTTACTAGATAGAATTTATATTTAAATCTTTAAAAAAACTCAAAAATTAATTATATCATATTAAAGTACAATACTTCATTTGCTTTATGATTATGTTTAATGTAAAAAGATGCAAAAAAAGATGGAAATCAAAAGGAAAATAAGCTAACTTTAACAGCAAAAACTAATAAAGTTTTTTATTGTTTTGTAAATATAAAGTATTAGTTAGATAAAGATAAAAAAGCTTTTTTAAATGGAAATAAATAAGTATTATTATTCAGCAATTGTATTTAAAGTCAAACATATTTTTTAGGTAAACTTATCAATAAAATAGATACTTTTAATCAATTCATACATAAAGAAATCAATAGATAGATAGATTTATAAATATCTTTTAAAATATTGCAATTAAATTAAAGATAATATATGTATGCACAATATAAAGTTTAATTGCAATAACTTAAATCTACAAAAAAAGTAATTTTTTTATATAATTTAAAATACACTCTTTTGTACTTATAAATGTTTATTTATTTATTTTATTACATGATTTGCTACCTATTTGTTGACGAAACTATAAAAAGTTTCGAGAAAAATCAGGCAATTATTTATAAAATTACTCTGACAACTTATTGAGCAAACCACAATTTTTATAATAATCTTTTATTTATATGTTTTTTGTAATTTATTAATATGATTAATTTTATAGATTAGTAATTTAAATAGAATCTGAGTAGGATATTTATTATATTATTTCTTCTTTCTTGATTATTCAAATACAAGTCTTGTTAAGTTAGCTATTAGTATGCTATTTTTACTTTTCTAATTAACTTAAAACAAGATTTTTTAGTTCCTCTTCACTTTATTTTTTTTAGATCTTGTTTCTTTTTGGCAGTTCATTTGATAATTTTCCATATTTTGATGAGTTTTCAAAATTATTTTCAGAATTTTAACAATCAATATTATTTTTATAATTAGTTTGCTATTTTAACTTTTAAGAATTGTCAGATTCTTCTAAATTATTAGATTAATTTGACTCCTCTAATTTATCATCTTAATAATCTTATTCATCATAGTTTGTATCATTATCTTCATCAAAATCGTCGCCTACAGACCCATCATAATTTTCAAATTATTAATACTAATTATCTTTAGGAGAGTTCTTCATCTGATTAGTTAATTTTTTAATATCAGAGATATAAGTCATGGCATAAAGAGGTGTTTATTTTTCAATAACTAAGAAAAAATCATCTTTGTATTCGTTTTCTAGTTATCTTAAATATTTATAGAATTTATTTAATTCATCCACATCACTAAAATAAAACCCAAACACCAACGAAGTACTAATTTTATTAATTGGCATTTTAAAAATATCTTCCTCAAAGTAAGTAGAAATGTTATCCATTAGCTTACTTTTTTTGACACTTTCTTAGATATAATGAGGATCTAAATATAGTAAATCGTTTCCTACAAATCCTAAAAAGTAGTGAGCTTTGTTTGGTTTACCACCTAAATTAATTAGTAAAGAAAGCGTTAATAAATATAATCATAAACCGTATTTTTTTGAACAAACAAATTTCTACAAAGTTTTTAAAAATTTTTCAAAAAGCTAAAATTTTATTAAAAAATAAAAAATGTAGTGATTTTTGTTAATATTTATTCAAAAATATTAAGTTATATTTTTAAAGATAAATAATTAATTATGTTTATTCAAATAACTTAAATTTTTTAAAAATAAATAACTTTCTTACCTATCATTCCAACAGATTCTTTAAGTGATAATAATTTTTTCATGATTTCTACATGAATTTCACTGATTTAATCTAACCCTAGCCTGCATGGTAGAAGGAGAAGCAACTTATTATCTGTTTTAAAACAATCTTTGCAGCATAAATTATCTGTTTAATCATCCTTGCTTTCTTCATACTAACTTGAAAACTGTTCGCTTTACAAATAAAATAAAGGTAGGATGAAATTAATTATTTAGATATTTTAATGAATGTATAATGAATTACGTTTCTTGTTAGTTTGGTGGCATAATTTTTTCAAAGGATCTGTTAATTAATTAATAATATAAATTATTTCAATTTTTAGTGTTAATAAGTATTGAATATTCTAATTAAATTTATATATTTTCTAAATCAATTAGAATATTTAACACTCTAAATATTAGCTCTAATAATTTACTCGTCTTAATCTTGATTGATTGAGCTTCTTGATTACTAATTTTCATGATTACAGTTTAAGCTAACTTTTTCTTTGCTCCCCATAAGAGTTTACAAGATTTTTTCGAATATTATTGGTTTATCGCTGCTATGAACAGCTACTTTTAAATTTTCTGTTCCTTTAATTTTATTTCTTTAATGGAGCTCCTTTAATATGATTGATATTTGATTTGGAGTGTACCACTAGCCAGGTTTTATTTAATATTTATAATATGCTCTGCTAGCAATTTAATGTATGCTATAAGGGTGGATTTTATCTTTAACATTGCCCTCTGTTTCCTATTTAAAACTAAAACTTTATTCTACTTGGTCTTTTTCCTCTTCTTCTAAAAAGCCTAAATTTTTATTCAATAATTTAGTTTTTTTTTAGATTATAAAAATATATTTAACCTATTATGATGTTAATCAAATAATGCTCGTTAATATAGTCTAATTTTTTCAAATGTCTCTTTATTGTCTAAGCAAAAATCATTTATCCTGCTCTAATCATGCAACCCCATCCTGCATCCGTAGTTAAATTAATCGATGGATCTAAGCCATTTTTCTTGTCTTTAATTAAAGGCATGAAATTTTTTCTATATGTGAAAAGGATTGTGTTTTAATAAATTTTAAGCAACTATTTTGATTTTTCATTCAATTATTTTTCTGTCTCTTGATAATCTTCATCATCATAGTCTTATTCAGAGGCATCTATTGTTTAGAATATTTCTTTAGAGATTATTTCTTCTTATTTCGGTTCTGTGTCTACTCTAATATCACTTGAGTTAGACAACATAAGCATTCTGTATTTGTTTTAATCACCATCATCTTTTAAAGTTTTATCATTATCCTTAACTAACTTTACTCTATAAGGCGTTAAATTGTTTCCTAATATATAAGTTGGTACATCAACCTTAAGGTCTATCGTTTTACACGAAGTTCCCCATTTATTAAACCTATAAATCTGCTGCATCCTAATTAATATTTTTAAAAATACATTACTTACTATGCATGATTATTAATAATTGATATAATTATAATATGTGGTTTTATTAGTATAAATATCTATAGATTACCCGTAGCTCATTATACCTTCAGTAATGTTATTAGCAGAAACACGCCTTACATCTTCAGACAAAGCTTTGGACATTCTAAAAATAAAGAAATATTAAAAATATGATTTTAATTCGATATAAAATTTTATATTGAATATTAAATAAATAAAATTCAAAATTTATACGATAGCTTAATGGATTGAAAATAATCAATTTCTTTAGACGACATAGGTAAAATACTTACTAATATTGCTCAATAGATTAGCTAAATTTGATTTGCAAATAATCCAAAGTTTTAAAAATAAATATATCTTTAAATTCTAATAACTTTATCAATTTTTGCGTACTTCTAATAATTTATGATAATAAATAAATTAATAAAGTGTGTTAATTTAATTTGTCTGCAAAACTAATAAGATACTGCATTAAAGACCATTTAAAATGAAAAATTTTGCTACCTGTTAGTTAATTATTTAAGATTGATGAAAAATTTTTAATTTCTAAAATTGTGACAAAAAAGTTTTGAAGTATTTTTAGAATTTTTTAATCAATTTAAAATTTAAATTAAGTAAAATATTTTTGATTGAGTTAAAATTTTTGATTTTTTTTAACTTTTTTAAAAAATTTTAAATTAAATTTGAATTTTTTAACAAAAACAGTTAAAATATTTTTTTGATTTTTAATTTAAAATATTAAGAATTAATCAGATAAAATGTAAGAATAATAACTAATTTCATAGATTTTCAAGCATTAGAACAAGCATTAAAATTAGGTAGTACTAAAATTTCTTATGAATTAATTTAAATTTAAAACTTTCTAATACTTTATTTGACATTCATCTATCCATCCTTTTAGATGTACTAATAGATGAATAATCTTAATCTTTCTAATAATTATCAAAATAAACAAATTATGATTTTTGATAAGTATAGAATCTAATTAATTTCTGAATAACTATTAAACTATAAAATACTCTTGCTCAATTAATTAGCAAAGTTTATTTTTTTTAACATAAATAAAAAGAATTTTTTTTCTGAAATCATAAAAAAATCATAAAAATAAAAATAGAAAAAACTTTAATAATTTTCTAATTTTTAAAATGAATTTACTCCTAATTAGTTTCTTACTGGAGTTTTAAATTTGAAAAATAGTATTTTAAATCCATCAATTTATTTCAGCAAAATGTTTAAATTAATTAAAAAAATACTAGAAGAAGCCTAAAATATATAAATTAACAAATCGATTTATTTAAATTTACACAAAATGATATTGATTTCTGTAAATTTAATTTGGAGATTAGATTTTTGAAAAAAGAAGGCTTTTAAAATGTTGTAACCATTTCACTTTAGCTTTTTGAAAGAAATTTTTTAACTTTAAATAGTTTCTTTGTAAGTAGTATTTATTTTAAGGGAGAAGTGATTAAAATGAAAAACAAATATTTTTTGTATTCTATTAACTTTAATTACTTACTAGTTCCAATAAATATCTATTTAGAAAAGCATAGCCTAGTTCTTGCATGAGAACGAAACTTTTCACAAAATTTTAGAGATGTTGCATTGCAAATAGCTACATTTTTTCTTCTTATTACTTTGCATTTAATTTAGATCATCAAAATGATCTGTGTAGCTTTTAATTTCTTAAATAAGAAATGGGCAACAAAATAGATTTTTATTTTTGAAGAATGTCATTTTTTTTGGCTAAAACATCAAAATAAATAATTGAATGAGTCTCAATCAGGAGAAATTTAGATCATAATTACAAGATATTGTCAGTTAATGACTTACCAAATAAATAGATTTACATTTTTAATCGTTTATAACGTAAAAAATTGAAAATTCTAAGGCATATGTTGCTGCTTTACGATAAATTCTTTTGCATTAACAGTATTAATTAGTTACCATCTCAATACAAACAAAATGAAACAAATTTATTTACTAGGATGTAACGATTCCCAGATACTGTGAATGTTGCATAGATATAATTACAATTAAAATATATAGAATATTAATTAAATCAAAATGTTGTTCGAAGTAATTGTAAAAATACTTCAAAAATATTAGTGTTATGTTTATTTAATTTTAAAAGAGTGAAAACTGAAAAGGAAAGTAAAAGAAATGTGATTTGAAATTCGTTTATAATATATTAAAGGTGCAAAACATAATTATGAAAGTATAATACAAGGAAAAAATAATAAATACAAATTATAATAAATAATAAGTCGACTCCCAAATTTAAATTTAAGAGAACTCGATTTAGTAAATGTTTAATATTCACTTCGTTTCTAACAGTTAATCTCAGAATAATTAAATAATTTAAGATCATTCTAAATAAATTAAATTTGCAAATTTAAGTTTTTTAGTTAGATTGATAGTTATTTAGTTAGTTAGTTAGTGTAAGAGCGAGTGAGCCAATAAAAAATTAGTAAATTTTGCTTTTAAATTGAAAGAAATTAATAAATATTTGTTTATTTATTTATTGGAGTGGTGATTAGTAATGTATGTAATAATTTATGGGTAGTTTTTTACAAAAGATTTTGAAGTTTATTATTTCTTCAAAAATCTTTTTAAAACCCCTAGTTAATAGTTAAATGTTTATGTTCGCATTTATTCATTTTATTTTATATTATGAATAACGCATATTTTTATGTTTGTTTTAGTTAGTTAGTAGTTAATATATTTATTGATTGATTTATTCACATTTGTTTTCGTTAATGATAATTATTAGATTTATCATTATGAATGATTTTGAAAGTTTTTAGCAATTTGATTTCAAAAAAAGCTTTGACGTGCATTTTGCATTTTTATATTTATATTAAAGAGATTTATTTGTTGTTTGCGTTTGTGATGAGGTAGTTTTTGATTTTTAATTTGAAAAAATTTAAGGAGCGAGCGAATAATATCGAAATGTTTCCTTTGTTTATTTGATAGTGTTTTGGAGGGAATAAAATTCAATTTTTATTGTAGGATTTATTTTAATGGATTTTGAAAATCAATTAACAATGAGTTGAATGAAATGATGTTTATTCTAAGGAGTATTATTCCTTGGAACAATCATTTCCATTTCACATAAGATCTTCAAAGGATTTCACTTTCTGAAAGATCTTTGACAATAGCCTGCAAGAGCTATTGCTTTTTTTGTTGTTCTGAAGCTATGGCTGCTGCAAAATGCTTTTCGATTTCCCCGTCATCTAAGTTCTTGAAAACATCATTAAATTTGCAGTTGAAGCCATACTTCTTCAAAATAATTTCCTTAACCATGCTGATGATGTAGTCGAAGTCATAAGACTGTTGGAGTTTATCTATGCTTTCTATAATTAACAGTAACTTGCGTGCGCAAATTTCTCTTTTGATTATATAGTTGTCTTTTTTTTAATGAGAATGGCTGTTATGGCAGGAGTAATTGTACTAATTTTCTAATGGACTGCTCTTGCAGTGCTTTTGAGGTGACCCCATTAATTTTACAGGAGAGCATGTGCTTACTCTTTCGCTCTTTGTTTCATTTAGGTTGGAGCATTTCTTAGGTGAGGCGCAAGGCTATTATACAATTTAATAATTCTACCAGCCAATTTCTTATCTCTAAAGAGCTTTACAGCAGCTGCTTCTTAATGCGCGCAAACATTTGACGCATTCCTAGAAGCGCTCTATAAGACGAATAAGTTCAAGCTATTGCTTTTCATCGAGCTCGGCGTTATTGACGAGATCTGGTAAAGAGCTTAGACTCATGATGACAACAATAGTTGATTTTTCAGTAGCCCCATAAATCTGGCTTTTTAATTATTGTTATTATTAGTACAAATCTAATCTATTTTCTTCTATATAATGATAATTTTGATAGTCGTTGTTGTTGTTATTGCTTCCAAGATGAATGATCTCAAAGATATCCTCTTTTAATTTCCCATAAGCGTCAGTAAGCAGTTCAAAGGATTGTACAAGGTATTCAGTCTTATCAATAAATTGAGTAAGAGTGTTTTTCATCACCTTTTTAATAGATATCTTTTTACCACCAGAAGTGCATTAACCCATTGCAATAAAGTTGGAAAGTTTCTGTAAGATTTAGTGTGAGATAAATAAAATCCAAATTTAATGAAAATGAATAGATCGTTTTTGTATTGCGCGGATAGAGTGATTGGTGAATGAAGGCAAGCAAACTATTTAGTTTACGAGTTGAGTTGAGGGTAAGTGCACAAATTTATCCTATTAGAAGATGAAAGGAAGGTGAAATTTGTAATCTGTTTAAATTAAATGAAATTTGATTTGATTTGATTAGCCTTTTAATAGAAAGGCAAGCAAGCCTACTTGTTATTTTTTAATAAATACGGATAATATTAAAAATATAGCTGGTATTTAATATTATAATTTTTTTTTTGGTTTTTTGTTTGTATTTAATATTTAGAAATATAAATTAATTAATGTATTTTGATTGATAGAGTGAGTGAGTGTAAGTGCTAATTTGTTTGTTTAATTAGCGTATTTCTTGTTAATTAATTTTTTGATGGTATCTTTCTTCCTTTTATATCTTTTTTTGTTTTTTTAATTACAACGAGTATCTACGTTGCTTTTCTAATTTTTTAGATACAATTTGTTTTTTATAATAATTATTAAATTTTTAGTAATTAAATATTTTTATTCCACGGGAATTAATCAAGATGCAAAGGAAAAAACGAGAAGAAAAGCTAAATAGCTTATTATTTTTTGATCAAAATATTTAATTAATTTTCTTCTTAAGTAAATTGGTGTCAGAATACAGCAGACGCCTCTAATATTTCATTATTCTATGAAACTAAATTTTAATTCAAATCAATTTACTTAATTAATCGCGCTGGCTATTTTTGCTAGAATTATATATCTAATTTAAACCGACGCATCGTTTAACATACGACTAATTGATCGTCTAAATTAGATTACGAAACTTTAAGACTGACGATATCTCTTTCATATTCCCTTTTATTTATGTATTTGTTTGCTTGTTGCGTAAACTGTTAAAGGCAGAAATAAATGTCTAAAAATAAATTATAAATGATTGCATAATGCTTAGCTTTTATTATATTATTAGCCTCTTATTATATTAACACTTAAGTAAAATTAAAGTCTTCCCACTCTTTTTATACTTTTGTAATTTTATATTTAGTTTGCATCAGTCAGTCAGTCAAATCAAAGTAAAGTAAAGTTAGGTATTCAATTAACTAGTAATGTGTAAATTTCTTGATGATCTTTATCAATAAGAATAATCTCTATTTCGTCATCAAAAATTTATTTTTACAATAATCCTAAATAAATTTGATTTCAATTTTAACTTACGGCATTAAAATTTCAAATATATCCTCTACTCTTCTCCGAAGATATTTTTTTTCTAAGATAAACTAAACAGAATAAACAAATCTAAAAAAGGAGTGGGTGAGTATTTTCTTATAAAACTTCAAGTAGAGAAAAAAAACAATCAATCAAATAAATAAATTAGACTTAAATCAATATAAATATTTATTTCTTAATTATTTTTTTCTAAAATAAGAAACAAATTAAGTGGTAAATAGGCTCTCTCTGCTAAATTTATAAAAATATAAATACAATCCCATCATTATTATTTAATTATTTTAGAATAATTTATTATTTATTTCTTAAATTGATGACATTCATGATCAATTTTCTTTTTCACTGCATTTTACTTATTTTCTCGAATATTTCATCTGACTTTCTTCGTGAAAATTAGAATTATCAAATAATTTATTAACACTAACAACATCTAAATTCAAAAATAAAAAGATTTTTAGTACACATTTCTAAATCTTTCTCTCTTGTTCTACATAGTTTTAAATTTTTATTTTTGCGCCTAGATAATTCAATTAGTTCTATCCCTTTCAATAAATAAAGATCTCCTGCTTTTAAATTAAATTTAAATTTTTAAAAGCAGTAGAAGTATGTTAGAATAAAATCCGATACGGTCTTTCTCTTTTAAATTGCGCACTCATTAAATCTCTGTAAAATTCTAGTAAATCACTCAATAGTGCTAAATTATTAAAAATTAATATTTAGATAGAATTTTATAAGTTAGGTTTATTTTCTAAGTACATACAAACTCTTCGTTGGATATTTTATTTCCGCTTACACTATTTGTTAACAGGTATTGTAAAATTCTTAACTAAAATTCCTTACACATCCCAATATTTAATTTCAAGATAAAAGAAATAAATTTATTATTTCATATGCAACATAAAACATAATTGAATATTTTGCATATGTAAGCTAAAGAAGCCAAAACGCTCAATATTACAAATATTTAACAGAGCTTATTAAAATGTAATGCAAACAAATATTTACATGATGAACTTCTGCATTTAAGAACTGCTTTAGAAATAAATAAAATAATTTGATTCTAAGCAAGTTGATAAAGAGCCTCAAGTGCATATAAATAAATATTGCTTTGATTTTATTTAGTTGAAAATTAATTAAATTAATTTGAGATTTAATAAAAGAAAAGAATCGAAACAATCAAATACATTTATACATACTTATCAAGATAAAGACAAAATTAAGTTTTTGATTGTAACAATTTGTTCGTTTCCACTAATAAGATAAAGAATACATTGCATTAGAAATATTGTTATTTATTAGGTTAATGATCTAATATTTGAATAGTAACAGCAAACTTCCCTTGCAAACATAAATAAAATCCTAACATTAACTAATCTTATAAAATTTATTATAGAACTTATTCTCTTTCTCATCTTTTCTCATTTTGCAAATACTCGCATTAAAAATGCTTACTTGCTTCTCCTTTTTCAAATGAAATATGAAATTTTCGAGAATGGTCCCCTTAATTTTCTTATTTTTTTCATGAAGTTGAAATTAACTTTCATAGCAAAGAGATTATTTTATATTTATTCTTAAAATTAGTCAGTCACTTTTAATATTACTTCATTAAAAAATTTGTTTCAAATTAATTAAGAATCTAACTTTAGGTTATTTAAATTTAAACACACAAACATCAAAATAAAATAGCTGATTGATTCTTTTATTTATCAAACAAAATACTTATACTTTAATATTCACCTACTGGATTGATATTTATTTCTCTTTCAAATCTTTAAAAAGCATTTCACAATCTCATAAAAAAATTAAAATATGAGGGACTTTTTTAATTTAGCAAGTGAAAAAGTCAAAACTAAATACTTTCTTATTATTTTGAAGAGATTAAATTTATTGTTAAGCTCGCTCGACAAAATACTTTAACCCCTCAATGATATTGCAATTTTTGATAAATTTGACAAAAAGCGAATTTTAAAGCGTTAGAAGTATTCTATCTATGATGTCTTATTATAAAATGCATAAATGCTTATGAAAGTAATATTAACACTAATGATTATACCAGAACTTAATAAATTCTTACATACCAAATGCTTACTTGATTTTCATTCCTTTGTTTATCAATCAATCAATCAATCAATTCATTCATTATTTCATTCATTAAAAATTCGGAATTAATTAAAGACAAATAAAATTTTCACTATCCAATTCTAATTGTTCATTTATCAAATGCGTTATGAAGTAAGTTCTTATAAATAGATTATTTATAATCCAACTGTTACTAATAAACAAATTAATATTTAAAAATAAAATTATATCTTCGGAATTCGTTTAAATTTATTTCTAACACATTGTAATCAAGAATTATCTTTCAAATTTTATATTTGTGATAATAAGTAAATATTAAAGTGCACAAACAATGAAGCAATGTTATAAATATCCATTAAAATTCCTAAGCAATTAATAACTATAAAATTCAATAAATAAAGTAAAATGAAAGGAATTTAATCTATTAGGATTTCTGATAATAAATAAAAACCATCTGAATTATTTGAATTTATTTTTAAATGCTTACAAAGCTTACAAATTAAGTTTATTTTTTTAATTTGCATATAAATAAGATATTAAGAATTTAATTGATTCAACATAAATTGAATTTTGCTTTTTTATTTTTCAATTTTAACCATAAAATGAGTGTTTACTAGTTAATTCTATCATGATTGAATATTTTTAAATATTTATTTCAATAAAAGTCAAATGCATTTTATCTTTCGTAAATAGATTTACTTGAGAGATTATTGGTGTTTGATTTACATTATTCCTTTAAAACAATTTTGATATAAATTACTCAAACAATTAAATTTATTATCTGTTAAAAACTTTATTTTTATTTCACATTTTATAATACTTAAATTTTATTTATTCTTTAAAATGCTAAATAAAACGATTTAATAATAAAAATTGCAGAAACATCTTTTTTAAGACGTAATCAATATGTTAAACTAGTGTTTTAGTCTAAGATTATTATCACTAGCTGGTAGAATAATTAATGATTTTTTTATATAATAACCCCAACCAAAAATATTTACCACTCGAATTAATTTTAATTGTGGTTTTAATTTCATTCAAGTATTTTATATTGATGCCAAGATTTTACTCAATCAAATTTCCTATTTTAAGGTCAAAAGTGTTTGTGATAATTGTTGCTTTAAAATTTCTATCTATGATTGTAAAAGGCTTTTACAAATTATGATATTATTACTGAAAGAATAAAATTTCTTAGTAAAACTAATTAAAAATTTATTTGTAAACTGTGCTTAATATTTTAATTTATCTTTCACCCAAAACCCAATAAAATAGCCGTAATTAGATTCTTTATAACTAGCACTAATTTTTTTTAAAAATAACAATACATCAGGGCTGAAAAATCATTTTTATTTAAGATTTCAAGTTGCTTTATTAAAGATTTTCATCGGGTTAATTCAAAGATAAAAATTTTTACATTAGAAACTCAGAAAAAAATATTATTGCTTTTCTATTTAAATATTTAGATAAATATACTCCTCCTAACATTAAATTGTGTTGAGTTTAAATGTATGATTGTAACTTAAGAAATTTAAATTATAATTCTAAATGTTCTACTTCCTACCATAAATGGATAAGCTAATTTTCTTAAAGATTATCAATATTTTAAAATCATTTAAAAAGTAAAAAAACAAATTAATCAATATAAAAAATGTATTTGATATTATTTCATATAACAAATATCTTTCATCTCACTAATGTAATTGAGTGATCTAAAAACTAGGAAAAATACTCTGAAAAATTAAAATGAGTGAATTTTATTAAATATTTTTTTCCCTTTAATCTTATAGCTGCCTGCTAAGCCTTAATGAATTAATCTAAATCATTCTAATATTATTTATTAATGGTTACAATAAAAGAAATATTTATTAAGGAAAAATCTTAAATAGTAAAATAAATTAATTTTAACATTAGTTGAAACTAAAGTTATTACATAAATACTTAAATATTTATATAAATTTCTTAGAAAATTTAATCTAATTTAAAGATTTTAAAACTCTAAATATGAAAAAACACGAATAAAATTTTAAATCATTTGATTTGAAGAAATCAAATATTAATTGGTAATAAGAAGGGAAAAAGTTTTTTAAACTTAATGAGTAAAGTCGCTTGTTTTTTAGTGTAAGATTAAGCAATAAAATTAATTTTGATGGTAAAAGTTATTTTATATAATTAATCAGAAAATAATTGATTAGATTAGCTTAACATCGTCTCTTTAAATTAATTTTTATTATTAAGTAATCTGTTTTTAAGATATAAAGTTTAGTTCTTCGTTCAGTAATTTTTCAAGTTCATAAACTGTGCTTATTACTGTAAATATTTCTGTAAAGATTGAGAAATCAGTGTATATTTATCAAATCAGCTAAAAACTTTTAAGCTGATATAAATATTAAGAATAGAAAGAAAATATTTCACTTAAGTATGAGTGAATTTAGAGATGAGCTTGCTTTTATATATAAATTATTATATTTTTCTACTTGGCAAAATTAACTATTACTTATCTGAGCAACCATCAAAACTTTATCAAATCTTGTAATCTTTCTTTTTAAATTTAGTAGGATTTTTTTAAACACAAAAAAAATAAATATAGCAATTTTTTGTATGATAAAGAAGTAAATCTGTTTCGATCTTGCTAGTTGTTATTGCTTCGTCATCAATTATTGGCACATTCGATCTAATTTTATATTGAAGTTGCTTTACTGAATCTTTGAAGTTACACAAACGAAATGCAAGATAATATAAATTTAGACTAGTATTAAATTGAAAGAAAAAAAAATGATGACTTCATAGGATAAGAAAATAATTGCTTTTTATTATTTTGTTAAATTTTATTTTCTGCAGTAATTGTTTTATTAGATCAGAGAGATACTAGTGTTTTTTGTCATCACTGATAAATTAATGATTATGAGCAAATCTGATTATTTAATAATTATACTTTCAGTATTACATAATTTATGATATTTACAATTGGTTTAAAATCACCATTTGAAATTAATTTATATGATTAAATTTTAGTTGATTACAGTGTGTTTTAATTAAATTTGCTGGTCTTCGTGTTTACATTATTTTAGTAGAACTACATCAATTACTGAAATAAATTAATTATCTATTAGCAGATAAAATTATACAATTATTATGTTAAAAAGTGCATTCTTTTTGTGTTTTAAGCTATTTTTAACTTTTTAGCTAATTCTCATTTATTTATAAATATACAAATTAGCACTACTTATGAAATTTATTAAGAATTCTAATCAGTAATGATAATTTATTTTGTTTTTTTTTGTTTTTTATTTATATTGTTCTGCTTATTTATCAAAAGTCCTGAATGTATTTTAAAATTTTATATTAATATGAAAATATTAAAAATAAAACATTAATATTATTAATCATGGAATGATTTTGTTAAATGTGAAAATAAGTAAAAGCTTGCTTGTCTATTTTTTTTATTCGTCAAATAAAAATGAGCAGTTTAATTTAAAAAGAAGATTTCTATTTTTTAAATTTAGCTAACCAATAACTAAACTCATTTATTTGAAAAGAATAACATTTGAATAAAAACAAAAAATAATATTAGAATGAAAAATTAAGAGTACTTATGAGAGATGTCTATAAATAAATTTCTGTGGTAAAGGCTTTTGCTAGAAATAAAAATGTTAACCCCTAATTTATTTGGCAAAGATTTAAACTTTGAAATAAAAATTAAATTTTATTTTTACAGTATTTCATCATAAATTAGAATAAAATAATTTAGTAAATAAAAAAAATTAATAAATCTAATCAAATTGAAAAATAGTAAAATTTTATTAATTTTTAATAAACAAAATATTTATTTTTTCTTTTGAAAATTAAATATTAAAGGTAAAATGCAATTAAAAATTAGATAATTAAAATTTTGAGCTACAGATCTTACCTTTGTAATATTGAATAATTTAATTTTTTTGTATATTCAAAATCAGAGTATTTAGAGGATATGAATTAAAAAATTCAATGATTATTACCATTTAAGGTTTTCCTAAAATCATAAAGATAAAATAAATTTTCATATTTTTGTATAAATAATTTAATTATATCCTTTGTATTTTATTTAAATGTATTTAATTAGAGAATACTGAACATTGGTCAAAATAATAAATACAATCAAATAATTTTTCCAGTAATTAAAAGCCCACTAACTTATTCATTTAGACATCTTAATTAATAGCATTTGTATATTTTATTTAATTTATTTAAAAAATATTAAAAATGTTTATATTTTTTAAGAATTTATAAACCAATATACTATCTATAATTATTATAATTTGAATAGGATAATATCTTAGATTTTGTCAGATTAATTTTCGCTTACTTTTTTATAAAAATTCTTTTGAATTATTTAACAGTTCATTATTTATTAACTGCTTGCTAAATTACTCATTTATCATATTTTTGGATATTATATAATAAAATCATACTAAAAACATTTATTTATATTAGAATTTAAATAATAAGTTAATATGATTTCTATTACATCTTTATAACTTTAATTATGAAATAGATTAGATTTAATCAGATTAAATTTCTCTTACTTTTTTATAAATATTCTTATGAATTATTTATCGGTTTAAATAATACACCCTGAAAAATTTAATAATATTAAATAAAGTAATTAAATAGCTCCAAGTAAAATAATCAAGTAAATGTAAATTAATTTTAAAACCAATATATCCCTTTCTAATGGATAACAAATGCCTATTTTTGGTTTAGGTACTTTTAAAACTCAAAATGAATAAGAAATGACTAATCTTATTCGTACAGCGTTAGATGTTGGATATAGACTTATTGATACAGCTAGGTTCTATGAAAACGAGCATTTGATTGGCTCTTCATTAAAAACTATCTTTAGTGAAGGAAAGTATAAGAGAGAAGATATCTTCATTATTACTAAACTATTTCCATTTAAGGGCTAATCAACTCTAGATGTTGTAAAGCAGCAGCTAAAAGATTTAAATGTAGATTATATTGACATACTTTTAATACATTTTCCTTTTGTACCTCCAAGCGATGATTTATAGTAGTGGTATCAAAAGCCAATTTACTAATAATGGGCAGAGTTTGAAGAAGTGCACAATCTAGGGTTAGCCAAAGGACTTGGTATCTCAAATCTTAATTGTTAGATGGTAATTGATCTATTATAATACTGTAAAATAAGACCAGTTGTTAATGAAATCGAGTTGCATGTATTTAACCAATAAACTAGATTTGTAGAGTTCTTAAAGAAAATTAAAGTTTATCCTATAGCATACAGTCCTATGGCAAAATACACAGAGGTTATTAACAATGAAAATATTTAAAAAGTTGCTTAGAAAAACAATGCTTCTGTAGCCTAAGTAATGATAGCGTTCTTGCTTTAGAGAGAAGACATTATTGTTATTCCTAAAACTGAGAAGTCTGAGCGCTTGCAACATAATTTCGATGCATAAAAATTGAAATTCAGTGAAGAGGATATGTAAATGCTGAGAGATTTAAATATAAATAAGAGAACGGTAAATGTTGACACTAATCCAGCATTTAAAGGAGTTCCTATATTTGATTGATTAAATAAGTTAAAAATTATAACTCAAAGTTTTAAACTTATGGAATTAAATATTTCTTTATATATTCTTAACCATAACTCTTCTAGAGTTGATTGAGATTCTTATATTGTTAATACTTAATGGTTTTACAGATAAACAATTTTTTTAACTTTTATCATATCAAGATTTTTGTATAATATATCTAATTTTTAAATCTATCCCAATAATTTGATAAAAAAACTATAAAATCCATTTAGATTTTTGTAATATATAAAAAATTTTGCTCTTGTTACTTCGCATTTAAAATGTTATATAATTATTCTCTGTAAATTTTTATAAAAATCTAAAAGCTAATTTATAATTTATGGTAAATTCTAATTTTAATCATTATTTTTTATTTTTAAATATTTTGTTACTTTTTGAAAATAAATAAAACTGAAATAATTTTTAATTTAAAATAATATTTAACAAATTTGATATAATTTATTAGCAATAAATCTCCTATTTAATTTAGATTAATTTAATAAAGACAATCATAAAGTTGTTTTCTTTTGTAATATTTAAAATAAAAAATACATATTTAAATAATTTTTTTAATATTTAATAATTTATGTCTCTCAAATTATCAAGTCCTTCACTTTTCACTTACTTTTATCATAATGTTATTTTAAAGACAACTAATCTTTTAGCTTTAAGGTAAAAATTCAATATTTTTTATTTTTGTGATTTTCCTATTTATGTATAACTTATTAATGATAAATTAAAATAATAAGAATAAATATTTTAATTATCTTTATGAAAAAAAAAAGAAAAAATATTTTTTATTTAATTTGAATAAATAAAAAAAATTTCTTTATTTCATTTAATTTTTATATTAAAAATAAAAAAAATAATCAGAACTAAAAAGCAAATAAAACAAGTTTTTAAATAAAATTTTTATTTTTGTTTTAAACCAATTTTGATATTAAAAAATATTACATTAATGATTAATTAAAAAAATCAGCATTCACAAAATCAAGTCTCAAATTTGTGAGATTATTGCAGTTTATTAATCCAAAACTTAACCCTAAAATACCTTGATAACTAATTTCATTTTCACTTTATAAATATTTAAAAAAATATAATTATTTTAATAGCTATTTAGAAGTGAAAACTAAGAAAATTAAGAAATAATAATGCCTGATAAATAAATAATTTAAGCAAAAGCTAAAAATTAAAATCAATTAAATTATAAAACCATAATCAGGAATCAAAAAGTAAATAAATCAAATAAATAAAAGGAAAATTTTAATTTTAAATCCATTTTGATATTAAAAGTATCACATTCCAAAATAAATAATCTGTTTTTACGTTAAATCAAGTTTCAAATTTGAGAGTTTAGTACACTTTGTTAATGCAGTACCTAGGGCCGAGGCACCTCGGTCACCAACTTAATTAAACCTTTTTTAATATGATTATTTTTGTTTTAATCCATTTTGATATTAAAAAATTTCACAATTTAAATCAAATAAGCTGTTTTTACCTTAAACAGAGAACCAAAGTTTTGAGATTAGTACACTTTGATAATGCAGCACTTAAATCTAAGGTACCTTCATCACCAACACTATAACAGTTTTTTAAATATTGAAAAAAGTATGAGTTAGCTAGAAGAAAAAATATGAAATGAGAATAAAATAATAAATAATATAAGCAAAAGTTGAAAATGAAAAATAAAATGTAAAAAAATAAATATTAATTTGAATAATTCAATAACGATGAATAAATAAAAACATTTGAGAATATTTCTTTAAAAAATATTTAATTAGATAGTAAAGATAAAATAAGTAAGATCAATGATAATAAATTTAATTTACATAGGGATTAAAATGAGATCAGTATGAGTTTAAAGAGAAGATTTTAAAAACTTTTTTAATGGTATAAATAAAGTGAAAGAGTAATTAATTTAAAAATAGATAATTACATCTTATAAATTAGTATATTATAATCTCTATTACATTATTTTTTTAAATATTAGATTAGCTACTATTTTATCTAAATTTATCAATTATTAAAATAGGAATTAATTATTTATTTTTCATAAGAATTAATTAATTAATACAAATCACAAATAAAATCGAGATCTAATATAAATTTAGAAAATTTATAATATATTTAAAAATAGATAAATAAATATTTAGAAAGTTTTACAATAAAATAATCATCCTTGTTTTTTTCAAACAAAACTTATCTTTTTTTGGTTTCAATATGTAAAAAAAATATATTTTTATATTCTCAAATTTTATTAATTCATTTAATTAATCTCTTTAATTGTAGAATATTTATATTTGATTTAATATAATATCATTTAACTGATTATTATTTAATTTTTAAATAATTTTTTACAATATTTTTGATTTAGCCGCACGACTAATTTTAATAAAATTTTTAGATAGCCGCAGACCATCAAAAATAATTCTTGAAAATGTGCGGCTATCTAAACGGTGCTTACTATAATTGAAAAAATAAGAAAAAAAGATACTTTGAAAGTTTTTGTGTCACAAGATATAATAATAGTGATAATCATATCTATGGATAATCAAAATAAATCTTAAATAGAAGAGAACATTTTTAAAAATGGAGTGCTTCTTAAATTGTGATTTATAAATAAATATTGCTTATTGTATGTTAAAAACCAAGATTGGAATGGCCTGATAGATGAGAGGAAAGAATGAAAATTACTTTCATAAAATTGAAAGATTTTAAGATGAAGAAAAATGAATAATTTTTTATAAATCCAGATTTAAGCTTAAGAAATGTGGAATAAGATGATACTATAAATCCAAATTAGTATTGATTTAATACTATTTCGAATATTCTTCATGACTCTAATCTAAAATCATATCTCATTCCTATAATAAAATAAAATTATCTCAAAAGAATAAGTTACATAGAATTAAAAATGCCAACTATTTCTCATTATTTTTAGTTATGAGATTTATATCTGTAACTAAATAATAGGCTCTAGAACATGCTGGTCATCCACAAAACAAGACATACCAGAAAATCTAATTCAAGAAAGGAATAATTATCCTCTTACTGCTTGCTAAAGTATTTGGAGTGATTAGCTTTTAAGGTCAATTATTTTTAATTCAATTTCAAGACTCATCAAACTCAGAGAAATAAACATAGAAATTTAGTTAAACTGTAGGAAAATTAACTTAAAATGAAAAGTAGTATTACTTATATATGCAAGATAACCAAGGCTGCCATGTTTCTGTTCATACAAAAATGGTTTGAAAATAATTAAGTAATATTAATAAATTAGCCAGTCAAGTCACCTGATCTAAACCCAATCAAGTATGCTTGGGAAATTTTGAAAGGCACGGCTTTGTAAGTGAAACGAATGATGGCTAATTAAATAATCAGAAGAATTAATTTTTCAACTATATTAGTGATAATTTTACAATAATCAAATGGTGATGAAATTTATAAAAATCATATAATAGCTATTAAATAATATTGAAAAAATAATTTAAAGTAATGTTTAATTATTAAAATGATATTTCTTTTTTTTTTTTGATAAATACTGCTGACTTCATCTAATACCCAATCAACAAAATAATCAATTATATTTATATATTAGTATAACTCAAGCCCCTCTTCAAGAAAGTTTTAAGATATTATAAGTACTATTAAATTTTTACACAAAAGCCTTTGCATCATATCAAAATGACTAGATTTTAAAATTGCACTTGTCTATATAATATATTTAATATTTCATTTTTTTTTTTTTTTCAGATATACATCAATAATTGCATTATATTTAATAATTTAAAATTTAATAAATGTTTCATTTTGTATTTAGTATAAATACAAATAAACAGTTAAACATAAAGTAAGCAATTAATTATATTTATACAAATTTAAAATATGAATTATTCTGAGACTAAAACCATGTTCTAATTTATGGGAAAACTCCTGAATAAATAATTTATTTATTTACTTAAATTTTAGTTTAATCAAACTTTTGATTTCAAATTTAATCCCTAGTTTATTATTAATAAATTAATTTTTATTTCGTTTAAAGTATTTTAAATTTAATTATTAAGATTAATTTTACTTAGAGATTTCCTCTGACTTAATCGATTAGCTATTTTAATCTCCAATCAAGTTTTCTATAATTTCTTAAGTATTTTAAAGCTCACTTTCTTCAACCTATTCATCTGCTTTTAACAAATTATTTTAAAAATTGCTATCTTTACTCTCCTCCTCTAATAAATCATTTTCTTCTAAATCATATTAATCGTAATTAATACTTTAATCTAACTATGATTCTATTTCAGACGACTCCTCATTAATATTATTATGATTCATTTAAAGTAAATCTTCACTTTTTTTTATGCTGCCATTTAATTCAACTAATCTTACAATTTTGTAGAGTTAGCTTAATAATAAAATTCTATTTTTAACCCTATTTAAAATAATTTTAATTTAAACTTGTTCTATTTTAATCTTAATTATTAATAGGTATTTTTTTTATTTTGTCAATATTTTGTATTTTGTTTGTTTTTTAAAAATATAAAAAGAAATTAATCAATTAATAAAAATATTTTGTAAGAAATAAAAAGAAAATTTATTATTATTTAATTAAATTAATTAGTTTTTTTCTAAATCTTTAAAGATTTTAAATGAATATAATTAAATAAACTTTAATTTATAAAAATCAAATAATAAAAAGAGTTTAATTTATTTTAAATATATTTTTATGCTTAAATATCACAATTCAAAAGAAATAAATTGATTTACTTAATATCAAGAGTCAATTTTAAGAGATTAACGCATTTTGTTAAACCAGAAATTAAGCCTGATGCACCTTAATCATTGATTTTATTACATCTATTTAAATATTGATAAAAATATAGTTATTTATTTAGCTATTTAGAAAGAAACGAAGAATAAAAAGTATTAAAAAATAAATTCAAAGTTAAACAAAATGTTCAAAATAAAAATATATTTTAATTTAAAAATAAAAATTAGAATTAAAAAGCAAATTAATTAAATTAAAACTAAAAAATAAAAAGAGTTTAATTTATTTCTAAGTTGGGAAAGAAAAATTTTTCTGAAAAAATTGAATTATTTTTTTTCAAAAATTGAAAAAAAAAATTTAGAAAAAATAAAAAAAATTTTTTTTTTCTTTCCCTTCTTAGATTTATTTTAAATGGATACTTGTGCTAAAATATCACAAATAAAAAAAAATAAACTTATTTTACTTCAGATCAAGTGTTAAATTTGTGAGATTAACACATTTTGCTAAACTTGAACCTAAGCTTGTTACACCTTTAGTACAAATTTCATTATCACTTTTTAAATATTGATAAAAATATAGATAGTTAAATAATTATTTAGAAAGAAAGGATGAAGAAAAAGTTTTAAAAATAAGTTCACATTCAAATAAAAAGTTCAAAACAAAAAG
>JH720034.1:161915-250837 GCA_000231845.2 Tetrahymena malaccensis 436 | reverse complement strand
TAGAAAGAAAGGATGAAGAAAAAGTTTTAAAAATAAGTTCACATTCAAATAAAAAGTTCAAAACAAAAAGATATTTTGATTTAAATATGCTATTAGAATTAAAAAGCAATAAACTTATTTTACCTAAGATCAAGTGTTAAATTTGTGAGATTAACACATTTTGCTAAACTAGAACCTAAGCTTGTTGCACCTTCAGTACCAATTTCATTAGAACTTTTTAAATATTTAATAAAAATATAGATAGCTAAATAATTATTTAGAAAGAAAGGATGAAGAAAAAGTTTTAAATATAAATTCACATTCAAATAAAAAGTTCAAAACAAAAAGATATTTTAATTTAAATAGGCAATAAGAATTAAAAAGCAATAAACTTATTTTACCAAAGATCAATTGTTAAATTTGTGAGATTAACACATTTTGTTAAACTAGCCCCTAAGTCTGATGCACCTAAAGCACAAATTTAATTATCCCTTTTTAAATATTAATAAAAATATAGTTAGTTATTTAGCTATTTAGAAAGAAAGGATTAAGAAAAAGTATAGAGAAATAAATTCATAGTTAAATAAGAAGTTCAAAATAAAAAATATTTTAATTTAAAAATTAATAAGAATTAAAAACACAATAATTAATCAAATTAAAACTTAAAAAATTAAAAGAGTTTTATTTATTTTAAATTTATTTTTCTGCTAAAAATATCACAATTCAAAAGAAATAAACTAATTTTACCAGAGATTAATGGTCAAATTTTATAGATTAACACATTTTGCTATACCAGAACCTAAGCCTAATACATTTTCACTTTCAATAGAACTTTCTCTTTTTAAATATTGATGAAAATATTGATAATTAGTGAGTTATCTAGAAAGGAAGGAAGAAATAAAAGTATGAAAAAATAAATTAATAGTCAGATATAAAAAGCTCAAAATAAAAAGATATTTTAATTTAAAAAGGAAATTAGAATTAAAAAGGAATTTAATGAAATTAAAACTCAAAAAATAAAATGAGTTTAATTTATTTTAAATATATTTTTGTCCTAAAAATATCAAAATTCAAAAGAAATAAATTGATTTTACTAAAAACTAAGTGTCAAATTTGTGAGATTAATGCACTTTGCCAAACCTTAACCGAAAAATGACAAAATATTGGTGCCATGAAAACTTAAATATTGATAAAAATATAAATAGTTGTTTTAGAAAGAAATGATAAAGAAAAAGTATGAAAAAATAAATTCATATTCAAAATAAAAAATATTATAATTAAAAAATAAATTAATCAAATTAAAATTCAAAAAATAAAATTAGTTTAATTTATTTTAAATTGATTTTTGTGCTAAAAATATCACACAATTCAAATGAAATAAACTGATTTTACTTTAGATTAATAGTTAAATTTTTGAGGTTAACACATTTTGCTAAACTAAGACCTAAGCTTTTCGCACCTTTAGCACCAATTTAAGAACCACTTTTTAAATATTTATAAAAATATAGATATTTAGATAATTATTTAGAAAGAAAATATGAAAAAAAAGAAAAGAGAAATAAAATAAAATGATATTTCAATTTAAGTACAATTAGAATAAAAAAGTAAATTAATCAAATTAAAAATCAAAAAATAGAAAGAGTTTAATTTATTTTAAATTGATTTTTATGCTAAAGGTATCACAATTTAAAGAAATAAACTGATTTTACTCAAGAGCAAGATATAAATTTGTGAGATTAATCAATTTTGTTAAAACAGAACTTAACCATAATGCGCCTTCATCACCAATATTATTACTTCTTTTTAAATATTAATAAAAATATAGATAATTAGATGGTTATTTAGAAAGAAAATATGAAAAAAAAGAAAAGAGAAATAAAATAAAAAGATATTTCAATTTAAATACAATTAGAATAAAAAAGTAAATTAATCAAATTAAAAATCAAAAAATAGAAAGAGTTTAATTTTTTTAAATTGATTTTTATGCTAAAGGTATCACAATTTAAAGAAATAAACTGATTTTACTCAAGAGCAAGATATAAATTTGTGAGATTAATACATTTTGCTAAAACAAAACCTAAGCATAATGCACCTACATCACCAATATTATTACTTCTTTTTAAATATTAATAAAAATATAGATAATTAGATAGTTATTTAAAAAGAAAAGATGAAAAAAAAGTATAGAGAAATAAAATAAAAAGATATTTCCATTTAAGACAATTAGAATAAAACAGCAAATTAATCAAATTAAAAATCAAAAAATAAAAAGAGTTTAATTTATTTTAAATTAATTTTTGTGCTAAAAATTTCACAATTCAAAAAAGAAATTAAATAATCTTACGTCATAATAAGCTTCAAATTTGTGAGATTAATACATTTTGCTAAACCAGAACCTAAGCCAAATACACCTTCATCACCAATATGATTATCTCTTTTTAAATATAAATAAAAATATAGATAATTAGATAGTTATTTAAAAAGAAAAGATGAAAAAAAAGTATAGAGAATTAAAATAAAAAGATATTTCAGTTTAAGTACAATTAGGATAAAAAAGTAAATTAATCAAATTAAAAATCAAAAAACAAATTTAGTTTAATTTATTTGAAATTGATTCTCTTGCTAAAAACATCACAATTCAAAATAAATTAAATTATTTTACCTAATATAAAGTGTCAAATTTGAGAGATTCATAAATTCTCAAATAAAAAGTTCAAAATAAAAAAATATTTAAAATAAAAAGGCAATTAAAATTAAAACTCAAAAAATAAAATGAGTTTAAGTTATTTTAAATTGATATTTGTGCTAAAAATATCACAATTCAAAAAAGAAATTAAATAATTTTACTCCATATCAAGTGTCAAATTTGTGAGATTAATACATTTTGCTAAACCAGAACCTAATCCTAATACAACTTCATCACCAATATCTTTATAACTTTTTAAATATTGATAAAAATGTATATATTTAGATAGAAAGAAAGGATGAAGAAAAAATTTTGAGAAATAAATACATATTCAAATAAAAAGTTCAAAATAAAAAATATGTAAATTTAAAAAAGTAATAAGAATTAAAAACATATTAATTAATCAAATTAAAACTTAATTTTTCTGCTAAAAATATCATAATTCAAAAGAAATAAACTAATTTTACGTGAGATCTATTGTCAAATTTTAGAGATTAACACATTTTGCTATACCAGAACCTAAGGCTAATGCATCTTTATCACCAAAACAATTTAAACTGTTTAAATGTTAATAAAAATTTATTTAGCTATTTAGAAAGTAAAATTAGAAGAAGAAGAAGTATGAAAAATTAACTCAAAGTTAAACAAAATGTTCAAAATAAAAATATTTTATAATTCAAAAAGGTAATTACAATTAAAAAGCATACCAATCAAATTAAAAATAAAAAAATAAATTGAGTTTAATTTATTTTAAATATAATTTTGTAGTAAATATGTCATAATTCAAAAGAAATAAACAGATTTTACTTGATTGTAGTTGTCACATTTGAGAGATGATTATATTTTGAGGGAATTAAATAAGAGCTTGACTCACTTTCTTCATCAAATCTTTTTAAATATTGATGAAAATTAATTATTTAGATGGTTATTTAGAAAGAAATGGTGAATAAAAAGTATGAAAATTTGTTGAACAAATAAAAATTTCAAAATAAAAGATATTTTAATTTAAAAAGTCAAAAAGAAATAAAAAGTAAATAAATAAAATTATAAGAAGAAATTTATATTAAATTAAATTTACTTAGAACAAAATAGAAGTTCAGTATGAGAAAAATCCGAAGAGCTTAAAAACTTATTTATTATAAAAATAAAATTTAAAAATAAATATTTAAGAAAAAGACAATTACATGATTTAGATTGCTGAAATCCTAATTCTATTATTTCATTTTTTTTTTTCCAAAAATTTTGAAAAGTAAATTTGAATGAATTTAATTAATTATAAAAATATAGAGATATAAGTTTAAGGTAAAAGAAATTTGAGGAAAAACAGGGCTAAATTTATATACAATTATTAAGTTCGATTATAGGAACTATCTTATCTTAAATAAATTTATAATTTATTTTAATATATCATCCAGTAAATCTTAAGATTACTAATAATTTTAGCAAAAATCTTAATAGTTAAATAAAATTAATATAAAAAATTGCTGAATTTAAAATTTTATTAATAAATAAGTAATTTTTACTACTTAAATTATAATATTTTAATAAATAAAGATATAAATTGATATTTATTTGAGCTATTTAAAATGAATATGACTTAAAAAAATATTTTAAAAATTAACAAACAATAAAGAAGTTGTTTTATAATTTTTGATTTAGTTAATAATTATTTTAAAATATTAAAACATTTTATTCAAAAAATTATATATTTTTGTTCTCCTTTTTTTATTATATAAAATAATAATAAAGATGCTTTTGTGTATTAATATTAAATTTTTTAAATCAGTATATTTTAATAAAAAAATTAAATTATTAAATGTAATTTACACATTTATTAATAAGATACAGATAATCTAAAATGTTGTTTTTGTTTTTAATTCAGCGAATTCAAAATAATTTAATTATTTTAAAAATTAATTTTATGTTTTTGTAAATAATTTTAATTATTGGCAAAAAAATTTCGAATTTTATTTTTTTAAATATTTACTAATAAATGTTAAATTTAATATATTTATTTTAATTTTTTAACTGAATTATTTTTAAAAACAATTTTTGTCTCTTTTAACCATACAAATTTTAAAAAATTATATTACTTCATTATCAAACTGAAAAAAAAATATTGAATTTATATCCTGACTTAATAGATAGATGGTGTTATGAATAAATATAATTGCTTTAAGATATTTTAAAATTAAAAATTCTAATTAAATATATTTATTTATAGCATTAAAAGATTACACAAACAATTTCATTTTATATATTCCAAATTCAATAAATATTTATCTATTATATTAGCAAAATATTGAGATAATTCTTATTAATTTATTGCATACTTTGGTTTATTTATTTTAAAAAATCTAAAAATAGATAAATATTAATAGTGTAAAATACATATTTGTTTAAAATGCATAGTCACAGCTAAAATCAAATCACTCTCACAAACGGCTAGAAATTCCCTTCATTTGGTTTAGGGACTTATAAGACAAAAAATGAATTAGAAATGACCAACCTTCTTCGTACAGCTTTCGATGTTGGTTACAGACTTATTGATACAGCCAAATTCTACGAAAACGAAAATTTGATTGGCGCATCATTAAAGATTATTTTTAGTGAAGGAAAGTATAAAAGAGAGGATATTTTCATTATTACTAAATTATTTCCATTTAGGGCATAATCAACTTTAGATGCTGTAAAATAGTAGTTAAAAGATTTGTAAGTAGATTATGTTGATATTCTTTTAATACATTTTCCTTTAGTTCCCCCAAGCGATGATTTGTAGTAATGGAACCACAAACCTGCTCATTAAATATGGAGAGAACTTGAAGAATTGTACAGTCTAGGATTAGCTAAAGGACTTGGCGTCTCAAACTTTAATTGCTAGATGATTGTTGATTTATTATCATATTGTAAAGTTAGACCCGTTGTTAACGAAATAGAGTTGCATGTTTTTAACTAACAAAATAGATTTGTAGAATTTTTGAAGAAAATTAAAGTTTATCCTATTGCATACAGTCCACTAGCAAAATATACAGAATTAGTTAATAATGAAGTTCTTGCTTAAATAGCATAGAAAAAAGGTGCCTCAGTGGCATAAATTATGATAGCATTCTTGTTCTAATAAAAAGAAATTATTGTCATTCCTAAAACAGAGAAGCCAGAGCGTTTGTAACATAACTTTGAAGCTTAATATATAAAATTGAGTGAAGAAGAAATTTAAGTATTAAGCAATTTAAATATAAATATGAGAACTGTGAATGTTGATACTATTCCAAGTTTTAAAGGGGTGCCTTTATTTGATTGACTTAAATTTTGATTTTTTTGTACTTTTATTTATTTTAAATACTTCAAAATTTATAAATATATTGAAAAAAATTTGTAATATGTAAATTAAAATAAAATCAGAGTGTCACTTATAATAAATTTGATAATTTTAAATTTATAATGCAAAAGTAAAAATATTTATTGTGTAAAATATTTTATCAAATAAACAAAAAAAAAATAATTTATTTGATTATTTAAAATTAAATTATTATTTTATTAAAATAATTCATTTTGATAAATAGATTAAACAGACTAAATTTTAAAATAAATCAAAAAAGTATGTATGGTTTAAATTAGTTTTCATAAATACATAAATTTTTTTAGTTAATTATTTTCAAATTTTAATAAATCTTCTTATTTCTATTTTTTTATCAGCAATCAAAAATTTGCCTACTCAAATTTAATGGTATTCTAATTTATAAATACTAATTTTGTTATGTAAAAGTTCATTTATAAATTAAGTCATATTCAAATAAAGTATAAATAATTAGATTTTATTTTATAAAATGAATAAATATAATTTAATTAGTTATTTAAAATAAAAAAATTAGTTTAATAAAATAATTTATTTTGATATTTAGATTAATGAAAGTAATTAAGAAAAATCAGAAAATTATGATTTCAATTCTTTTTCATTTAAATATTAATTTACTCAGATCGTTTTTATCAAATTTTGTATGAATCATAACATTTCTGTGTCTTTATTATGAATGAAAATTGATTACTTAAATTAAATAAAATTTTAATTAAAAAATTTTTATTTATTTGAAAAGAATTCTTTCTAGATTAAATCTTATTCAAAAAGGATTAGATAATTAGCTATTTTTAATTTGAATGATTTGAATGTGGTTATTCCTTTTATAATTAGATTTTGTAAGATATAATTAGAATACCTTTGTTTTATTAGTAAGATTCATTCTTTTAATTTTCTATTTAAATTAAAGTTAGTAATCAATTCAAAAATTGTTCTGGAAATAAAAAAGATTCTTTATTTATATATCAATTCTAACATGATCTTAACTAATTAATTAATTTAAAAAACAGAAAAAAACAAAACAAAATAATCAAAAGTAAATATTCTATAAAATGAGCTCTCTACACGAATAAAATGAAATAGTCCTTTCTAATGGATAAAAGATGCCAGCTTTTGGTCTTGGTACTTTCAGAACAAAGAATGAAGAAGAAATGACTAATCTCATTCGCACTGCTTTAGATGTTGGTTATAGACATATAGATACTGCAAAATTCTATGAAAATGAGCATATGATAGGTGCAGCTTTAAAGACTATTTTTAGTGAAGGAAAATATAAAAGAGAAGATGTTTTTTTAGTCACTAAATAATTCCCTAATAAAGGAGTCAAATGCATCGATGTGTTTAAATAATAGCTAGCAGATTTATAGGTTGATTATGTAGATTTGCTTTTAATTCATTTTCCTTATGCTCCTCCCAGTGATGACTATCAATAATGGAACCAAAAGCCCGTGCACTAAATTTGGGCTGAATTAGAAGAAATACATAGCTTAGGATTAGCTAAAGGTTTGGGAATTTCTAATTTCAATTGCTAAATGGTCATAGATCTTTTATCCTATTGTAAAGTAAGGCCTGTAGTTAACTAAATCGAGCTTCACATATTTAATCAATAAAGAAACTTAGTAGAATTTTTGAAGAAAGCTAAAGTCCATCCTGTAGGATATAGTCCTATGGCAAAATACAACGAAGTTATAAACAATGAGACTGTAAAGCAAATAGCTTAGAAGTATAATGCATCAGTAGCATAAGTTTTAGTTTCTTTCATGTATCAACAAGGAGTAATTGTAATTCCTAAAACTGAAAAGCCTGAACGTTTACAACATAATTTTGATGCACAAAAATTAAAATTTAGTGAAGAAGATTTAGAAACACTTAAAAACTTAAATAGCAATACAAGAGTTGTTAATTTTTATTCTAATCCAGCTTTCTTTAAAGGAGTCCCTCTTTTTGATTGAAAATATTTAATTTACTTTAATATTTTATTAAAAACTAACTCTAACTACATAAAAAATGTTTTATATTGTATTTTTTTTGAAGAAAGTTATTATAAATCATTAATATTAGAATTATTTTTTAGTATTTTAAACAACTCTATCAAAAATAAATAAAATAAACAGTTTACTCATTAGATTTTAATGATGGTAGTAAATATATCTTTTTTAATTATTTGTTAGTTTAATAAATTATATATTTTTGATACTTCATTAATCCCTCTAGATTAGTCATAGTTTTATTTTAGAAACAAAAGATATCAAAGTGATTATCTGAAATATTATTTTAAGAGCTAAATTAATTTATTTTATATATACCAAGCAAATATATTTTAATATCTTTTATTTCTTAAAATATCTTTTAAAAATCTCATATAATTTATTTTTAAATATTTTATAAACAAATTTAATTTAATTTCAATATTTTAAGTTAAAATTGATTTTAGAATTTGATATTTTTTCTGTTGACTGAAATTTATTCCTCTAGTTTTAAGGATTGTATTTAAGTATTCTTTGCTAAGATTTTTAAAATTTAAGAAACAAACAATAAGCAAAAGTAAACAAAAATAATTTTAAAATTTGGATAATTCAAATGATTTTAAATAAAATTGTTAAAATGTGTAAATTTGAAAAAATTTTTTAATTATTTTTGATAAATTAAATGAAATCAAATTTTCATTAATAACTGCTTAATATTCGATCATTAAATTAAATTGTTTTTATTAAATATTAAAAAAATAAATTTGATGAAATTTTAAAATATATTTTAAGAAATATAAGGTATTAAAATATATTTGATTGAAAGATATAAAATTAATTCATTTTTCTCTTAAAATAATTTTTGGACAAGAACCATGATAGTCAGAATCTAAATAAAAATATATCACAAAAATAAAAAAAATATAAATTATATATATCGAAATTAGATATAAAATAATAAACTTAAATGATGAGAAAATCTCTAAAAGATATTTAAAAATATACATAAAAAATTAAAAGAATAGCTCTTTTTAAATTGCAGCATATAAAATAATAAAATAAGAATAGCAGTGCAAAAATATATGATTTAATTATAATTATATTTTTCTGTTCAAAACTCATTTAATTTATCAGTCTAATCATTATGTTTACACTAATTCATTTAATTTGTAATTATAATCTTTACGTTTACATTTTTCTTATCAAATTTGTTAAAATTATAAAAAAAGATTTAAGTAAGTAATATTGAAGAAATTTCAATAATTAATTTAATATTCTTATACTAAATATTGTGAAAGAATTTTAAGTTGATTTAAATATCTTAAATTTAATGAGAAGTAAACACATTCATCATGTTTATTATAAATTTAGCTTCATAGATTTCTAGTCATAATCTTATAATTAAATTAAAATAATTAAAAGCTTAATTTAAAAAAATTGAATATGAGCACTAAAGAAATTCAAAAAGAAATCACACTTTCAAATGGATAAAAAATACCTACTTTAGGTTTAGGTAGCACTAAATATTAATCAGTAGAAGAAATTACAAATTTAATTCGCTCAGCTCTAGATATTGGTTATAGGCATATTGACACAGCTTAGATGTATGAAAATGAGAGCATTATAGGAGCTGCCTTAAAAACGATCTTTAGCGAAGGTAGATATAAAAGAGAAGATATCTTTTTAGTTACTAAATAGTCTCCAAATAAGGGTGTTTCATGTCTAGAAGTATTGAAAGAATAACTCTAGAAATTGTAGGTAGAATATGTTGATTTACTTTTAATTCATGTACCTTTAGTACCTCCTAGTGATGACTATCAGCAATGGAATCATAAACCTGTGCATTAAATTTGGGCTGAATACGAAGAAATTCATAACTTAGGCCTAGCTAAAGGTTTAGGTGTGTCCAATTTCAACTGTTAAATGATTATTGATCTTTTAGCTTATTGTAAAATAAAGCCATTAGTAAACTAAATAGAGCTTCATGTATTTAATTAATAAAAGAATTTTGTTGAATTCTTGAAGAAAGCAAATGTTTATCCAATAGCGTATAGTCCAATGGCCAAATACAATTAAGTTATAAATAATGAAACTTTAAATTAAATTGCTAAGAAGTACAATGCATCAGTTGCATAAGTTATGATAGCTTTTATTTATCAGTAGGAAATTGTTGTCATCCCAAGAACTACAAAAATTGATCGCTTGTAACACAATTTTGATGCCTAAAAATTACAATTCAGTGAAGAAGATTTTGAAACCTTAAAAAACTTAAATTCTAACACAAGAGTTGTTAATTACTATTCTTATCCTGCTCTTTTTAAAGGAATTCCCTTTTATGAATGAAATTTTAAAAAATGTTTAATTATCTCAATTAATTCAATAAAATTACCAAAATCATATATTTTTTTGTGATTTCTTTTGTTTAAATAATAAAAAAACTGATAAATAAATTCATCAAAAAATATTTTTGTGATTATTTTTCAATAATTTATTTATTAAATTCTTTCAATACAATTTTATTAAACCTAAAACAAATAAACATTATTCGTTTGATAGTTATAAAATCTTCTTTTTTACCTAATTTAATGATAAAGATCTGATAAATATATATTAAATATTATTTTCACAGCTTAAAAACTTAAAATATTTATTAATAGATAATAATAACATAGTTAATAATAATATTATATTTATTATTAATTAAATTTTTGGCATCTGTTGTTGCTCCTATCTTTATCATCAAGAGATTAAGATTGCTAATAAAAAAATATGTTAGGTTTTACGAATTTAAAATGTTAAATGTTTGAATGAACTTTGACCAAAATATATTAAAATAATGTATTTAAATACATTTGGTATTTGAAATTTGTAAAAATAAAAAATATTATTATTAGAAAGAAATATTTAATTATGAAATTTTTAGGAATAGAAACAATAACATATCAATTTTGGTAAGTTCTAAACTAAAATGAGATAAATTTAATTAAAAATATAACTACATTAATTTTTAGTATATATTTAAAAGATCAAATAGCTACATATTTTGATATAGAAAAATTAATAGAAAAATAGATAAAACAAAAGAGATCATATAACTAACCAAGTTGTAATATATTATCTATCTTCATCTATTTATTTTTGAGAAATACGAACTAAATCTTTAAAATAAAAATAAATAATGAAACACCTTTTTACATACATTAAAATTTTATATAACTGCTTTAAACTACTTTAAATATTATTAATTTATATTTAGAGGATATTTTCATCATTGAAATTTAGTTAAACTATCATTAAAAAAAAAAAAAATCTATTTATTTATGTGAGTTAAATAAATATTTTTTATTGATTTCTCTTTATTAATAGTAAAACCTTTTGTTAAAATCTTAAAATTATTTAAAATATTTTAAATATATGTTTAAAAGATATTTTTATTATCAAATTTTGTTAAAATATTAGTTGGCTTTTGCTATATGTAAACAAATAAATGTATATATGCCAGATAAATCAAATTTTCTTGTAGACAGACAGATATCTATCCAATAGGTAAAAATAGAGTTATTACTTAAAACACTTTTAAGATGGAGAGTTAGTTAGTAGAAATAAATAATGACTTAGTCACTTAAGTTTTTGGAGTTTATATAAGCAATTTAGATAGTTATTTCATATCAGATTATTTCAGAATTTTAATTTATGAGATAAATCTTCAATTTAAAGAAAGCTGTGCTTAAAAATTAGAAAAAAAGTATTTGCTTTCATTTGGATCATTGAATTTTATAAAATAATTACTTTTTACTCATATTTTTAAAGGTAAAAGAAAAGAAAGAACTTAAGACTTTTTTGACCAAGGCCAAAACCAAACAAACAGGCTAGAAATACAAATTAATATTTAGAAATGGAGCATATAAATTAATAGGTAATCTGCTTAATTATAGGGCCTTCGTAAGACAACTTAAATACTTTCGAGGAAAATCTTCTAGAGTATTTAAATAAAGTTTTCAAAGAGGATTTTAGTGATTCGATTACAAGTATGCAAAAATTTACAAAAGAAGGACGCGCTAACTGCACGATTACTATGAAAATAGATTAGTTCAAATAATTAGTTGACATTTAAAATAAGCTGGAGAACAAAATGGACGATTACATTTTTAATTTTTATGAAAATCAGCTTGAAGAGAATAATGATCATATTTTTTAGTGTGGGAAGATGCAAAGATAGTTCTATAAGCTGATGATACCCTAGGAGCGTGAAATGAAGGGTGCCTTTGGTGAGATATTCTTGGTTTAAAATAAGGTAGACGGAAATATTTACGTAATTAAGAAGCGTAAGGAAGATAATGTGCCAAAAAAAGCAACCTTAAAAACAATATAGAATTTGAAATATATGAGAGAAGCTGCTAACATGATGCGGTTATCTCATCCTAATATTGTTAGGGCATACGACTGGTGGCTGGAAAAATCTGATAACTCTTGCAATCAATTCAATCTCTATATTCAAATGGAGTACGTTGGCGAAATAAATAAGGCTCATAATTTATTTTCTTTCACAAAATAAATCCTTAAAAATATGCCAGATTTACTCAATAAAAGGATTCTCATTCATCATTTCTTCAAGCAAATACTAAGTGGTTTGCTTTATATTCATGAAAACGGCTATGTTCATCGTGACCTTAAGCCAGAGAATATATTTGTTGATCCTGTAAGATAAGTCTGCAAGATAGGAGACTTTGGTTTCAGCAAATAAATTTAAATTGAAAACAAAGTAGGTGAGCTTCAGTTCAGGAAAGTGCCTTCTTCAACCTATGGAACTATTTGCTATCAGTAATTAAAACATTTATTTATTTAACCAATCCAAGCAGCCAAGGAAGACAAAGAATAAAAATCTTTGTTGATAAAATAATAATTTTAAATGAAAAAAGAGATTTAATTTCGATCAGCACATTTTTAATATTAAATTAATTCTAAGTGTAACTTTTGGTCTGTAAAATTCAAACAACTAACTAGATCAATTTCTATTTTTCTATTTATCTTGCTTATAATTTTGAACTTAAATTTTAATTTTATTTTCCTAAATAGGCCACCAGAGTTAAGAAGTCAATTCGACAGTTGCGGAGATTTGTACAATTTAGGTTTAATTTTACTAGACATGTGCAACAATATGGAAAATAGAAAAACTGATCACTATAATGCAACATATAAATAGGATGAATAAAAATTCCCACAAGGCTTTAGAGAAAACTATTAGCACGAATCAAAATTAATAGAAATTTTGTGTGCATGTGACCCTCAATAAAGATTAGAATATTAGGAACAGCTAGAAAGCTATAACGAATTTATTAAATAATAAAAAGTTTTAATTTTATCCACAAGTTCATGAAAAATATTTAACTTTAAGTATTAAAAATATTTAAAAAGTCAAACAAAATAAAATTATAAAAATCTTTAAAAAATTATTTTGTATATAAAAAATATCCATGTTTTTGTATTAAAAGTATATTAAATAACTAATAAATGTTTATCAATCTTTAATTCTTATCTTAAAAATATCTCTTATTCTCTTACTTAAGTTGTTAATTTCTTTCATTATATGTGAGAATTTATCACATATTGTAAAAAATCACTAAAATTAAACATATTTTTATTTGAAATACTTGAAAAATATTTAGCTTAAAACATATGATTTTTACTTTATTAAATATAAATTCACATAAATAAGTTAAGAACTAAGGTAATAAACAATATATTAAATTTTTTGTTAAAGAATTTTTTACTTACTTACAAAAATAAAGTAGAGTGAACAGCAAAAATAATATAGATCATACATTAAATATTAGTTATAAAACAATTTTTAGCTTAAAACACTCAAACTTAAAATTTATTAAGAATTAATTTAATGATTAATTTTGTAAAGTGATATTTTTCCTACACATTGAAATAGTAGTTAATCTATTATCAAAAGTGTAAAAATGTTACATAATTAAATAAATTATAAGAATTTATAATATAAGATTTTTAAGAATTTTATTTAATTGTACTTTTTAAAAACTAAAAACATATATTTAAATTATATTTATTTATTTAATATTTAAACAATAATTAACTTATAATTAACCTTTTATTTTTGATGATATAGATAGATATATTCACCTATCCTAGAAATATTTATTCTCAAATATTCCTTTTATTTTTATTAGTTGTATGTATACCGTTATTTACTTTTTCAACAAAATTTTTATTTGTAAATTTCATCACAATTCTATTTTTTCAGCATTCTGATTTGTTGTATTGCTAAATGTTGCATTTCCAAATGTTGAATTACTTAAAGTTGAATTTGTTTAGCTTTAGATATATTCTTACTACAGCTTAGCTAGGTCATAACCAAATAACCAAAGGATATCTTTAATGCCAAAGAAATAAACATAGCCATAGAAAATTAATAAGATAACACATATTATTTACAGGACATTCATGAATGTACTAGTTTGCTATACAAGATTTTTATCAGAATAAAATATGTACAAATTGCCATCAGATCTTTTATATCTTTAATACAAAACGCCTAATTTAGATTGAGGATATATCAATTTTAATTGGTTATCTGGCATATGAACAAAGAACCACATTTTTTTAGCTTGAACATCTTTTTGTGTTCTCACCATTGCATTAGCTGTCTATGATTGGCAATGGAAAAGGAATTTAGGTGTTTGCATTTCTTTTATGTCTTTATGATCTGGATGTCTTTCAATAATCAAAGGGACACATTCTGGATGCTTTTTTTTGCATTCCTATGAGTCATTGTATCTTTCTTCAAATGTGAATTCTTTTTAATACTAAGCGATAATCACTTCTTCTGCTTTAAGCTATTCTATGGTCTTAGGTTAAATGCTTTCAAGCAATGACTTGCTTGACTTTTTTGTTTTTCTTTTTTTGCAAATTTTAAACATTTTGAAAAAATTTATGTATCTTTTTAATTTAAATTTTTATTAATCAAATATTAATATAATTTTGTGGTACTTTATAAGTAGTAAAATTTGACATACATACAGACACTGACAAAATATAAATAATTTTTTATATAATAAATCCTTCGCACCTTGAATTTCAAATAAGTAATTTATTTGAATATTTTAATAGTTAAGAGTTAGGTAATTCAAAATATATTAAAAAAATACCTCTTTAAATAAGATCAATTCTTTGATTAATATAATAATAAATGCTTTTTGTTATTTCAATTTAACAATGCATTTCAATATCTAAAAATTTATTTTTATTGCTTGATAGCTAAATATTTCTATTATTATTTCTTTATTTAATGTTTTAATGAGATCTTAAAAGTATTGGCTGTTAAAATAAGAAGTTAATTATTTTAATTACATTTCTGCTTATCATCTATTTTTTTTATTTTAAATATTAGTGATTTATAATAAATTGAAATTTTGATCAATTTTTTCTAAAATTCTAACTGTTCAATACTTAAAAATTAATTTAATAGTTTAAAAGTTTTAATCGAGTTAATAGTTATTAATTCTTTTTTAATATTTTTATGAAAACTTAAAATGGCTGGTTTATCATTATTTGTTTAAATTTCATCTAAAATTTAAAATATTTTATGAAAATTTTGTGATTTTCATCTTAGAAATCATTATTAAAAATTTCAATTTAAATTATTTTAAAAAATAAAAATTAGAATTGGAATTCTAACAAAAATAAGAATAAACTTTAAAGGCTAATTAACAGATATCAAACATAATTTAATTTAAAGTACTATTTTATTTTTAAAGGATTTATTTATAATATTTTTGAATGAAGTAATAATTTTTTTGGGAAGTAAATACAATAATATATATTTTTAGATTAAATATAAGCTTATTTTATATGAAATAAATTAAATCTTGCACAACTAGTTTTCTAGTTTTATACATTTTTTTATTTTAACTAGCTATTTGCTAACAATTATTTTTAATATATTTTGATGTTTTTAAGATTTTTTTAATTTAAAATTTTTTGAAATGCATTTCATTTTAACTTTTGAACTATCTTTCTTTAAATATTTTTTATTTCTATATCAATCTGGAGAATACTGACTTTCTAATTCTTCGTCTTAAGTACCTTCCATAAAACTAAACTTTAATGTTGCTTTACTTTATTTTAGCTTCTTCGCATCTATTTGTGTCATTCTCTATACTGGGATATTATATACATTGTCTTCGAATGTACCTAATCTTGGATTACCTTAATCATCAAACAATCTACAATAAAACCAGTATTTAGGGCTTTTACTTTTGTCAAGTAAATAAAAAACAAGGTTTATGTCACTCAAAAAATTTCTATATGTTTCTGCCAATTTTCTAATATCTAATTCAAAGTTATACTCTTCTAAAAATTATATTATCTTTTTTGTGCATTTTTTTATGTCACCCTAGAAAGTGCAATTGTTTTTTAAGTCATCTTACATAAAATCATCCCTAAAGAAAAGAGCAATATTAATTTATAAATCGACATCTTTTTCCAAATTCTTTAAATGATGTATAACTACAGTAAAGATACATTTTTATTATGTTGCTTGCTTTGAAGAAGCTGCTAGAGTTTAATCTTAATGCTCATTAACCTATTAGTAAAATATTTAAAATAAATTTCTTCTATTAATGAAAAAAGCATATAAACAAACAGAAATTTGTAAAAAATTGGAAAATAAATTACTTGAAGTAGGTTGTATTCTTATGCAGGTAGTTTTTTATATGAAATTCTAAAATTAAGTTTTTCTAATCTTTTTTTGATTAGAGAGTTATTTAATGGCACGTTCACTTATAGTGGAGTATCATAAATATTAACTGAAAAACTCCCTTAATTGACTTTTTTATTCTTAAAAATTGGGTGGGCATACCAACCCAAAGTGACTTCAATATCATTATCATCAACTTCAACAAACTTAATTATAATATGATATTGTTCCCAATTCGGTTATTTATTTTTCATAGTGAGCTCTACATCAAGAGGTACATTAATCGTAGTATCGAAATCAACCTATAAGATAATAAATAAATACAATAAAATATTTGTATTTTATATAATTTTATTTACTTAATCAGTATTTTCTGTACAAGGAATCAACTCATCAAAATGGTAGACAGCAGGATTACCGAATTCATCATTTACTATTTCCTAAGGCTTAAGTATAACTAAATCATAAGAGATACTTTGATCATTAGTATAATTCTAAATATTGTCCATTTGTATTATTAGTACATTTCTTGGACCATCCACTTTATCTATTTTTTAAACTTAAGCTATTTTTAAACCATTAGTCATATCATTATTATTAACAGGGGAATTTGAAGCTAAAGGAAGGTTCTTAGGCTATTATCGCTGATCTTTCCTAAAAAATAATATTTTTAAAAATGTAAATAAGTATAGACCAAAAATAAAATTTAAATTAAAACAAATAATTATTTTATTAAAAAAATTTGTTTTTAAATCTTTAATCACTAAATAAATCATCTATTTATCATTTTGAATTTTAAAAAATTTAAAAAGGTTTAAATAAATTGCCATATTTGTTTTTGATCTAATAAATTTTTAATAAATAAAATATATTTTCAGCTTGTTTATTAAGTTAGAAAATAATTAATTTTTCTTGACTTCGAAGCTAAGAATTTTGTTGTATGAAAGAAATAAATAAACTTGTATTACTCTATTGTATCGAACTCGTTTACTTCGTTTTCTAATAAGTCGGGATCGTGAATAATGTATTCAATGATCATATCTGATTTAGGATTAATACGTAAAAAAGGAGGTTTTTTGGCAGGTGGCTTATTTAAGTTTTCTTTGAATTTTCCATTATTTAAAGAAGATGATTTATAAGAAGTCTATTATTAATTATATTTTGATTAGATGAGATTTAAATTGAATTTTGATGGAGAAATAAATACCTTGAAAAGAGGTGTTGCTAACCATGCAAGAGATTGGTTTCCAGACAAAATACTAATATATAAATATATCTTATCTAATTAAATTTTCTTATAGCTTTTCAACATATTCTTAATTCCTATTTAAAATACTCTCTCTAAATCTAATTGATTAAAGCCAGAAACGTATGTTACGTTGTATAATTCATTACATTCTTATTTACCAAAGTCTAACATAGTGTTTTCACCTTCAAATATTTTTATGTTTATTTGCCCTTTTAATTCATCTATTTTAAATCCCTCTAGACTGACTATTTTAATTACTACACCATCTGTCAGATTGTTATCGTTTTATTAAGGATTTTAATGAGGATTTGATGAATTCAAAACGCTTGGGGCATCTGTATCATTTTACTATATGTATGGTTAGTTATAAAAGCTTTAAGAAGTTTACATATTTTATGGTTAATCCTCTATAATTTGATCATTTTATTCAGGCTACTGAGGCTAAACCATATTTTGATTTACTTAAACACTACTTTACGAATCAATTTATTACGATTATTTCTACTGTGGATCCTAATTGCTATTCTTTCTTAGATTTGTGTTAACACTTAATTAGGTTTAATTAGGTGATTTTTTTTGTTGTTGCTATTATTAAATAGGTAAATTTTAGTTTTGCTAAGGTTGTTGTCTATTTTAAGGTACTTGCTATTATTGCTAATATTATGGGTTTACTTATTCCTATTCTTATTCATTTTAATAAGAATTATAGTTATTATGACTTGGTTTTTCAAAAAGCTAATCCTTTTATTTAAAAATTTATTTATTTTTTCAAAAATTTCTTAATATTTCTAATTAAAATATTTGTTTTACGTTAGGTACATAAGAAGAATCAAAATCTTGCTGCATTTATAACAAACGAATTTTTTCTGCTTGTTCCTATGCCTGTTTTATTGATGAAAACTCATCTCTAATAATCTATACTTAAGGACTAAATAGAGAATTCATTTTTTGAGGAGAAGCTTGCTAATAATTTCTCATATGGAAATAAGGAGTCTTGTATTCATTTTCTATAAAAACATAGGTGTTATTATCTAAATAGGGATCATTAGGAAAACATATCCTAATAAATAAATTGCTATCTGCCATAGATTGCAACCCAGTTTATATTAATAATTAAGGATTCAAATTCTTCGTATAAAAAGGTAATTTAAACCTTCCACAGTTAAGAACATTTTGTGAGTCAAAAACTTCATGCATTGTCCAAGCCTATTTTATATGTATTAAATAATTTATTTGATTAAATAAGGTTGTTAAAAAATATCAGAATTAACATAATTTCTTGAATAAAATCATTATTAAATTAATATATTTTTATTATTTTCACTTTCAAATTATTTGAAAAGATGTTTAAAAAAATAGCTTAAATTGAATTTACTCTTTTAGTTAAAGTTCTTTTGAGTGGATCTCTTTCGTTTGCAAATAGCTCAAAATATAGAATAGTGTCTTAATGAGGTTTTACCTCATGGATGTTCCTTTTTTCTGTGAAGATACACTTTTGGGATAATACTGTATCAGGTTCTGAGTTGTACACAGCTGTTTTTAAAAAGGGATCAAGACTCTACCCTTTTTTAAAGATACCAAAATTAATAAAGACTTGATCAAAGGTGGGAGGTAAGAGGGCTGCATAATCAAATCTGATTATGAAGCCTTCGTCTGGGAAATATACACCGTTTCTTTAAGGAAAGTAATCATTTTATGCAGAATAATCAACTAGCTTAGAGGGAATCGACGAAGGCTTAGTTTTTAAAAATAACCAATTAATTTATTTGCTAAGTTATCAAATAATAATTCTACCATAACAGCTGATTGAGAAAATCTAGGCATATTTCCTATATTTTGATTGACTTTGCTGAATATCATCGATTTCTCTATTTCATTTTTTAATTGTCTAATCTTTTGGTATTACTCTTTTTTATTTTAATACATGTAAGAATTAGGGTGCATTCTAGACATGTCTAGAAGACACTCACTTTCTTATACATTGAGGTAATCATAAACTTATTCTTTTTCAGATTTAGTTCCAGCTACTTGACTTTTTATAATGGTTTATATTCAAATAAGATACTATAATTTGAAATGTACCTGGGGTTTCTTAAGCTTGCTCTATACTATGGAGGTATTGTAAGTTGGTTTTAATTTGTCAGCATGCTGAAGTTTTACAGGTCATTTGAAAATTAATCTATCATATTTGATTGGTTAATCATTGGAAGAGAGTAGGAATTAGAAAGTAGAGAATGATTTCTTTGTATTTACAATGCATTAGGGTTATTTATATACTTAGAGTAATTCCTTTTTCCATCAAAATACTTCTCTATATTTTGTAGATTCTGTAAAAATTCAGGATTCTACCCTCCTCTTTTCACATATTCTGAGCGCAACGAAGAAACATCGTTCAAACTTGATTGATTTAAATATTCTTCTCTTTTTTTGTAATAATCATCAACCGACTGCACTTGCAATCCATTTTCATTTTTGTAAGCCTTACCTTATTTTAAAAAGCTAATTTAGATAGATTAATATATTAGCAAATAATACCATAGTTCTATAAATTATTCCTAAATTCTGACAATTACTTAAGTTGATCCTCTTTATTTCCAATAACTTATCCATGCAAAATATAATCTGCTTGTTTAGTTTCTGTTGAAAAAAAGTTAGACTTATATTGCTTTAACTAAAAGTTTAATTCATACATCGAGGGGTTGGCTATGGCTAATAAAATGTGAAAATGTTATTTCTATTTAGATAATCAAAGTCAAAATATTTACTGAATCTATAATCTTCTAACCAATTTTGCTGAATGGCACTCTATCCAGATCTATGTTTCATATAAAATAAAAATGCTTATTTTGATGCTTAGATAATGAATTACCGTAAGCGCTTGTACTGCTCATTATTAATTTTTGCTATTTTAGTAAAAATTAAATTTTTTAGAATGAAATCAATTGTGATTAATTTTATTAGCTTATTCTTTGTATATATATGTAAAATTCGCTGGATATTTAATGCTTATCAATGATTAAACAAAGTAAAAAAAGTAATTTAAAATATTTATACTGAAAAATAAGTTAATAACCAATATATATCAGTCAAAATATTGAAATCCATATCCATAATCATAGTAAATCATATGCTTTCTACCCATAAAAGAAGCTTGTACTTAATTTTGGATACATTTTATTAAATTTTATTGTCTTTTTACAATTTCAATATAGAAACTAATAAGACAGTCAAATATAACTGAAGTGATTAATTTTGATGTTATAAGCATGAAAATTTAAATTTTAAGTATTATAAAAAATAATTTAATCATTAAAAACTTTTAATGTCAGCATATTAATAACCAATTAATTGCAAACAATAAAAATACAGTTTCTTGAAGTGTTCTTGAATTATTTTTAATGATCAATAATTATTATTTTAGCGAGCAATTATTTTCGTATTTTTATCAAGTCAAATTATTTTTTAAGCAATGCAACCCCCTTACAAAAACCACGAATATCATAAAATAGTTAAGTTTTTTCAATTTGGTTAAAACTAACCAAATAGCTAATTAATTTTAAATGTTGTTTATTTTTACATAAATATCAATTTTTTTATAAATATTTCAAAATTTGCCTTCACATTTAAATTTAAGATAAGCAATTAGGAAATCAAATAGTTAAGTTTTATTAAAGGATTAATTAATTAATAAATAAGTTAACTAAATATAAATATTATTTTCATATTTTACTGAATACCAGCAAAATTGAATATATCATAAATGTCATAACAGACATAACGAATATATAGAAAACTTGTAAATTTCCATGTCCTATGCATTTACCAGTCCATGGACAGTGATGGTCGTATTCTTTAATACATACGTCGCAATCGTAGCAGTGAGAAGTTCCTTTAGGTCTTAAAATTTGGCAGGGTTTGCAATATCTATAATGATAAAAAAAAATTAATTTAATTTTTGAATAATTGCATATTTCAAAATAACATAATCAATCAATAAGTTAATTAATTTAAGTATAATTGTTACCTTTTAATACCGATTACATCTTATTCGTTAAGTATTTAATATTTTGCAGAGCTAATTCCTGGATTTTTTAACGCTGTTATCATATAGGATACAAGAAGAGTAACTGAAATTAATATTGAAAAAAACCAGTATATTGCAGAGAAGAATTCTATTGTGTATTCTACTAACTTATAACTAGCTAATGATAGAACTATGTATGTAAATAAAAAGAGTGGCCCTATTTGTATAAAATTTTATTAATTTTCATCAAGCACATAATAATTCAAATATATTACAATGAGGACCTATTGCGATAGTAGGTTCGTTATCTCTAAATCTAAAAACACAATATTTTCCGAAATTTCTTGGGTATGTTTAACCATAATTTCTCATAATTCTAATGCAATCATTTTCTTATTTTTAAGGCACACCTACATTATTTTCAATATCTCCTTCTTATTATTATATAATTTCTACTCCATTATCATCTTCTTTAGTTGGGGTCTCAATTTCTAAAGGTTCTTGCAATTATACGTGTGGAAGCTTGCTATTCATATTTATATTTAAAACCTAAAATAAACAGTGTTTAATAATAAATATAGCTAAAAGTTTTGAATTTGTTAAATTACAAATAAATAAATTAAGAAATTGTTAATAAACATAAATCACTCCTTATTTTTAGTGTATCAAAAACTAAAATAGAAAGAAAAAAAACTAAAAATCCTTAGCTTATGTGTCATTTGCCTATCAGACAAATATTAAATAACAACACCACAAAAAAATCTATGAAAATTAAAAATTAATACTTTAATTAATCGTAAATTTGATTAAATATTTCTCAGAATTAAAGATCAATTTACTCAATTTAAATTAATTTCTATTAGATTATAGGATCCTCATTGCCTTTCTCATTCGAAATACATTTTATTTCATATTTGGTTTATTAAAGCATAAAAAATAAAACTGTTTTCAACTTAAGAAAAAATTTAAAGTTTTTATTTATTTTATAAAATTATAAAAATTTTTTTATTTTGAAGGGAAAATAGAAATTATTTTGTTTATTTTTTTTAATTTAACAAAAATAATTCAAATTGCTTAAGATAATATGATGATGTTCAGCTGAATATCTCCATGAAATTAATAATTGAAAATTTTTAATTTTAATTTGTTTAACTACTTTTATATTTTTTATTTAAAAATATTTTTAAAATAGAATTCCAAAATATTTCGTTTAATTAAAAGAATAATTTAAAGAATAACCCAATTTAATCCTTATTAAGTTAAAAAATTAAATATGAAAATACATACTTTAAATCTTTGGTTCTTAGGTTAATACTCACATAAGTATTTTATTAAATAATATTATTTTTAAATATTAATTTATTGTTCTAGAAAATATTTTATTGAAGTGAAAAGAAAATAAATAAATGAATGATTTCCGCTAAAAATTATTATAATAGAAAATTATAAAAATTTAATGAAATAATTAAGCTTGATAAATAGCAAAATAATATGGCTGAAGAAAATTAATAAAGAAAGGATCAAAATGGCTGAAATTTTGTTTGTTTGCTTGACAGCCCGTTTGTATGTTAGTTATTTAGTTTGATTGATAGATAGATAGGGAATGGTTTAAGGCTTGTTTAATTTTAATATGCTTAAATAGAAAGAAAGACCTTTCACAAAGGGAAAAATAAAAAAGCTAAAAATCTTTCAAGAAGGAAACAAAAGAATTAAATTAATATTTGTAAGAAAAATATAAAAAAAGTAAAAGCAAGAGCAAATTAAAAGAAATGGTAAAATTTTGCAAATTTAATAGACACAAAGGCATTCATAACTAATGAATTTTCATTTAATGTATTAAAAAAGGGAGCTAACAAGACTCTTAATATGAAAAAGAGATTCGGAAGAAAGATCAAGTAAAACAGACCTCTTCCTAACTGGTACAGATATAAGTCTGACACCAACATTAGGTAATCTATGATTTATCCACATATCACTACAAACTGAAAGCTAAGACTTTTTTCACAAAGCGCTCACTCACATACACATAATGATTAACTCTTTGAACTAGCACTTTCTAACTAGAATGCTTACAGCAAATAGTTTAATGAAATCATTTAAATAAATGTCATCCCATATTACAATGTTTAATCTGGCTAATTACAGGCAGGCTGTTCATATTTAGAATTAACATTAATAATACAAATTTGAGCAAGTATACATAAAGCATATTGTAGCGTTATCAAAACAGATTTAGAATTAGCCAAACATGGCTTAAGGAAAATCATTAAAATAGTTAAAAATTGACTTAGTTAGTGTTATCATTCTTGAAAAGGGTTTTGTGTTTATTTATGAAAGAAAGCGTGCTTTGAATAATGAGAAAAGACTTAGCAATCAATATTTATTAAAAATAAAATCATACTAATATTAATATAATTATTCAATAGATACAACTCCAAGAGAAGAAACTGGAGAAGAACAAAACTAAAAATCTACTGAGCGAACTGTTTTAGAAGACGGTCGTTCAGAATTAGGAGATATTTTCTTAGTTTGATAAGCAGCAATTAATTAGCTTGGTTTAAAGACAATTTATACTAGCGGCCAGAGAATAAATATATATCAACAAAATATTCACTTAAGTTATTATAGATTTATCAGGCTATTTAAATGTCGAAATATCTAATAATTCATCGATTTACTATTTATATTAAAAACTGTTACTTGCATGCATGTTCATAAAATGGGTAGTAGTCTTTAAAATAAATTATTTAAATCCCTCAAGTCATTCATTATTTTACTCCAAAGCACATTAATTTATTTTTATATCTTAATTGTTAATATTAATTCTATTTACCGTATTTCTTTTTAATACATATTAACATAAATATTTTAAAAGGATTAAATTGAAATAATATTTTATTCAAATTTGATATTTATTTTCTTTATCCAAATGCATTCTTTTACAAAGCATGCATGAATATTTTTTAGCTTTACTGTTTCTCATAAAAAATGTCTTAAAAATAAAAAAATCATTCGATTTCTCATATGTCTTATTCTTTTTATATAAACACTGTTTATTTATTGAATAGCATCTTGCTTGATTTACAAATTTTAAAAAAGAATCTTTACAAAAATAAAAAATTTAAATAGTTTTATAATCTATCATCTCCATATATAAATGTGTATTAAATATTATTTAAATTAAATAAAGTTAGAATTATTTTAAAATGTTAATTTGTGGTGTAAGTAAATAAAAAATAATTTGAATTTTTTATCAATATTAAAAATCGATTATCAACCAGATCTAATATTTTAAATTAGAAATAAAGGCTATTTATTTTTGCTCTTAATTTTCAATTTTATGAATCTTTAATCATATATTTATTTTCTTTAAAAATTTAAATGTTTACACAGCTGTAGTAAATTCATTCTTTTTATGAATTAAATTATTTATTTTTTTATTAAATCCTTTATTGTTTTTAGAACTATTGTTACTTAATTATTCATAGTAAGATGTTTTAAACTAAGTAACAGAAAATATGTTTTTTTGCTCTAATTATTATTCCTATAAAAAATTTTCTTTTTTATTTTATTTAAAATCTAATTTTAATTAATATTTATTATTCACTTTCTTTTTCAAATTTCACAATATGTAATTTAACCTCATCTAAAATATTTAAATTGTTTAATTTATCTTTTAATGTCCACTAATCTTTGGTTAATTTGAATTGATGGGTTTATTCCAAACAAATCGAAATGATTTCTGTAATCTAAGAAAATATTTAATAAAATATAGATAGAACCTTTATAGTTACTAAACATAAACCATGATCAAAGTTATTAAAAATTATGTTGTTTGATTAAGATATTGAAATTAAAATATTTTTGGATTTGTAAAATAATTTAGTAGGGCTCTAATTCGAAATGTTAAACAATATACAGAATTATTTTGAAACAATAAAATTAATTAAGGATATTCAAAATTTTCCATTATCTATTGGCCCAAACAGGAAAGGCTTTGCTTATACTTCTTCCAATTCTTCCTATTCTTCCTCTTCATACTCTTGAACTACAGCTGGTTTTCTTTGAAGCTGCTTTTTTAATTTTTTATTTTCTTCAATTAAATCTTCGTTTTCCTTAGAGAGAGATTTGATCTTCTCTTCTAAGATTTTATTATTTGTAGTTTTTAAAACACTTAAATCGTTAACTCTTTTCTTCATTTAGACATATGCCTATTCTATTTTATCTCTTTATTATTATATTTCTTTAAGTGATTTTTCTAATTAAATATTTTTCTCTTTGAATTTTTTTTTATATGTTTCAGACTCTGAAAGTTTTTCACTTAGAACAGCGTTTTCTTCCAACAATTTTGTAAGTTTTTCAATTCTCTTTTCATTTTCATTAATGCTTTGTTACTCCTTTTGTTCATATATTTTTAATCCTAATCATTTTATAAATGAATAAATAATTTGTCTTATTAAATTATTAGCTTATAATTTCATTTTACTCTCAAGCTCAATTCTTTAAGAGATTTCAGATTTGATTTGTAAATCTCTTCTTAAATCTTCATTTTCCTCTAATGTTTCTTCAAGCTTTTACTCTGTCTCGTCTATTCTTTATTTCATGACTAATTTATATTCCTCAAATTGTTTCTTTAATTCTAAATATATATTTTTTAAATCGCTAGATTTTTATGATTCTGAAGTAGAGTCTGATTAAACTCTATTCATATCTCTTTTTAACTGATTAAATCCATCTCTTGTTTTATCCAATTATTCTTCTAAATTTTTTTTAGAGTTTCTTAAATGCATAATTTCTGTTGATTGCTCTTGTAATTGCTAAATATTAATTAAAATAAATTTAATGATTTTGAAGTTAGCATTTAAAATGATAAATAAATTATGTTTGCTATTTACCACACTCTGTTATTCTATAATTTTCTTCATTTAAACGATTTCTATGTTCTTATTTTGCACTTTAATCTTTTCTACTTCAAGCTCTTTTCCTAAATCTGAACATTGCTTTTCAAGTGTGCTGACTAACTCGCTTTCTATTTTTGATTCTGCTTATTTAGTTTTTTTCTCAACAAACCTCTCAGCTTGTTGAGCATATTTATCTTCCTTCACAGTACACCATAAACCATCCTAATATTAAATGCTTATATTTTATTTCTGCTTCCTGAAATTATTTCTAATAAAAATATTACTCCAGCTACATTTTAAATTAACACTACATTTTTGTTATTTTAATTATTTGTTGGGGGAAGCTTAAAGTTATTTGAACTAGTGCTTTAAGTTGAATTTATCTTTTCTTATGAAGTAGGAACCGAGTTTATTTACAACTTAGATGATTTTTCGCTAGTTGACGGCTTTCTCAAAACTGTTTTAGAATTCGCAGTATTTCTACCACTTTACTAACTCATATTTTATACTTTTTTAATGTAATTAATTAATAATTTAATTTGTTTTTGATTTGAAAATTTTGTTTTAAGGACAAAAAAACAAAGAAACAAGCAAGCAAGCAAGCAAACAAATAAACGATTGGATTTTAAAAGCAACTGATTGTTAAAATTTATAAAATATGTGAAATTGAATTTCTGAGTGAATCTTTTGTATTTCTTTTTCTATCTTGATATTTTCAAATAGATACTGTGTGTGAGTGAGTGAGTGAAGTTTTAATTTTGATATATTCTAGTACGAACGAAACAAGCTAGAATTATTTATATATTTAAAATAAACAAACACATTATAAATAATAAATACTATTAAACACTCATAAGTCGTCGTTATCGTTTTCTTGCTAATCAGTTACTGCAGCTTCTTCATTACTTTTTTTGTTTTAAGTTTCCTTTGATTGACTTCTCTTCTCTTGTTACTTTTCTTTTGGCGATTTTGATGCAGGAGATGAGGACTTGTTTGAGTATTAATCTTTTTGTGAGCGACTTCTGCTCCTACTCCTACTGTTGCTTTGATTTTTTTTATCTGAATTACTTTGATCGTCTTTTGAGGCAGAGGAGGAACTACGATTTTTTTTATTTCTTTTACTGTCCTTACTGAACTTATCCTTTCTCCAATCTTTGTTATCAGCTCTACTTGACCTGCTATGTCTTTTGTTTTACTATTAACTTCTACCTCTGTCATTATAACTTTTGCTATTTCCTCTATAGCTGTTTCTCTCTTCATATCTCTTTTATCTTTGTAGCCTTTAATCTTGAGTCTTTTACCTAATATATTTGTAGTATTGGGATTCTTTTCCAGAGATTTACTCTCCTTTGACATCCTAGTTTAATATTTATTTTTTATTGCTTTTTTATCTTATAATAATTAAGCTAATCAATAATTGCATTAAACTCATTTTTCCACTTTTTTTAAAAAAGAAAGAAAGCAAACAAGCTAAACATGAAAGAAATAGAATTTTAGAAATATATATATATACTTTTGTAGTAGCGATTCTGAAGTATAATGAAAACTCAATATTTCTTTCTTTATATGGTATACCTTTTTTCCATTCTTCAGAAAGATTTGGATCATTCTGAATTGTCAAAGAAAGAGATTAAACTGCCTGCTCAACTAATTCCTCACTTGGAAAAACTACATTGCAAGAAGAATCATTCAGCCATTCTATTTTTTCTGGATTAAATCTACTAAAATAGCTCATAATGTCTTGTGTGCTCAAAAAATCTACTCCGTAAACATGCAACTTAAATTTATAAAATTTTTTTAAAAGAAATCACCCTCATAAGTTTAATAATAAGAGATTATTGTATTCATAAATTTGCATAATTACCACTTCTGGTCTTAATTCTAAAGATTAGTCTTCAAAATTGATGTTCTACCTCTGATTGAAATTTTCTATTAGTATAATATTATTCTAAGTCATTAGGCTAACAATTAAAACTGTTCAGAAAAAGATCTTGTACTTCCTTCGATGACTTTCACTTTCTGTTTCTGCTTTATAATTCTATCTCTCAGTGATTTCTTTTCTGTTTTTATTAAATCTTCTAATGTCATTTCATCTGGATTATCATTTGCTTTTGTCTACTCACTCTCGTTTTCCTTTTGTTTTTCCTCATCTTATTTAACATCTGCTGTCTCTAACTCCATCTATGTCTAATCATCACTTGCTTTAATCTCCTCATTTTGTTTCTATGTATCGCTTTCTGTACTCATTTTACTTCCGAATTTTTTTAAATTTAATAAAACAAAATATTTGTGAAATGCTTTATCTGAAAGATATTATTTTATCAATATTTTTTTTATTAAATAGTGATTGCATCTAGTAAGCCTAATATTAAAATATCTAATCGTAAATAATCTTTATTTATTTATTTAATATATTTATTAACATCACAGCTTCTAAACTACCCTATCTACAGCTATTTCTTTTTAATGTCTATCATATTTAAGCTGGCTTTTATTCTAATAAAAATATTTTAAAATTGCATTTTAAAGTTTAAGTATTTTCCATAAATTTTTCAAAGAATTTACAAGAATTATAATCTCTAATAAATTAAATGAAATTTATTTTAAAATAAAAAAAGTAGTAGAAATAAAATTTAAAAGAGATCTCATCAATTGTGTCAATTAAAAACAATTACAAATGAAAAGAAAAATAAAGAATATTTGTTTGAATATTTTTAAAAAATATATTTTTACTAATTAATTTTAAGAAAAATCAATGTTATTATTTTTAAATATTAAGTAGCATTTTGATAGGTATAAATAGCTTAAGCATAAATTTAAAGAAGAAATCAAGCTATTTAATTATAAAAAAAAATTTGAATGTTATTTCAATAATTATAAAATGTATTTTTAGAAAAAAATACTAAATTTAAAATTTTTATAGAATTTTACTTAATCTATCAACAGATTATAGAAAAATAATATTATCTTTGGATGAAATAGATCAAGCTACGAATATAAATTAAGTAAACATTTATAAATAAAACATTGAAATAGTTGGTTAAATTTTATTCAATTTATTTATCAACATTTTTTCAAATAAACTTGATGTATTTTATTTTTAGATTTGTATTAATTTTAGTTTAAGATATTAAATTAAAAATTAAATTTAGGTTTATTGCTATTTTCTTCATCTAGCTAATGACTAGCGGAAACTCGCTTCTCTTCTTCATCTTAAAGCTAAATCTTATTCAAAGATTCAAGGTTTTCTAATTTAAATAAGTTTTATTTTAAATAAATAATATATTTAAATGAACCCAATATATATAAATTATGAATACACCTTGTAATAAGAAGTAAAAAATAAAATAATAATTTAATAGCTTCATAATTTAAAAATAGCATATCTTAAAGTTACCATAAACTTTATCATAGTTAATTTATATAATTTTTTGTAAATATTTATGATAAATAAATAAACTTGATGTATTATATGTATAATATTCTTTTTATAACTAAAAGTAATATAAATAATATTAATGATAACGTAATAGCCTCATTATCTAAATCTAAAAATATATGTTCTTTAATCTAACTAACATCAAACTGGGTTGTTGTTTTTTTATCTTCTCCTTCTGGTTGACGGCTAATCAACACTTTAATCATTGCTAATTTATTTATAAGTTTAAAATTTATAATTATTTTGTAATCTTTTTGTTAATTACATGTTATTTAGATTTGAAAGTGGAATACGTAAATTCTACTGTACTTTATTATCTTTTTATTTCATTTCTTAAGCTCTATTTAAGAATTTTTATCTTGCTATTTACTTTGTAGCTGGGTTTTCTCTCTCATAATCCTTTTTTTATAAAAGCAATTAATTAATAATGTTTAGTTGCTTTGTGTTATTTACTGTAATAAATTTATATTCAGCTGTAAAATATGATTCTTCATTTGGAGGAGCATCTGCAACTTTAAAAAGTTTTCTATTTATTTTTTACATAGGTAGAACTGCATTTAATAAGCCTATTCCACAGGCTATAAACTGGTAAAGGCTATCAATACTGAGGTTGTTGTTACCAATCACAAAAATAGAAAAGAATATATTACCAGCCTATTTAATAAACATCATAAATTAATTTTAAATTTTTTTAAGATTTTAAAAATTTAATACACAGAAAATTATAATTGCAAGCTCTAACATTTCAGTCATTTCAATCGGAATTTCATGACTAATATTATACTTCACTATTCTTCTATTTACAAGCTCATACTTTATATTAATTTTAGTTAAATCAAAATAAATTTTGTGAGTTTGTTAAATGATTTACCTTATCTAATATATAGTTGAGTAAAAGGGTTAATGCTACCCATGGCAAGCAAGCTGGTATTATAGGAGCATAGAAAGCCATTAAATAGATAGTTTTTAACTGTCTACTATACTTAAGAATGATATCAAATTCAGGATCTTCAAATATTCTATAAAATATTTAAATGAATTAATCTTTTTAAAAAATAAAATTGATTACTAATTCAGTTATGATTGAGTGGAGTAATTAGTTTGATTTTCACAAGAATTCTTAGCAAAATGTCTCTTAATTCCTTTAAAAATACCAGGAATATTCAATAACTAAAGTATAAAACCCATAATTGTGCTTGTAATAAACACATACTAAATATTGTACACCAAACCACCCTTATCAAATATCTTTTAGAAATAGCTTCCACCTTAACCTAAGTAAAACAGCTAATTTCCAAAAATTATCAATGCAGAAACTGTAAATTAAGTTAAGGAGATCTTTTAAATAGCACTTGAGTAATATTCAGACCTTGTTTTCTATTTCTCAAATCTATTAAATTATTTTAAATATATAAACGAATATATTTCTACTATAATTTGCATCACACCAATCATATATAAAAGTAAAAATAATACAAACAAAGCAAATTTAAATTTGATTACTATCAAATATAGTTGGAAAATAATAGAATTATCTGATTAAATTAAAAGTGGATTATAATTTTTGAGTCTTAATTAAATTTATTCAAACATTAGATCTATTTAATTGATATTCATAAGATGTTTAGTTAAAATATTTTATTACTTTCTTATGATATTGTTACATTTTATTTAATATTTTAATTTTCTTACTATTATTTATTATTATCATTAAGATTCTAAAGCATAATAGTAGGAATTATTAAAATTATTGAATAAATTAAAAAAAATATATTTATTTTCAAGAAGTAAGATTTGCTTGAATCTGGCATTCAAATAAAAAAAAAAATTTAATTAAAATATTAAATAATATTTTGAAAGTAAATTTAAATTTATCAGAAATTATAGAGAGTAATTACTGAGTAAATACTATGCAAAGCTCTTTTAGGATCAAGTTCATGGCATTAATAATTACAGATATTACTATTCCAACCACTTATAGAGTGACTTCAGTATTGTAAACATAAACTGTTCTGTCATTTTTAATATTTTATTATTACTTTAGAATGTAATTCACTATGAAGAAACAACCAGTCAGTAAACCAACAAGAAGTATATACATAAATAACTATCTCATATTTTGGTTATGAATGTGAAGGTTTTCCCAAAATACATCAGAGGGAGCAGGTGGCTTATGAATTTATAATGACTTTCCTCCATAATTCAACTTTTTAGAAAGGCGCAAGATCTTATGAAAGGGTTTATAATTTTCTATAATTTAGTCTCTTTCTATTTTGTTTTAAAATATGAAAATTTTTTTTTATAAAAAAGTGTTTTTAAAATATAATGAATGAAAAATACCTTTTGCAGATTCAAAAGAAACAAATGCCCAACCAGTAAATTTGCTTTAGAATGTTTCTACATCATTTGAATCATAAAACTTTTTACATAAGGAATGTAATTCAGATTCTATTATATCTAACTCTTAATGAAGCTTATAAACACTTTATCCAGGTTAGTATTCACCATGAATGTACCTATGTTTGACTGCGGCCTTTTTTTACTATATGATTGCATCTTTTTTTTTTGATAATGCCTTTAATTAAACCAAATTGTATGAAAAATTTATCTTAGATACAGAGGTATAAGTATCTTCAATCAAATTTTATTATAAAAATATTTTGAAATCTTCAAGGTAATTTCCATTTGTAGGATTTTAAATTACAGGAACACATTTAACTAGTATAGTATAATCATCTGCAGAAATGTCAATAATATCCGCTATTGTATCAGATTTTCGAATGTAATATCTAAAGTACTAAAAGCATAATACAGCAACACAAACAGTAGCCATATTGAGTATATCTTAAATATTTAATAAAGTAGTTTCATTTTTTTTGTTACCAACAGACAAAATCGTTATCCAATTGCTTTGGCAAGTGTACTAATAACCAACTGCTTAGCTAGCTTAGAAACTTGCGGTACATTAGTCTCCATAATATATATTAGTAAATAAATTAAAGAAACCTGATGTTAAAAATAGCATCAACGTCAGAAATATCGAAAATTTAGTAAAACCAAAAAAAAGAGGAAATCCTGATCCTAAATGGGATAGTTAGGAATTATCACTGCTGATACCTAATTTAGATCTATAAATAGTTCTAGTACAACAAGGACAAATACCCTCTTTTTCATTTTCAGGGTTTATTTATGATGTGTCAATAGGACCAATTTAACTTGCCTTCTATTTTAATATAGATATAATTTGTTCAATTTTAAAATTTCTAATTTTTAAAAACTTTTATGTTATTTTGTCTATTATCACTATTAAAGAGTTCAATCAGTGTTTTTGGTGAGAAACTAGTGATTAAATAAAACAGACTAACTAATCTTATTGTAATATAACACAAAAATTATAAATATATGAAAGTGAAATACTTGATGTTTCAGTGCTATATCTAAATTTGGCGGTATTTAATCTTTATCAAATTCGTTTTATCCAGGTAAATTTGCTTATGAAGAACGTGGAGGAAGTAGCATAGATTTTATTTTTTCAGCGACTGCTTGTTACTACTCCTCTAAGTCATCTTTTTTGGTTTTTTAATTAGCTGATGTTAATTCATCACTTGATTTATTGCTATCGCTCTATGCCACTAATTTGTTATGCTCACTAGTTATAGGCACTAATTAATAAAATTATTTTCAAAAACAATTTAAATTAGCTTTATTTAAATGAATCATTATTACCAACTCTGTTTTTTTTTATCATGTTTTTTACAAAAAAAATAAATATTTGTATTATTTAGATAAGTTTTAATTATAACTTAGAACAAAGAAGAATTTATATATTAATTAATATCTCAATAAAGTAGTCTTAAAAATTGTGCGATCAATATAAATTCTACTTAATTTGTTTTTAAATCTATTTTATTTCAGAATAAAAATACTGCATAAACATAAAGAGAGAACAAAAATAATTATCTGATTGTAAAAATTTATTTATTTGATAGTGTTTATTTAATGTTTGCATCATTTCTTTAAATATATGCCTTTCTGGATCATAATTTTTCACTCTAATTTTTTCAGGCTAAAAATCAATTAAATTATGTATTTAGATGTTACTTGTTAAAACTCTACTGCGTTCTATTGCTTTTAGCTATCTATTCCGCTAAATGAATAAATAAATAAATAAAAATTAGTTAGAATTGTTCTATCCAAAAAAATGTAACAATACGTTCGGTGTAATTGAATTATTAATAATCTTCGTCCTAAAATTCATCTTAGCTGTTAGCAAATTAGTTATCTTTTGATGAATATTTTAAAAATAATGAAATCATTAAGCTTATCAACCAATAATAAATATAATTAATTATTTACTTTTTATTTAGAACTATTCAAGTGTCAAAATTTCATCTTTCTTCTATAATTACTAATTTTTTAAATTTATCAAAATTTAAGAGTTGATAAAAATTTTTTAATGTTCAAATAATTTAACGTGTATATGATAAATGATACACTTTTGGTAATAAGCATAAAATAACGGAATGATCTTTAAATATTAATGCTATTACTAAGTTTCGCAAATAAATAATCAAATTTTTAATTAAATTAAAAATAGTTAGTTATGTTTATATCTTACAATAGGAATGGGAGCTTTCGACTATAGATTAGAGATCAATCTTTGATATTCTTAGATGAGTTCAAGTTCTGTTTTGTTTGAATTTATAGTTTCTTATGTCTTGTTGGCTTTTGATTTCTATTGAGAATACTAATTTCTTTTGTATGAATTTGATATTTGATACCCAGTTTATTGTTAGTAATACTTAGAATTAGATTGTTTAGCAGAATTTATAACTGAATCTTATGAAATCTTATGGAATTTTTATTAAGATGAACCTTTGCTATTAATCATTTGCTGGAAGATAGTACTACTTTAACTTGAAGTGTTCATCATTTATGAACCACTTATTTTTGAGCCGCTCTATTAAAAAAAGAATTTTTTAAATTTTGTTTTAAGTTCAAAAAAAATATTTTTTACTAAATTTTTGTTAGAAATTCTTGATTTCGGACTTGAACTATTCATTTAGCGAATTAACTTTTTAGCGTTAAGCTTTTGAATTTACTTTTCGAACTCTTATATGAAATATTCATCTTTATTTGTATCTAGTCTTTTCTTAAGCTCAGGTCTAAATGTACAATCTTTGATATCATCATATGAAAAATTGCTAACAAGAGATTTAGTTTTTTCTAATTTTTTTTTCTACCAAATCTACTGTCTTTCTGTGAAAGAAAGTTATCTGTTTTAAAGATATTTTTTAATTTATTTTACAAATATAAAAAAAATATTTGTTTTTCACATCATTATTTGATATTTTTTTTTTTAAACAACATCCAAAGATATAATTTTTTCTTTTAATTTTTTTTAGATTAATTTATTTCTAATAATTAGATGAGTAAATAATTTGATGTTTATTAAAAGTAATATGATTTCATTATTTAAAAAAATACTGTTTAGATTATTTTTCAACAAAGTTATGTTAAAATTAATGTGAATTCATTAAAAATAATTTTTTCTTAAACTAATAAGCTATTTAATTTAGCTTTTAAAACAAAAAAACAAAAAATTTATTTAAGAAATTTAGTTTAAAAATATTATTTCTAAAATAGGAAAAATATATTTAAATATTTCATATAACTATTAATATGTAAATCAATAGTTCATATAATAAATTCAAAATAAAGTTATCAATGTTTAATTTTAGAAGTGAATTTTTCTTTTTTTAAATTTGAAATGTTTTTTACTGGAATTGGTTGTTTGTTTGCTTAATTTTAGGAGAAAAGGTGCACTCAGAAGATTGTCTCTAAGTTTCACTTTTTTTGTACATTTCCTACAGTATTTTCCTTAAATAATTGTTTAAATAGTAAAAAATAATTAATTTAAATAATTTTACTTTTTCTCATTTTGTAGAATTGCAATTTCATAGAGATATTCTCCTCTTGTCTTGCTTTTAGATAATTTGTTAATTTTTGAATCTTTATCGATCTACTTAGCTATTTATTTAGGCTTGCTAATTTATTGGATATCTATATGAAGCTTTTCTTATGATTTGGATCTTCTCTAAAGGGTCTATAATTTAATAAGAAGCAACAAATGATTTAAAAATTTTTGTATGTTAAAATTTACATTAATTTATGGTTAAGGAGAGTGATACCTTTTCTATTAGCTTTATGAAGGAGAAATCAATAAAGAAGCCTTATTATAATTTATTTTATTAACCTATTAGATTTCTTACATTTTACTTTCAACTTGTTTGTTGTCTTCCATTTAGAGATTTTAAATTTAATTATTAATCTCGTTTATTTGTTTTTAGAGTAATGATTTTTTTTAATTTAACATTTTTTATAGTTAGTCTTTCTAAAGCAAGTTTTAAGAACTGTTAGCCTTTTAGAGTTTATTTTATTGCGACTTCTCTTATTAAATCTGAATAATTTATACCTTTCCAAGAGAGGCTTTTTAAGGAATCTATGCAAACTGTTTTTAGCTGGTACTCATTTTAGTTACTTTTAATTCCTTTTTCTCTTTAGGTGGCAATTTATCTTATAAAGCTGCTCTTACTTATTAGTCTTGTATTTTTACTTTTTTTTCTTACCAATTTCCATCTGATTTTAATGATCTCACTGTTTAACTGATTTTTTCAGCTTACGATTTAGGAGTTTTGAGTTCTTCAGAAGAAATAGTTATAATATTCAGATTCCTTTCATTTATATAATTGCTATTGTTGTTGTTGGTACTGCTGCTTAATTATGCTCTTGCAGATTTATTTCCTCTTTGTATTATTTTTTAAGCTTTTTCACCAAATCCCATATTTTAAAATTTAGAAGGACTAGTCTATTTTTCTACCTTTAATATTTTTTATATCTATTTACTAATTTTTATCTCTGCACCCTACTATTATTATTAGAATTGCTATTATTACTTTTGCTCCTATTCAAGGTGCTATTAATTCTAAATTTAATCTTGCTACTGAGACTATTGGGATTGTACATTTGATGTATTATTCTATGATTTCTACTCGTTGAAGCTGCTTTTCAAATTGAAAGTTAGCTTACAATCCTTTTATCCACTATTTTGAGGTGTTTCATCTTCCTCTTTTTCTTCTATCACGTAATTATTTAAAATTTTTTGTGCTTTTCTAAATTAATGTTTAAATAAAATAATTAAAATCATTAAATTCATTTAAAACTTAATTAATTTACAGTTTTTAATCTTCTTATTGATTCTGCTTAGTCAAATCTTCTTAGTTTTCCTCAGTCTCTACTGTGATATAAAATTCATCTTACTAAGAGGTGAGTTGCTCAGAGGAAGATTATGTGTGATTTCTTGGTGAGCTGTTTATAGTTTTTGTGGGAGAAGCATCATTAACAGTAACTTCTTCCTATTCCTCTTCTTTATTGTTGTCTATTACAGAATTCAAATCAATTTTGTTTGTATTGTTTGAGGCTGCATTCTAATATAAATCGCTATTGTTGTTAATTTTAAAATCTTGTTAGTCTATCTGTGAAGTGTAAACAGTTTTTTAAGAATACAAATTTATTAATTCTTCTTCCTCTGTTGGTAATCTGTGCATGTCCTAATTAGAACCAAATTTATTAATTTCGATTTCGCTTAGAGATATTGGTTTGTTTTTGATTTGCTATTATGATTGTTGTTGTTGAGTGGTGCTTATAGTAATGACTAACTGGTCTTGAGCTGTGTTAATGTTTCTAGGTGCTGACTTTTTTATTTATTTCTGTTATTTCTCATTTAATTAAGTGAAATCTTCGTTGTTGAATTCTTCAGTTTCCTCAGCTTTTAGTTTTGCAGTATTACTGCCTACTGAAGACTTTATTGTATTAATTTCATTTAAATCTTAGCTTTTTCTATTCTTAAAAGAACCTTCTCCTTCTTTTTTTTTAAACTTTTCTTGAGTTTCTGAAGTTTTTCTTTTAAGCTTTTTAATTCTTAGTTTTTCAACCAGCTGCCCCATCTTTTTATCAATTAAACTTTCTATATCCTCCAGAGTTACACCTTCTATAACTTTCTACTGAGGAGTTGACGAAACAGAGCTGGCTACACTGCTAGATCTTTCTTTGTGCTATCTTAAAAGTTAGTTAATTCTATCTAATACTTTTTCTTCTTATTTTTCTACGACAGGACTTTCATTATGTTTAACTAAATCATTAAAATCATTTATTTTTATATAATCTTATGCTCTCTAAAAGTTATAAGCAACATTATTGCCTTGCATAGAGTTGCTATTTTGCATTGATGCAGCTATTTATTCAACTTTTTTCATAGATTTTTTAACTGATTCATTCTCTTCGGTCCTTGTTATCATATAGGTATCTGTATTTTATACATTAGATTCCTGTGTTTGTTAGGTCTTGAGCAATTCTTCTTATGCATCTGTCAAATTTTAATTAAAGTATCTGGTATCATTAATATATGATTCAGTTGGATTAATTGTAGAAATAGCTAATCCGTCCTCAAGCTATATTTTTGTATTACTAACTTTGCCAAATTTAGAGTTTTATTGAATGGAATAATCGTTTGTAGATATGAAATCTTTATTTTTTTAATCATAGCTATCTTTAATCATAATTTGTTAACTATTTTAAGAGTTATCTTCTTTTTATGCTAAAACATTTAATGTATTCATTGATAAACTATCAATCTGATTTTTTATTTCATCTGTTTTTTGATAAATCAGTTGCTAAATGTTAGACTTATAATTATCTTGTACTAATTGCTGTTAACTTAAGTTCTTTTAATTAAATTACTACGTTTCTTACACTTACTTATCAAGTTCTTCTTAATACTCTCTTCTCTCAAAATTGTTTGTATTTTCCTACTAATTTATTGAATTTTAATAATGTTATTCAAGGTAGTTGATGTTGTTTTAATTGACACTCTGGACATATTAGTTATTTAATGTCTAATATTCATTTTTCTCAGTCTTTAGCAAATTTTACTGTGAACTAAGCTGATTAAGCTTACTATCTAATCTGTTTTGGTATTTTTGAATTATTTCATTTAGGCTTTCCTTTTCCACTTCAACACTCTCTATATATGGTGGAATACCATCTTTCTAGCTAATTAAAGAATGCTAAATTTCATGCAATTTAGGTTTTTCAGATGATAGCTGAGAAGTGGGGCTTTTAAATTAATTTTAACTGTACTAGCTTTAAAAAATATCTGTGTTATTTTCTTCGTTTATTGTTTCTAAATTATTTTTTTGATTTTTATATTACTCAATAATTTTTTATATATCAGCATTGATAAGAGTATCACTATTACTAAAATTTGATTCAGTGGCAGTATTCTAAACTCCAATCTATTATATATTATTTTAAACCTAAAAATTATTTTGTTAGTACTCCACTGGTTTAATTGTGTCTGCTAAGTTTTGATTTTCTTAAATTAAATTATTAGAGTTTATTTGAATATGCTAATAGCTAGGATTCGCACTTGGCTGACTATGGCTTCTGCTATTGAAATATGAAGTTTGATCTGCTTAATTTTATAACGTTGAACCTTAATTATAATCCCTATGACTATTTAAATTTGATATTTCTTCCTCTATTTTTTCTAATTGTTTATTTTCTTGTTTATCTAATTTTATCAGATCAGCCTAATTTTTCCCCTCTTCACTTACTTAATATTCATTGTAATTCTGATAAATAATATTGATTGGAGTGTTAGCAGAGTAGTTTTAAGTTTGTTCTAATAATAATTTTAAATATCAATATAACATTTTAAATAAAAATAAAATCTACCATTGGTTTATTGATATAAATTCATCTCACTTTAAGTTTGCACTATATTATTAGTTGCATTTTATTGTATTTATTAGTTGTACTATTTCATATTCTCCATCAACTCCCTTACAGCAGGAGATAAATAATCTAAAGGGTCAATAGCAGTTTTAACTTTGAGCTCAGCTGTTTTATTCTCATGAAAAGAATATTAACCTTCACTTTGCTATGATTTGTTATCATTTTAATTATTTTAAATGATTTCGTTAATTAGTTATTTTTAATTATTAAATATCTCTTCTACTCTCCTATTAATTTTAATATAATTATCTTTTAAATCAAAATTTAGATTCGCTTATAAAGCAATAAAAATAATAAGCTACAAAGATTAATTTAGAGCTTAAATTAAAAAGTTTACTTGCTATAATTAAATGCAAATAATTGACAAATAGAAAAAAAAATTATAGTAATTAAATTTCTTACTGTATTTCTGTCATGCTATTTACAGCTGAGTTAACTCTGGGCAGACTAGTTAAACTAGCTACTTTGTAATCGTTTAGAAGCATGCTTTATGGATTTGAAATAACTGCTGTACATTCTTTGCCTTGATTAGAATCATTAATAGCTTGTTGTAAATTAGATTTAATTTACTAATCTTAAAACGTTGAAACACTATTTTGCATGGCGTGGCTATATTAACTATCATTCAAAGTACCTGATTATATACGACTCACTATTTACTAACTTGAATTCTTAGGTATGACTGGAAATACAGCAGTTGGCAAATTTTCATATGGCATTTATTGGGAACTGAGAGAAGAAGAGCTTTTTATAGCTTAATTTTCTACAGGATCTTTAATAATATATTGTCCTGGATATTAACTGTATTGTGGAACTTAATAATTTTGTTAATCTTGAGCATAGTTAGAATAAAATGATGAGCCAGCGTTTAATGAAGAATTTGAGTTGATGGTAGGAATTTAGTTATTTACTTTGTTTTGCTATATTTTAGTTTATTCTTACATTTGTTAATGTGATATTGCTGCAGGGTTCTAGTGAGTAATAGGTAAAACTTATTAATTGATAGATTGAATACCTGCATTTTGACTAGAGCCTTACTATAAATTAAACTTTTTATCAAATTGCTTTGTCACTTAACTTGCGTGATACTACTTTTATTGTTGTTGTTATTATTGCTAGGGTACCTAATAAATATTTCCACTACTGCTATTATTACTTTGCATTATTTTTTAATTTTACAAGCTAGCTTGCTGACTGTATTGATTATTAATAAATTATTGGTTACCAACATTACTCGCGTTTTGAATAAAATTGCTAGCTAATGCTGGCTATCCATACTATCCGCCTTAAATGAATCCTTAGCTATTTGACTTTTGGAGATGGTTCTATTGCTAATTAAGAAAAGGCTGATTTATTTTAGACATCTGCTAAGAGTTTTAAGCTTGCATCGTTAGCTAATTTTGTATTTGTTAAGATAAACTGGATACTTTTTATTGCTATTGCTGTAAGCTGTTGCTGATTCCCTAATAATATAATTTTATTCGAGCATATTAAAAAAGTTTAAATATTTAAAATTGTGAAATTCAATACATAATTTTATTAAGGAAAGCCCTTAATTATTTGATGATTTTGTTATTTAACAGCACTGGCTTGATGATGCCCTAGAGGCTATATTGGAGGTCTAGAAGATAACTGCTACTACATTTCTAACTGACTAAATACTTGAGATGAAATTTGTAGATTTTAACTTGATTATTTTCTCACACTGAACTTAATTAATTAAATAAATATACAAGATACTAAAAAACAATTATTTTTTTAATTTCTTGAGATTATTTGAAATATTCTTAAATAAAAAATATCAACTTACGCATCAAGAAAGAAACTACTAATTTAAACAAAGAACTGATTATGATATATTTTAAATCTGTTTAATAGAAAATATGAATAAAGGAATGTTTGCAAATTTAACATCCCATTTATTTTCTCATCTTAGCATCTAAATATCTTTGTTTCTCCTTATCAATCTATACGTTTTATTTAAATAAGTAAACACAAAACATATCATATTTAAAATCTCCATAAGAGAATTTAGAATTTCTTCTTTATTTCTAACTCATCAATAATCAATAAATAAAATATTAATGATATATATTGTAAATTTTTTCTATTTGAAATGTTTTATAATTTTTTAGTTGTCAAAAATATTTTCAAAAAATGAAAATTTATCTTTATAAAAATAGAGTGAAAATGAATATTTATCGTACTAAAATGTGTTTTTCTTGAGTAGAAAAATTATTGATAAAATCTAACAAATATTCGATCGAGTTAAATAATATCTCTGTAAAAAAAAGAATCTTTGAATGATGATGATTTAGTTTAAATTTATTCATACTTGCCAATAAAATGCATTTTAACATTTTATCATATTAAAAAAAGATTTATATATCTATGTCTTCGTGTTGTTTATTTCAGTATCTATAAGATTAGATAATAAAAAAAGATTGATGATAGGTTCATTATATATTGAAATCAAATAAATTATAAATATTGATAATTGATATATTAAAAGATAGATAGATCAATACATACTTACATACAATAAAATACTTTGTAAAATATGATTTATAGATTACTTGGAAATACTGGTATGAAGGTATCAGTAATTGGCTTTGGTACATCATTAAATAGCACCCGTGCTGCTCAAGAATTAACTACTTAAGAAAGCGTTAAGAAGGCATTTGGTCATGGTATTAACTTCTTTGATACAGGTGAAAATTATGGTAACGGAGAGGCTGAAAGATAATTAGGTAATGCACTAAAAGCACTTAATACGAGCAGAGAAGATTACATAGTTTCTACAAAATTATTTTTTGGAGATAATAGAAAACCAATTGGTGTAAATAACACTGGATTGAGTAGAAAACATATAAGAGATGGCTTAAAAAGAAGTTTGTAGAGATTGTAATTAGATTATGCTGATGTTGTGTTTGCTCATAGATTCGATCATGAAACTACTTTGGAAGAAGTAGCTACAACCTTCACTGAACTAATTAAGTAAGGCTATATTAATTATTGGGGTACATCAGAATGGAGTGCTGCAAACATCTTTGAACTGAGAGAAGTTTGTGCTGAGAAAGGTTTAATAAAGCCTGTTGTTGAATAGCCTTAATATAACATGTTTGTTAGGGAAAGATTTGAATCAGAATATGCCAGACTTTTTGATGTCCATAAAATGGGATCTACAATCTGGAGTCCTCTTTGTGGTGGTATATTGACAGGAAAATATAATGACGGTGTAGTCCCCTAAGGAGCTAGATTCGATGTTTTCAATAACAGATTATAGAGAGCTAGATGGGAGTCATTCTTTTCTGAACAGTAGAAGTAGCAGAGAGTCTAAACCTTGAAGGGATTAGAAGATTTAGCCAAAGAATTAGGTATGACCCAAGCTCAATTGGCTATGGCTTGGACAATAGCTAATAAGGACGTATCAACTGCTATAACAGGGTGTTCAAAGCCATCATAACTAGATGAAATAGTAGAATCTGTCAAGCACGTTAACAAAATAACCAGAGAAGTAAATGAAAGAATAGATAAAATACTAGGAAATGTTCCTGACTAGGCAATCAACGAAAAAAATGAAAAGCAATTCATACGTAGAAGATGATTTAATTGATTAAAAAATATATTTATTTATTAATTTATTCTCTAAAATTTAATTTATTCAAGAAATAAAAATAATTATTCATGTTAAATAGAAGAATATCTTATAAAAATTCATTCTAATTGATTATAACAACAAATCATTGATATTTATGTTGAGTAAATAAGCATTTTAAATCAAGATTTGTTTGGTTATCCAGAATAAACTATAATATTTGGGAATTATTTTTTAAGATTTATTTTTAAAAATCTTTATAAATTCAAAGCTGCATATTAATTAAAATTTTTGAGGTGTTTAAGAAAAAAAACATTTTTGTTTATTTTTTGGAAATTTTGTTATTCAATAAAAAATATTTTAAAAATTAAGAATAAAATTTTTAAAATATTCTGTATTATAAAAATTTAAAATAAAATTATACTTTATTTAATTTAAATTAAAATTCTTTGATTGGTTTATCTAATTTTAATATCAAAAAATGTTAAATTGACGATTAATTTAAAAAAAATAAGTAAATTGCTAACTAAAAAAATACAGTTAAATTCTAAGAGCTAACTAAATAATATTATTTTTATGATTTTAAATAATTTATGCTGTCAATATTAGTAGAAGTTTTGAATTAGTAAATTAAAGTTAAGCCCCGTGTTAATTATAAACAAATCAATTAATATTTAATAAATGCTTGAAAGGCAAATAAATATATTGATTTGTATAAAATTAATCTAAGTTTATGTTGTATTGTTTTAGCTGCTTTTTTCATATTATTAATAGACCCTAAAAAAAACTCATTTAAAAGTTATAAATTTAAAAATTGACGCCTTTTTTGGTCACTGCAAAACTGCAAATGAAAAAGATTGATGAAATTGTAATTTATTCTTGTATGCTTGCCAGTAAACGTGATTTGAAAAGAAATTTGAATTTGAGTTAGAGGATAACAAAACCAATGAATGAGTGTGCATTTAAGTGAGTGAATGATGAATAAATAGTTGATAAATTAAATTAAAATGGAGGGTTTTTTGATGGTTTTGAAATAGTGAATGAAGGAGAGTGTACATTATTAAATAAAAAGCAGATGAGATTAACAACAAATATATTACACATATTGAATATTTGCTATAAAACATGTTGCTTTTGTTTATAAGATTTTTGCTATATATGTATTTTTGAGTATTTAGCTATCTATAAGAAAAGTAAGGAAGTTTGTTCAATCTTTCTTGACGGGATTGGCACCAGCTTCCATCTTATCCTTCTTACCAGCGTGCCAGTTGGGAGACTTTCTCTTCTTGGGATCGGTGGCCAAGATGTGAGGAGCATATCTTCTGTTGTAGAGGATTCTCTTGTAAGATCTACCCTTAGGAGTCTTTCTGGGCTTGACTTGCTTTTCAACCTTGGGGGTTTATTTTCTGACCTATTTTTTTCAATACAAACAAATAAGTAAATTTAGATTCTGACGGATTGTATGTAATTTGCAAAATAAAATATATTTTAATGAAAGTCTCCCATTTCTAAACAATTGAAGCAGCGCTTTTAGCTTTTTTGTGTAATATTGTAATTTTTGCTCATGTAAGCTTTGAAATATACTCATAAAAGTGTATATAAATAATAGCTATTTATTCATTTACATCCCTAAATTTTATTTGCTTTTTTTGCCTAAATGCACAATGAATTATTAAAATAATTTTCAATGAATCATTATAATTTTTTTCCCTTAATTTATTTTAAAATCTATTAGATGTTAATCTACTTTTTAAGGTAACAATATATTTATTTATCTATTTGCCAATTCAACTTAATGCAAATCATTTAAGAAAGGAGAGAAAAATCATTAAAATAATTGATGATGCTGAAAATAACTAAAGCGAATATCCTACCTTACCGGCCTTAGCGAGAGTACCGTGCATACGACCTGTTTTTATAATAAGATAAAATAATTTAGAGAGATGTTCATTTGAAAAAATTTTGCATTTTGAAAGTTTAGCATATTCAATAAAAAAAAGGCTTACCCATTTTTATTAAGTTTTGATTGTCTTTTTATTTTTAGATTAATTTACTTTTTTCTTCTTTCGAATAATTTTTGTTTTTTTTAGTTCACAGTCTTTATCTTTTGTTTATATCCCCTCTAATTTTTATATCAAGCCAATTAATTTTGATTCTATCAAAGCAACTTAATTACTTTTTATATCCTCTTCAAAAATGAATGCAAACACATTTTTCTTTTTCTTTCATTTTCGTATCTTCCTTTGTCTCCTCTTGTTTTCATTCATATTTTTAAAGCATTTTTTGTGCATATAATAAATCTTCCATTGCTTTTTTATTATCTTTCATTCGTATACATTTATTATATTTCTTTATCTATTTAATTCTAATACAAAATTCTTTTGCACTGAAAGTCGTCTATTTTTCTTATCATCCATTTTCAAAATACTTAATTTTTCACAACAAAAGCCACATTAAATTAGAATTAATTTATAAATTTTAACTTCTTTGTAAAATATAATAAAATATTTAAAAATAAAATACAAATTAAATTGCATAAATTCTATTTTACTTGTTATTGAAAGTATATTTTCTATTTCAAATTATTTTTTAGAAAGAATTATTATATTAATAATAAGCTATTAGAATTTTTAATATTTGTTTGCAAATTGATAAGTCCTATTAATAAGGAATCTACTTCTTTTAGTATATTAATTATTTTTGAATTTCCTAAAAAGCCTTAAATAGTTAAATAAGTTATTTATTTAAATATTTTAAGCAAATATAAATATTAAATAAGACTTTAGAGCATTTATTAAATTAAAAATTCAAATTAAACTAATTGCTTTTAATTTAAAAAACCACTAATTAGATTTTGAAGCATTTTATTTACATTAAAGACTCCAAGAAAATATAATTTGTAACAAATTAAATTATTTAATAAACATAAACTTTAATTTTATGAAAATTTACAGAAATTTGCTTATTTATTCTATTGATTGTTATTAAATTAAAGATTTCTTCAATTAATAATTGATCTTATTCATAATTAAAAATGAAAGAGAAAGTAAAATAAAAGTAATATTGATAATTAATAATAATTTAAATTAATTTATCAATTTATAAACCAATGAGCTATAAATAAATCTTGATTATCATAAAAATTATTATCATAAAAGTATTATTTAAACCTTGTTATTAATTTAGTGAAATTTTATTTTTATCTAAAAAAAGCAGAGTAATTTTTTGAAAAATCAAATACATTTTATTGTAAAATTTAAAAAGAAAATCTTAATTTTTATTAAACTAAGATATTTTAAGTTAATAATATTTGTGTATCTTTACTAAAAACTTAGCATTTATTTTATTTAATTAACTATATTCTAATTTTAATTATTTATTTATTTAACTGCTTCAATATCTTTTTTTGTTGTATTAAGTTAAATCTATCATTATTGAAAGAATTTTTTCATTTAGAAATGAAAAGCTGTGTATTTTTATTAATTAGAATTAACTTTTTTTCATAGAAGAAATTGAGAATTTTTTCAGATAAAATCAATAAATTTATTTTACTCACCATAAAAAAATATATAAAATATTTGATATATGACACTTCAATTGTTATACAAACAAACATAATTTTTGTTTAAATTCAACAAAAAAATATTTACGCCAAAAAAAAAAAAATAAATACTTTTTGAATTAGAAGAGAGCTACAATGATAATAGTTCGGCATATTTATAATTTTTCTAAACCTTAAAATAAATTTTAAATGTGTGCAATTACTTTTCCCTTTTAAACACTAAATTAATTTTATTTTAAATTAATTTGATTTTTTTAAAATCGAAATAACAACTTATAATATTTAGAAAAAATTTGATCGTTAAAAATAATCTCTTGCAATGTTTTTTAATGCTAATATTTCAAGATAAAAATTATAATTAACAATCATATTTCTAAACGTAAACCTAAAGATGAAAGAAATTTAAAGTATTTAAAAATAGTAATAAAATTATTTAAAGAAATGATCAACTTTTATATTTTAAATGTGACAAATTTACTATTTTTCAAATCGTAAAGCACGTAATCTAAAGTACGCTCTACCTTTAAACCATTTTTATAAATTTTTTATAGATGAAGCCATAATAGATATGGATTATAATAAACAAAAAATTATTTTAGTTCTAACTTTCCAAAACTCATAATTAGCCTAAATATTAGATAAATACTTTATGATATTAGCTTTGAACTTAGATGCTTAATAATGAGGGAGCTTTTTCTAATATATTATATTAAATACACATTAAAAAAATTTTTATCATATCATTGCAATCTTAAGTAATACACTATATTCAAAGATTTTATTAATGCGCCAGGATTTCTAAAATAAATTTAATTTGGCTAATATATAACAACCCTGAGTAGCAATACATACTGCAATTAATAAAATTAAGAGAAAAAAAAACAAATTCTATTCATAAATAAACATTTATTTATTAAAATGCTACTAATTTTATTTAACTGTATTTTTACATTCTATTTTAATTGGATATAAATAAATTTTATATTTGATTGTTTTTAATAAAACTAATTTTTTAATTTTTAGTTATGAGCATTTTTATTATTACTAATCTTAACCAGTGTTTTTTTTTCAGCGTTAATAAATAAATAAATGAATGAATAGAATAAAAGTATTATTTTTTATTCTAAAAATAGTTTTTGTCTATTTTCATAATCATATAAGAAAACAATCAGCATATTTATATTTTTAAGTTTGAAATCAAAATCGTTTTGTTTATTATTAGAATATGTTTTACATCAAAAGAAAGCATTTACTTTGAACAAAATCATTTCTTTAATTGACTATTAAATTTTTAATATAAATTCTTTAATCACAAGTGCCTCATTTAAGTAAATTTAAGTTATTGCTTTCGTTAATAAAGACTTTTATGCTAAATATATTTCATTTTGTAATTGAAAAAGCACGAAGTAAAAATTGTGGTAAAATAGTGAAGCTTAATTCTTCGACTTAAAATGCTCTATGATTTAAAGAAGCAAATGTATTGAAAGGAATGAAAGTTGATTTACAATTACTAACTTAAGAAAAAAATGCCTTGCTTTTTAATTTATAATTTATCTTTAAAATGAATTTGATGAAGATTACATAAAACATAGATTCTTTAATAATATAAATTTTTAATTTTTTACTTGATTTATTTAGATTTCTGGCTATAAAAATGATCAATTAAAGCTGGGGATGATTTGAGAGATTACCAATAGCAAAATTAACCTCATTCTTAAGAGAGAATAAAGACTTTTGAATTCTGTTTTTCTCAGATTTAAAAATGAGGTTTATTATTAAATTGAATTTTTTTTTTTAACCTTAATTTTTCCCCCACTTAACACCATGTGAATGAAAAAGCCAAAATTTTATATTTTAGTGAATTAAGATAAAAAGGAAAAGCAAAGTAATTCCTGCTTATAGACAAAGTCATTATTTGTTAATTAATTTACAACTACAGATTTATTATTTATTATATTTTTAAGAATTTAATTTAAAATTATTTATGGTTTTTGTTTTTTGTTTCATAAACTTTACTTAGTTAGCTAAGGGTAAATTTAATGGGATATTGAAATATTTAAAAAATTAATTTATAATTTGTGAGTAATTTAGCATTTTTTATTGATTGATTAATTTAGAATCATAATTGGCTAATTTGTTTTTGCTACAAAAAGCGAATTTGTTTTTTTACATAACCTAGTGTAAAGTTCATTGGGGAGCGAGAAGTTTTATAACAGATTACTGTTTACTAATTTCAGCCAATAAAATCTAAATTAATTTTTTTAAATTGTTTTTTCAATTGCTTATTATCTAAAAAGAGATTGTTTCTTCACATTGCGTGTTTGTTTCTTAAAACAAAGTTAAAAGGATCCATTGAATTGTATTAAAAGAATGTTATATTTGTTATTAATTTTAAATAGTTTTTTGAAAGAAACATTTATTGATTGATAGATTGATACAAAAGTGATATTTAGCTTTTGTGCAATTTTGTAAATTAGCAATTCTTTTTAGAGCGGTTGTTCATTCAAATTTAAAAGAAAATAGACTCCATAAAATCATTGATCTACTTATTTTCTTCATTAGTAAGTTCTTTGATGCTCTAGCGCATTTTTTCTAAAAGCTGTTATTTGTTATTTTTGAATTCTTGTTGTATTACATATATTCTTTAATTGAGGTGGGTATATTTTTCTTAATTATTTAGTATATCATCAAGAAATGTATCATTTTTGAAAGACTTTTGTGAAATATTAGCATTCAATTTAAATGAAATAGCGTCTTACACCCCTAAAATATACAATCCCATGATTTAAAGAGAGAGAAGCAACTTCAATTGCACGCATGTTTTCACTTCTTCCGAATTCACTTTTTTGAATAAGAAGCCTATTGTTTGACAAATTTCTTGCCAATTATCGTCTTTTTTTCTCTTTGGATCACTAAAATCATTAAATTTATCCAAGATTGTTTGAGGATTCAAAATGCTCATAATACATAGCTAGAGCTGAGTTTTTGTGGCAGTGTTTTTAGGCTATTGGTTGGTTTCAAATAATTTTTGAATAGACTCATTTATATCAAGAAGCTAGTGAGATGATAGTCTTTATAATCTTGCTAATTTAAGCAATTAATGATAGTAAAGATGTGAAACTTTGACTAGAGGAAATGCATTAAGCTTCTTCATGTGCATAATTCTTTCTTGCAGGGGAACTTCCTTCTTTTTTTTGGGAACACGTTCCTACGATGAAGAAGAGTTAGGGGATATATAGAAATCAGAATTCTATTCTATCTTAGTTTCATTAATGTCTGTTAATATGGCCAGCGGTGCAGATTGTTTTACTACTAGTTTAGATTTAACTTCTGATTATTAAATATTATTTTACTCTGTACAATGTATTGTATCTGAAAAAATATTAGATTATTAGTTTTATTGATTTAGGTTTTGGTTTTCAATTTCAATATTTTATTATTCAAATATTCAGTTCTTCTGCTAGCATACTTATGAAATGTATGTAGGTTAGAAATCTTAAATATTAGGCTCAAACATCAAATCTATAATATAAAATATAATTAATTTAATAATTATCAATTATAATTCAATAAAAATGCAAAAAAACAGTACTTTAGTTGTCGTTATTCAGGTTATAGTTCAAGTTATATAGATTTTCCTCAACAAGGCACTCACCATTGCCATATTTCGTATATTCATCACAGCGAGGATTGTGTAATTGAGCAGTGGTCTATGGATTGTAGGTGATATCTTCTTAGATATGATAGAGAGATTATTGAGATGGAAATTGCTCACAGAATTATAAACCATAGTGGAATTGTTCAGTAGACTAGTCAAAGAATGGCTTATTGCAGTCGTTGTCCCTGCATTCAGCATTGTATAAGTCGGATTAAAAATAATTCATGAAAATATTTAAATAGGGAATTCACTTAGTTTTCTAGAGAACAATATTGTTTTGCCAGTTTTTGCAATTTATTAAACTTAGTTTTAATTAATTTTTTTTTTTCCAACTCTTAAAATAATCATTGCACCTATTTAATTGATCTTTTCATTTAAATATAAAAGTTGTACTCTCCATAATAATTCCTGTAAATTGTTGTTATCCAAGTTGAGTTTTAATATTTCAAAAAAGAATTTAGCAATAATTTTCTTGTATTTAAATTTTTTTTCGAGTTTACAGTGAAATAACTAAAGATGGGCTTTTAAATGTTTGCTATTGATTCATTAATACTTCAAAATGTTCGCATTTTACTAATTTTTTTTTGGATTTTACTGTTAATTTTTATTATCGCAGTATTTAAAATTAGCCTGAATTTACAAATTAGATAGTAACACAGAGTATTCTACATATTAAATATTTTTTTTAGCTTACAAACATTAAACTTAATATATAACTACCATATAAATCAATATTTCAATACTTTACAATCAGATCTCAAGTTTCTTGAGGAAAAAAGCTAAAAATTCAAATTAATCATTAGAACTATCAAAAAATTTAGATTTTTAAATTAGAAGGCATTTTAAACATTTAGTGAGCGTATTTAAAACATTATTTTTATGTTTTTAAAATAAATAAAATAAATATTTTTTATCACATAAGAATTATTTTTTATACAATTTTAATCATGCAAATGCAATTTTTTTTTGTTTTAAATTTAAATTTATCCAGCTAAGTGTTTATATTCAGATAAAAACATAATTTTAGTTAACGCCAGTTATTTTTAAATTCCAAAGGTTTTATTATATGCTACTTAAAACTAACTACTGGATTGTTATTATTCCTGGACAGTCAACAAATTTATAAAATTTATTTCACGACTTAATTTAATTTTAAATTATATTTTTAGCTGAACATGACAATCCATTTTCTATTCTTTCGTAATATTTTTTATCGATATCAAACATATATATATTATTTAAATATTTAAATACTTTGATTTAAGCTAATTAAATGAAAATTTTGTCAATCGCTGCGCGATTAGGTTATTTATAAGATAATTAAAAAGGATTAAATGTTATTTGACATAATACTTATGTATTTAATCTATTCCCTAAACTCTTTCTATCTGTTTCTGGTTTGTTGAAATTTAAAATTCAGGCAAAAATAGTCATTTTTATTTTATAAATTTCTTAATCTCAAAATTTTTCGAAAAAAATGTACAATTTATCTAAAAAATCCTTTGGTTAATTACAAATCATAGTAAGGTAATTATGCGATAATTGAAATGAAAGATAAAACGTTTAAAATAATTTTGATCTTTATAAAAAAGTTACAATTTCTATATATTTTCATTATTTATTGCAACATATTTATAATCTAAGTGAAAAAACATTAGCTTTTGATATTCTATGGCTATTTTTATTATTTGTTCAAAGATCCTCTTTTTCAAAGTCATAGACAGCACTCTCTTCTTATTTTTTATTTTTTTCTTCTCCCTTCGAGAGATTTTCACTAAGTTTGTGCTAATCTAATGCTGCATAAGCTCTCTTGATGGCTCTCTCTAAGATTTGTAATGCTTTTTTTTTTTAATTAGCCAGATTATATAGCAACTCAAGATTGTCAACATAGATACCTTATAAATTTTTCAGAACATACTCCTCGTTAGACAGTTTCTAAAAACAAATAAAAAAAACATGGACTTTAATATATCAGTTGAATATTGTAAACTACTTTTAAAAAACTGTCATACTACTATTTTTAGGCTTCTAAAACGGGTTAAAATTACGGTCTTATATCTTTCTAATAATACTTAGGATTGTTATGTTTACCTAACAAGCATTTTTCTTTGATAATATTGATAGAATCAATCAAATTAATATCGGGGTTTTTGTATATATCTTCTCCTAATTTTTTATAAATTAAAGAAAAATTAGTGCTTAAGTTAACATAATATTTAAAAAATTATGAACTTATGTCGTCTCTGCACTTGCAAGAATAACTTCTTTTCAGATTTATAACCTAAATAAATATATCTATTTGGTGTAAAAACTCTTTGTCTTTTCTTACACACAAATTCCCTTTTATAATATTTGCATAGAAAAGTATGTCTTCCATGCATTAACTTATTTCTTTCTCGTTTAAGATCTTAAGTTAGACGCATTCTTTTGGATGATTGTGATTGATTTCTCTGTTGAATATGAAGTAGTGCTCTGGGTCCTTACCTGGTATATTAAAAGAATTAAAAATTGTTTATTTAACAAATAGTAATTATTACTATAATGATACACAAGAGGTCTGCCTTTCTGATAACCAGGAATAAAGACACTTAAATCAGAATTAGCTTCTGTTTAAAAGAAAATCTTCTTCAAAAAATTGTTTGTCTAACGAACAAACTCAAAACCGGGTATAATATAAAAAACTCCCTCATAATCTATAGAATATTTGTATAGGTGTAATCTATGATTTTAAAAAAATGACTTTTATTAGAACAAATAATAAAATTTTAACAATAATCGGAAAATTCATACAATGCCCATGAAAAATCTGCAAAATCAACCAGCCTCTCTTCTTTAAATCCAAATATTTGTTTCATTTATTTTTCTGTGTAGTTACTAGTTAAATTTTTAAATTTATACCAATACTGTTGTATTTCCATTCTCTTTTCCATAAATTTATGGAGCATGTTTTTGTCAATAGAAGCGAGCACTTGCATTTCTGTTAGTCCAAACGTAAGAATAGGTACATTCATGGTACTTGGGATATGTGGTAAATAAAGTGAGAATCTGCATAAATTAAATTAAAATTTAAATAAACTTAAATAGAAAATTAAATTTTACATTGAATTATTAATATTCTCCATATGTAACAGAAGATTAAGAACCAGCTGTATTTCCCTTTCCTTTTAAATTTAAAATGTGTTATAAAACGCTAAGCATAAATGAAGCCTTTAAGTGCTTTCTAAAAAAATAAAAATTAAATAATTTTTTTCTTTTATTACATGCTCAAATTTCTTTAAAATATTCTTAAACTCCTCAAAATTGTTCTTCATATCCTTGTAATTGTAGAATGTTTTTGGATTAAATTCGTTAGTCAAACTGTTCTGTTTGTTGCTTCTAAATATAAAATTGTCATCGCTTATATTCTTTTTTGGCACTAAAGCGATTGTCGAATTGTCAAACACTCTAAATTCGAAAGCGGAATTAATATGCTTAAGCCTTTAAGCCATTTCATTTAGCTATTCGGCTCTTTGTGTTATATTACTACGCGTTAGATACTAATCATAATTAAATTATTTGCACTGAGATTCTGAGAAAGTCATACATACCTATTAAATATATAGTATTTCATTATTTTTGAGCTTTTCAACTAGCTCTTTTTCTTCATTCTCAGTTGATTATTGCTATTGTTGATCAGCGTTACTTAAAACAAATGCTAATATAAAAAGACTAATAAAAAGTGATTTCATGTATATTTTTAATAAATTATTTGAAAAAGAAGTCTTTCAAGTTGATTTTATATTTTCACAAAACTAAAGAAACTAAAAAACAATTTTCAGCCAGAATTAAATAAATCTAAAAACTAATTATATAAGTAAAATATAGCAAGTAAATTTAAAATATGTCTATTGCATTTTTTTACTTTTATTATGTTAAATTTTAAATTTATATTCAGCTATATTTGATTAAGCTAAGCTATCAATTTTGGGATGAGCTAATTTAAATAATTTGAAGTTTTTTAATAACTATCAAGAAACCCAAGCTATTTATATCAAAACGATTTAATTGTATTTGTATTTATATGATATTTTTGATAATAATACATGCATACAAAAGAACTAAAATATTTATTTACAATTAAATTTATTTCCAAAAATTTATTTTTTTAATAAGAAAATAACTCCAACTTTTTGATTGTTGGAAAATCTTTTGAGAAAAAATAGTAAAAGTAAAAAAATTTCAATTTTTAATAAGAAATTCAATAAATTTTAGTTAACTTTTTTTACAACTTGTTTAAAACAATCATTGAGAAAAATTAAATTTCCTCTAGAATTCTATTAATTTTTTAAAAATTTATTTTTTTTCTTGAGGCTCCAGCTACTTATTGGAAAATCTCAATTTAAAAAAAGACAATTAAATAGCAATTATTGTGATTTTTAGAAATTTAATTAAAATTTAGTTTATAAATCCTGATTTATTTATTTACATGAAATGATAATAATGTACAATTAGAATTAAAAGAATAAGAAATTTAGATATTTATATTTTTTTATGTTTTATTTTCTCTGATTTTATTTAATATTTTGTTTATTAGTGAGATGATGAATGAATACTCTTTATGATATGATTGGAAAATTGGACTAAACATTTTTCATGAGAGTTGTAAATGAGGAAGCTTTACAGTTTTTATAGCTTTATAAATATTGTCCAAAGTGACAGGCTTGTCTATGTGGGCTTTAGCTCCTGACTAAAAGCTTCTTTGCCTGTCAGATTCGTCATTAAAAGCAGATACTATAATTATTGTTGTATAAGGTATTTTCTTTTGTTCAATTAATCTTGTTATTGCTTGTGTAGCCTCAAAACCATCCAATACAGGCATGTTTATATCCATGAAAATCAGATCATAATTTTTTTTCTAAAGAACTTTTTCGATAGCTTATTGCCCATTATAGGCCTCATCAAATACTAAATTATTCACGTTTTTAAGAATAGTTTTTAATGCCATGATGTTAAATATTGTGTCATCAACAATCAGCAAGTTAGTTTTCTTCCAAATTAGCTAGTTTAGCATATCGATTAAGTAGTTGTTGCTGGGACTTGATTTAGGAGTGCTATTGTTGCCAAAATCTGCAATTTCATTGTATTTTAAGCATGGGAAAGGTTGAGAACTATCAAATTGATTGTCTGCTTTCAAATGAGCTGCTCTAAAAATAGCATTTTTAAGAACACTCGACTCATTCTAAGTTGAGGTATCTAATTCTTGCAAAATTGAGAGTCTCGGCTGGCTTATGCTATTCTTGCACATCCTATTAAATTATGAATCATCTTTCTAATTTAATAAATTGTTAAAGTTTAAATTTTATGATGTCTAAGCTTAGCTTTATTTAATAAATTAATCTCTTAGTTAGTATTCTTGGAAAATTTATGCTTGGACAATCGTCTTATTACTGCTTATTGGAGTTGAAGATTATTCACTTGTTTACAATATATTAAAATTATGGTTGAAGTTGTATTGGTTATTTGAATATAAAGTTTTTTAATGCTGAACAAGAGTTTTACTCTTCTTTTTTAACTCATTTGCATTATCATCCTTTAAATTTAGATGTGTGTCACTTTATGTATGGTGTATGAATTGTTAGTTTGAGCCACAATTATTGGCTGAAAAATTTTTTTCCTCAAGGATTTTTGTTGACATCAAAGGGATAGAAATTGTTTGTTTCTTTTCGGAGCAATCTTCTTCAGTACTATTGAGATTATTGCAGAGTTATTGAAACTCTAATGAACACTATTTATTATAAAGGCTCTTTGGTTTTTAGTCTTTTATTGATAGCTTGTGTTTGTTATTTTGCTAAAATGATATTTCATTGTTTAAGAATATTTTCTACTTGCTAAGATTTATTGAGTTAACTATTTGGTTATTTTATTTTTCATTCTAAATATCTTTTTTAGATGCTTCCATGCTGCTGGATTCATTGCTATCTTTTTCTTTGTTTTTGTTTTATTTGTATGAGTTGAACTAAGATTTACCATTTAAGGTTTCTTCCATGTTCTGACTTGATATTCTAGTGAGAGGATTGCTTTCTTCAAAATGAATTGACTTTTTCATATTAGTCAAAGAATTTCTTCTTAGTTTCTGGTTTTCCATCAATTGAACATTTTAATTTTAATTTATAACTAATTCTTTTTCTGAAACATTCTTTTTCATTTGTATGTATTTTAAAGACCTGAATTTTGGGAGTAAAATATCATCCTCCTGATTAAAAGGGTGCTTCTTGTAAATACTAAAAGTGAAGCTGCTACCTTTGCCCTTAAAGCTCTCAATTTGAATAACTTTCTCGCTTCCTAGTTAGCTAACTAATTTTCTACAAACAGCAAGACCTAATCCAACACCTTAATTCATATTAAAAAAGTTTTAAATTGAATAAAAAGATAGAAAGAGATTATATTACCATGTCTTTTATTCTAGCTGTTTATATACATGTTACCATAAATTTTGAAAAGATTTTTTTTTGCCTCGTCTGATATCCCGAGACCAGAATCTTGCACTTAAAAAAATAGATCATTTGGTCTTGTTTCATCTTCAAATATGTTTATCTTTACAAACCCTTAAAAAGTAAATTTCAAGGCATTCTAACACAAATTAAGTAAAACCTGCTCAACTCTTTACTTATCGTTTATCAGAATTTAGTTTACATCCTTGACAAAAATGTGAAATTAAAGATCTATATTTTTTGATTAAAACTGCTAAAACAAAAGAGATTTTATATTTAGTAGCAGATCTTGTAAGTAAAAAGGTTAAAAGGAAAGATGAAAAGGCCTGCTGCTGCTAAGTCTAGAGTAATCTAACAAATCATTTATCATATAAAGCAATAGTCTGCCACTATTTTGAGCAAGCTAAAGCTACTTTTATGCCTGCTGAAGATTATTAGACAGTATAGCTGATTCTATCATAATCATTACAGCATTTAATGGTGTTTTAAGATTGTGGGTAATAGATGAAAGCATTTCATTTTTATAGTTATTAACCTGCCTCATTCTCTCATTAACAACCTTTTAGCTGATATCACTAAGCAACACCATGACAGCTACTTCGTCTTCCCATTTACACTTAACAATCTTTATATCAAAGTGCATTTCATCAGGTATAAAGAGAAAATTTTTTTTATCGAAGTCTCTCTTTAGCTTAGTGATAGATTCCAATTACATATTTGGATCTGAATTAGCGTTTACAGTATTCTAAGAGTGGTTTACATCTTTAGTAAGTCTCTAAGCAACTTTCTATAAAAATAAAATAATTAAATAAAAAACTTTTAATTCACAATAAAAAGATAATAAAAATTAATATATTCATTTTGAAGATCATAAATATTTAAGAAAGCACCAAATTAAATATAATGAATTAATTTTGAAAAAATATCTATTTAATAAATTTCATGCTTTTTTTTTATATATTTAATTTGAATAAAAATACAATTTAGCCTCATTAAATTTTTTATCATTCTAATTATTGCTTAATGCTTGATTTATTTTAAAATAGCTAGCCATCTTTCATTATTAGCATTAAAATTTAATTTTTTTAATTACATTTATTTACTTTATAAAATGCTGTTTAATTGATGGCTTTGTTTTTTTTGGCTGTCTATTTAACTTTAGACTTATTATCTATCATTTTTAATTTATATTTTAGAAATATTGATAGACTTATTTTATAAATTTAAGCCTGCCAATTTTTAAAAAGATTATTCATTCTTAAATGTTTATTTTTTATTTAAATAAAAATATTCATATTCTAATATCTAATATTAGTTTTAACTTATGTATTTTTGTGGGTTTCCTACTTCTTTTATATTTATTTATTAAAATTTATATTTTTTTTATAAATTCATCTTAAATTACCATTTTAATTAAAAAATTTGAAAATAAAAATTTATCTATTTCTAATTAAATTAAAAAAAATATTTTATATTTAATTACAATAGAAAAAGAAAATTATAGGAATAAAATTTATTTTAAATGAATAAATTACTAAATTGTGAAATTGCATTATGCTTCCTGCTTTACTTCTTATATCTTGCATTTTAATTTCTTTTTTTTCATCACTAAAAATAGCTTAGTTTTAGTAGACATTGCTCTTTTATGAGCTATCCTTTTTGATAGTATTTTCAGCCTCTTAAACATGTTACTTTTAAAGGTTTTCGTATTCTTGAATGAGAACTTTGTTTTTCTTATAAATGCAATTTAAATGAACTTCTTCATTTTGGTTAAATTATTCGTAGTTATATTTTCTTGGCCCATCTTATTTGCAGACTTTTATCTTTTAAAACTAATCCCAAATAAACTAAAGGATACAGGTTTGAAACTCTTAATTTAAGCTTGGCTATCTTTTTGTTTGACTTGATAATTTCCTTTTGCTTCTAAATTCTTCACTGCTGTAATATTTAAAAAAATTAATTTAACTTTCTTCTGTTAAAAACTAACAAAGTGGGAAGTTTGGTTGAAATTTAATGACAAAATTGATCATTAAAATAACTATTAATTCTATGGTCATCCATAGTCTCTAAAAAATTAAATAAATATATTGATTATTTTTGTTAATAATTAATTACCTCCCTTATGAGTTGTCCCTAACAGCAGCGAGAGAACCTTATGAGAAAAGATAATTCATGTTTTTTTATAAAAATTCGAGATTTTCTGTAGCAAACTTACGTTTGCAGTGGGAATTAGCAAAAACTATTTTCATTTTTGAATTATTTGGATAAGGGAAAGTAGAATTATCATATTAATTTTGAAGATTATTATTCTATTCTTCATTTAATTTAGATTGTTTTTTTTAAGAATCTCTATTGAAGTAAGAAAATAATGAATTAAATTTTTATCTAACACTTTTTATTGAAGATCCTTGGTGAGGCTGAGAGAAATTATTTTCTCTAAGTTTTGCTACAAAAATGGATGAAGGAACTGTATTTTCTAGTAAGTCTTTAAATGCTTTGTTTTCCTCCCTCTTAAGATAAAGCTTGTAAAAAAGATCCCTTTCGAATTTTTCTTTCATGTAGAACAAAATAAAAAATAGTACTATACTTACATAGAATACAGGGTAATATGTAAATGCTTTAACTATGGATTCATTTGCTCTTAAAGTATAATGAATTATTGCTGTTTCTACCAGGAGAGCTTTGTAATACCATTTGTGTAAAGCACATGCTAATATATAAACTAGGCACATACTTAGTAATCCTAAGGTAAAAAAGTATCCTTAAAGATCATCTGATCTGTCATTTTAAAATATACGAGTCATTACGAAAGTTTCCATAAAAACTACTTCAAACGAGAGAAAGCATAAAAACTGCAATATTTATACTCTGTAAAAATATTTTCTTAGATATAATAATAACAAAATGTTGACAAATGAATAAACGAATTCAATAACAGCTCCATAAAGATCTTAAAAAAAGAAATATTGTATAAACCCAATTACTATTTAGTATAAAATTACAGCATAGCTTACTAAAATAGAAAACTTCTTATTTTGATCGATTGAGTTAACTTAATATGATTTTTCTACTTTTTCCTTTTTAAACTCCAATTTAAATAACTTCAAATAATTGCTGCTGCTTAGTAGCCAAGCTATTGATTGTTAATCGTTTTCATTTTGTATGATGCTTTATTATGCCTCTTGCATAATTGAAAGACCTTTAAAAAATTTTAAACTCTTGCAAACGGTTTTTAGATACTTTTATTGCTCTATTAACTATGCTTTTGAAGAGAACTATCTATTTTTATTGACAAACTATCACAGGCTATGATGAGAATATGATAGTTATTAATATTATTTTGGCTTATTCTATCAACCAAATTAATCAAATCTGATTTATTACTGCTTTTTGCTATGCTTAATAATATCTTCTTAAATTAAAAGAATTTTTTTTACTTAATAAATATAATTTTTGCTACTGATTTGTTAAAAAAAGCTGCTCAATGATTCTTGTTTTTTTAAAAAAAAAGATTGATTTCTTTCTTAGTTTATATTTTAATTTATCTATCCTAAATTATAAAATATCAAATTCAATTTACATGAATATAAAAGCAATCCACCATGCAATATACACAATTTTTAAGTATTTTGAATTCTTTTTAACCAAGTAATCTAATTTGCTAAATAAATTAGCAAGTAAAATAAACTACTTATAAAAATTATAAATTTTTTCTTTTCTTTTTATTATCTCTTATGTCATAATATAATTGATAGACATTTAGGAATAATTTTTCATTCATGAATAAATTTAATTTCCTAAATTTATTTTTAATTTACTTTTTAAGCTCTTCAAAAAAAATATTCACTCTTACTTTTAATCTTTATGAATTCGTTTTCCTAAAAGTTTATAGAGCAAAAAATTCAAATAAAATGGAAACAATACAGGATTAAACATACCAAGAACTCTGATTTACTGCAACCTGAAAAAGATTGTGTGACAAAAAAATAATTTACTTAAATTTCTAATTTATATCATTATTAATAAAAAGTACAAATATTGAAAATTTCATTAATAAAATATGCTCACAAAATATATATGTGTAATAAAAACTATAATTAATAAACTAGCCAGTAAACCTTCAAATCACTCATTTACCATTCAAGCTAACTAAAAATTACATTAAAATGGAGTGCTTCCAAGACTGGGTATTACTTTTATCCTAAATAAAAACTATTTAATAACTTAGCTTTGTTTTATGATTTTATTACTGATGATAAATCAGCGGCTAGTGGTATTAATATTTAAATAAATTTCAATTCAGTGAGTAAATTAAGACAAATATCAATCATTAATTAAAAAATTTAAAAAGTATAACATAATTTATTAACTCAATTCAAAATATATATTTCCCTTCGAATTGAGTAATTGGCAAGAATATAACGAAGCCCTTATATTTTATGAAAGCTCATAATTAAAGCAAACCAAACTATTTGAAAAAGTAATCATAGCAAAAAAGAAATGACAGTAATTCCATCAAATAAAAATCAAGTTAAAACATGCAAAAGAATAAATTTAATTTGAAAATTCTGATCAATGATTCTATTGAATTACATCAATCATATTTTACTTTTAAGTATTTTGACTAATTAGACTAAATAATATGCAACAAACAATTATTATTTTAATTTACTTCTCAATCAATTTTTTTTACATTAAATCAACTTTCTGCTTAATAATTTCTTTAATAAATAGTCTTTATTTTTTAATCTTTTTAACCTTTAACTTACATTTTATTTAACTATTCATTTGGATTACTTTTATACCATAAAAATATACTTTTATTCAATACTTAACACAAAAACAATATATTTTCTAAAATTAACTTGAAACACTTTCATCAAGTTAAAAGTTCCTTTAACTAATTTAATTTCATAATAGAAACACACTAAAATACTCCACACATATCTTTCTTGCAACAATATTGATGAAATAACACAAAAAAGAATTAATAACTAATAAATAAATACTTCTAAATATATAGTACCATAAATATTTTCCTTTAATGAAAGCCATTTAGTCTTAATCTAATATTAGAAGGTGTATAGGTTATATTTTTTATAATTAAAGTGTGTTAGTTTTACAAAATCAAATTTTATTAATTAAAAGTAAATGAATCGATTATTAAAATTTCTAAAAATTATAGCTTTAAACATTTAGATAGAGGATAAAAGTTAAAATCTTTAATCTATTTTTAATTGAAGAATACTAAATAAAATTGATATAATTCTTTAAATTCTACTAAAAATTTAATATTATTTATTTATAGAGCTAAATGGATACATTTTTTACATTGTATTTTTGTTATAAATATTATTAAACATATGTTCTTTCATGTATTAGCAATTTAGGTTAATTTTTTTGCAGAGACTTAAATTTTAGGTATTTATAGGAAGTTATAAACAAAAAAAGGTAAAAAAGTAAGCATTTTATTTCAAACTACTCAATATAAATAAATTTATTTTATCAACAAATAAATATTTTTCTAATATTTTTAAATTTTTTAATCTAAAGAGATATTTTAACTTAACCAAATTAATGAAATGGTTTTTTATTAACATATTTATATAGATTTAAAGAAGGATATTTATTATTTTTAAATAAATCTGGGAAATTATATTTAAAATAATTATTTTTCTTTTCAAAAAGTTTAAAATATTTGATATAATTTAAAAAATAATTAAAATTTTTATAAAAAAAATCAAGAACATATTATTTATAGAAATGAGTATTTAATGCATTTTTAGTTATTTTATATTTATATTAAATAACATCATCAATAAAAATTAAATAAACTTTCCTAAATTAGTAAATATTTAAATACTTAAAAATTTAATTTTCATATTAATGATAAAAATTAAAAAGCTAAAATCAGTAATATTTCTTAAAGTTAAGCATAAATAGGCTAAATTTATAAAAAGACTAACATTTATTATAAATTACTAAAGGAGAAGCTAAGTTAAATATTTTATAAATCTTGATTTGACTTTTTGTTTAAAAATATTATATTTTATTAAAATTTGAGAATTATATCATGTAAAAATGCTTGTTAATCTCTAAAGTTGAGAGTCTTAATTAAAAGATAATAATAATTTTATCAAATCTGTATTAGATAACACAAAAATTCAAATAAATATCACCAATTAAAAAAAATCTTTTAAGAATCATGAATTTTATAAAAATGGCAGTGAAAAACACAAAAATTAGTTAAATATTCTCATTCAAAAATATAAATTTTATTGAGGTAAAATATGTGCTTTTTTATTTCTTTTTAAATTGCCACTCCCTATTCTTTAAAATCCTTTGATAATATAAAATAAATTTAAGATGATAATTGCTTTAAAAAATAAATCAAATCTGTATTAGTTTGCTCTAGTTTTATAAATTTAATTCAATTTAAGAAACAACTTTATTATTTGATCCTTTTTAACTTATTTTTTTTTCAAAGAATTTATAAATTAATTCATTTTATTTTTTATTTAATTCTATTTTACTTTACTAAGTTTTATTTTTAGAAAATCATAAAAGTTATAAATATCATTTTGTTTGTTTGTTTGTTTATTTACTTGAAGATAGATATATATAAATATATATATTAGGTATTAAGAAAAAATTTATACTTTTTATTAAAGATAAGAAAAAATATCTGGTTAATATTTGATTATAAACTAAAGCTTAATTTTTATAAATAAGCAATCAAATAATTTTTCAGAAGTAAATATGTCAAATATATAGCAAATAATATAGAAATAGCTTGGATAAAATGCCTACACAGCAAGGGAGTATCAAGACAAAAGCATGGGATCTTAAAACTAGCAGCTTATCACTAAAAAAATTTATGATAGATTGTAAAAAAAGATAAAGCAGAACAATATAGTTTATTTAAGCAATTATACTAATATAAATTCAAAGGAGTAGTCGCAAAATCAACAGCAATAACTTTAACAAAATTCTCTTTCTTGCAAAAAATAAAATTTTGTTCATTAAAATGAGTATTTTAAAGGAATACCCTAGCAATTGCAGTAAACATAAACAAACTCTATATTAAAAAATGCAAGTTAAACAGTGAATTTGAATTCATAAATTCCAAAGTAAAATAGCTAATATAATTAATAATAGATATTAGATTAATATAACTATACTGTTCAGCAAAGCATCTAGATGCTTACTAAATATGATAGATAATTAAAGTAGAAAGCTAATAGAAATTAGAATTGTAATAGTACTCAAACAGGATAAAGTTTTTTTTCAACTAAACCTTGCTCTGCAAGAACAAATTTGCATACTAGGGCCCAATCTCTTGCAGCAGCTAATATTAATAATAATAATAACACTTAAAATAACAATAACATTTTAGAACCAAATAATAATTTTAGCTATTGCTCTCCTCGAATTATGAAAGAAAATAACAGCATTATATCTTCAGCTAGGTCTCTGGTACCAGCTTTCAATATTTAAAAAAAAGAATAAACATCAATGACACATCCAGATGATTCTGAAAAATAAAGTTAATTAGTTCTCCTTGCTTAGAGCCAAACAAATTCAAAAAGAAATATTTTTAAAGATAATTCAGAACATGAATAAATTAAGATTACACCTTTTATTGAAGAAAGAATATATAATGAAAAGCCTTTATCAAGAGCATCTTCTGCTCATTCAATAAATTTATAAAATCATCTAAATAGAGAGCAGTAAATAAGAACATAGTCTCAAAAAACTAGAATTTCTTAGCAGGAGACAAGGCCTTAATCTTCTTTTTCATAAAATAGATCTCTAATAAACAACAACTCTTAAATTTAAACTTTTAACGAATAAATTTATAAAACGAACAACTATGTTAAAGAAGAAATAGAATGTGGTGATAGCTAAAATCAAAATTAATAAAATTAAGAAGATAAATCGACTCAGCTCCATTCTAGGAATAACCTAAAATAGGCCAATTTAAGTAGGAGAAGTTAAAATAACTTGGGACATAATAATTCTTAGTCTTTTACTTCTATAAATCCTGAATAAGTAAAAAAGGATATCAATAAGATGCAGTAAAGACATATTTTACAACATCAACCAAAAAGCATTTCTCTTAATAGTAAGCTAACATTAGAGGAAAAACAAGAAAAGTATAAATTGAAAAGAAAGAAACAATCAGATATTTTACCATTTTTAGACTATAAAGGTGAAGAAAGTCTAAAATATTTGCATATGTATTTATATTTAAATAAGAATGAAATATTGAATATGATTTATAATTTTGCTGAATATTCTGGGTAATTAGAAGATGTTGTATGGGAGATTATTACAAAGGCAGTGGAGACAAGTTAGCTAAAGATGTTAGCTAAAATTCTCATATTTGTGGGAGAGATTGAAATTGCAGTTGGAAACTTAGACAAGGCTGCATACTTCTTAAATTAAGCAAGAATTTGTTGTGAGATGAATAAAGGTTCAGATTACTTAAAATCTTAAGCATATTAGCTAATTGGAGATATTTGCATTTATTAAACGAAGTATAGTGAATCACTACTTTTTTATAAAAAGTCTCTGCAATATGCTTGGTATTGTAATTCCAAAGATCAAGAAATAGATCTCTATGACAAGCTAGGAATCGCTTATTATTACCTGCAAGAGCTAAAAAAGAGTTCAGTTTTTCATTAAAGATCAATGGTGGCTGATTATGAAGATATTGATTCTCATTTAAGAAGAATATCTTATGAAGTTACACACGAGATACGTAAAAATCAAAAGGAAGACTAAAAACTGATTAACTATGTAGTTTTTGCTCACCTTTCACTACCGTTAAATTTAGCACAAATGGACTTTTATTAGTCCCCGAAGCATGCTAATTATGGCTTTATAGCTTCTAACAATTATCAAATGTAAAATGAGCAGTATAGAAGTGAATTAGGCTAGAAAAAAGAATAGAAATTGCTGTTCACATCACTGAATAAAAAATCTTCAGCAAATAATACAAATGTTGGATTAGTCAACAATGACGTCACACTCATTTCTAATACATCAATGATAATAGATTCCGTCAATTACAAATCGCAACATCATTCTCATTCATCTCGTCGCCCTTCTACTTCAATTAAGCAAACAAAGCAAACGCCTCATTATTAGCAGAAGTAATTTATTCATTTTTTTAATTTCATAAATTTTTCAGTTACTTCTTGCTTGAAAAAAATATTTCTACATTAAAAATACAAATAAATGCATACATGCAGACTTCATTAAATATTAATTTTTTAAAAGGTTCCTCTTTGTAAAGAATAATTCTATTTTATTTACAGCAGGAATTATAAATTTAACAGAAAACATCCAAGTATAATTTATTAAATTTAAACATAAAATATTTGATTAGCTTATCTCTCCATCAAAATTCTAATTTTATTAAATTTTGTTTTGTATTTTAAATACCCCTTCACATAATTTAAAAAAAGAGGGAATCATTACGACACCTTTGTATATAAAAAAGAGTTATAATGACGATATATTTCTTTCGAAATAATTTTAACATTGGGGTGGATACCATTCAAATAATTAACCACATTCTACTTCAATCAATTCTTAGCTAAAGCTTTGAAATGAGATTTAGCTAAAATTAAAACAAATAATTGTAAATGAGCAATTTTTAAAGATACGAAATGTGATCTTGGTTTATTTGTTTGTTTATTTAGTGAGGGGTCGTAGATTGATTATAAAGAATCTAGCCCCATAGCTAATTTATTGCCTTTTTCGATTATTGAATAATATATTTAATTACATACTATGAATTAGTGAATCTGTGTAATTAATTTAGCTTAATTATGATCAACATAAATTGACCAAATATTGATTTTAGTCTTTTAAAGCTTATATATTTATATTAATTATAAAGGTAATCTTTTCTAGATGACGAAGAATACCAGTATGATACGCCTAGAAACAAAGACGAGGAAGAGGATTGGCTTCAACACGAAGGAACAGCTAGAATGAAAAAACAGCTCTATGATAAAGCTACTGTCGATAGCATCGTAGAAAACATCCTGAAAGAGGATGACTTCATATTTTAAATGTCTACCCCTAAGAATTCTTCAAAATCAGACAACTCATAATAATAAGAAAACAGCAAATTCCGTATTCACCGAGAAAAATACGAGAATAGCAACTTGAACAGAGTCAATTATGATTTTAAGAGTTTTGGAGTTATCAGCAACAGCCAAAGCTAAAGAAAATTCGATGATATAACACTATATAAATTTCCTCTTGAAAAAAAAATAGAAATACTGAAGAGTTAAAACTTTGATTTAAATAAAGTTTGGCACCGCATTAACAGGGCAGTGGCATCTTCACAAAGATTTAGCCAGCAGCTAAATGACAGGATTCGCGTGAATTAAAACACTCCAAACAGGTGTGCAGCCAACTATAAAAGTTTTCCAAAAATTACTTTCAATAAAATAAAGAGTATCTATGAAAAATTGCTTAACGAGTTTGAAGTACGTAATGATAATGCGAATTAGTGACGAAATATGTTCATAGTTCATATTAATTCCTTTTTATAAACACCAAGCATACTGCTTAATAAATAATTAAATTAAACTAACCTGATTCAACTATATATAATCAATATCAAAACAATAATAATCAATTATTAATCAATCAATCAATTAATTCAATCAATCAATCATCTTTTTGATTTCTGGAATATTTTATTCGCTATATTATTAATTACATCTCCATCTTTTATATTAAAAAATTTCTAACTATCTTTTAAATTTTGTATGTAGCTGAAACAATAATAATTTATATTAACAGTAATACATTTAAAATGTTTTTAATTATTTTTGAGATTAAGTCTAACTAAATTCTATTAACAATCTTTCTTATTTAATTCTAACTCTCTTTCTACTAGATAGCTATTATCCACCAATCAAATTCTCAAACTAATTAAAATACTTTCTAATTAATTGTAAAAATCTTCACTCTTAAATATCGCCACTAGTAAAGCTTAAATATTGTTATTTAAACTAATTGCATGCATTTAAGTAATTAATCAAAAAGCACTTTTAATTCTTGAATTTTTTTCAAGAAAATAAAAATTGTTTTAAAATTAATAAATAAATTAAACTTTACATAAAAATAATTAAAAAATGTAGGTAAATCATATAGGTTTATCTTAGCATAAAATATGAAACTTATTTATAAAAACAAAGTTAAAATAAAATAAAAATTTTTGTAAATATTTTAATTAATCAAGAAGTGTAGGAAGAATCTAATAGGTTGTTACTTTTTATAAAAATTATCAATCTTTAAAGTTTATTTCAAAAAACAAATTATTAAATGTTAAAATTTTTGTAAATATTTAAAATATTTTTATTTCTTTCAATTCAATCTTTGTTAAGGTAAAATGGTGTTTTAAAAAATAAAAATAAAAGAAAGAATAATACTTTAACATTTTCTTTATTCTATTGAAGAATAAAAATATTTTTTGATTTAATAGAATAGAATAAATACATTATAAATAAGTTTGTGAATATATAGAGATTGATAGCTTAACTTAAATCTGTAAGGCTTAAAATTTAGATCCAAGCATTTACTTTGTTAATTGATTTATTTTTGTACTTTACAGATTTTAAGTTGATGTTAAATAATTTAATGTTACCTTGATGGCGTATTAAAAACAGTATTTTATTTTAAATAGTAGTCGTCATAAAAATAATTTAAGATTTTATCCTTAGATCATTTTACCTAATTGATTTTGTTTGTTACAATTTCCTTTCTAAATAAGAATATCATATTTGAGTTTTGCTAGATTTTTTGTTCATAAATCATAATACAAATTTTTTAGTTTTAGTTATGCAAATTCATTCGTTAGACCTATTATCGAATTATTAGATTGGTTTAATTTTATAAAATTATTCCTGTCTTTTAGTAATCTTTTAGTTTTGTAATACAAACAATATATAAATAGCTATTAAAATGTTTAAACTTACATTTAAGAATACCTCTACAATTTATATAAAGCTTTTTTACATTCATTTCTTTACTTTTATCTATTTACTTACCTCTTAAATAGCTTGATTTTCAACATCTTTTTTAAGTAATAAATAAAAAAATTAACCTTTTTAGTGAATTTAAGTACCTATTATAATGATAATCATATCAATTTATGAATGAATGATAGCTTTTATTTAATTGTGTTCTATTTGCCATTTATAAAAAATAGATAATGCTAGTCATAAAATATTTTAAAGTGGTTCAATTAATAATTAGAGTGAGCGTTATTAATATATTTTAGTGTATTTTATAAGGTGGGGAATAAACAAAATATATTTATTGCATAATTAATTAGAGGACAAAATTAGACTATTTTTTGTAACAAAATGCATAATTGTTGAAGAAAATAAGAGATCTGTTTGGTTTTTTGTACAGACCTCTTCCATATTTACATGATTGTAGAAATATGTCATAAGTTAAGATAAGAAGGGAGAAGGAAAGAAAATAGAATTTTAAATCAAAATCCTTTAAATAGGTACAAAAGGTGAGTATTACATTAAGTGTGAATATTGAAAATTATTGAAAGGCTTTTATATTTTTAAAGGAACGAAGTTATTACGTAATATAAGCAAATGACATAATCAAAAAAAATACAAGATGATAATATTAGATATTTATTTATATCAAAAGAACTGAAGATGATAAAGAATGAGTTTCATTATGCGCTTGAATTAATAATATCAGACCTATATTTATACTCTAATTGATTTATTAATTGAAGGAGTCTCATGAGCTTGCACTATCGCCTGCTCATTATTTATGCAGAATACGATATATCTGTTACTGATAAGAGGGCAATTTGTTTACTAATAGAAGTTCGTAAAATTTTAATCTTACTTGCATTTAACTGACGAACTAGATTGATAACATGCAATTAAAGAATTAATTCCGCATATGCCGTCATGATTAGCTTTATGCAGATATTAGAGTAAGAATATTGTTTTTTTACAAAATTTCAAGTAAACTCGCCATTTTAAAACGAAAAATTTCTATTGTATTTTTTAAAGTATAATACTTTTAAGGGTGTAATAAATATGTATGACGTTGATATTCATATACTTTTAATTTTCCATTCTTAAATGTAATAAGCTTAATAATATGCTAAATTTGAAATTAAAATTTGATTAATTTACACCCTTTACTGTATTTGCGTCAAAATCCTTGATTTTTTATCTTTATTATCTTGTCATGGCTACAAAGCACATATAATGTCCTATAAAAATAACTATTACTAAAATATCTTCATCACTTTAGCTTGATTTGCGTACAAAATTATTGAGTCCACCAAAAAATCTCATATTAATCTCAAATTAGTAAAATGAAAACTCTCTCTCATTTAAAAATGCATGAATAATTTTGTATATTGGTTTATGATGAGAATATTTGCAAAATACGTCAACAATCACCTTCTCATAGTCTTTTTAGATGCGAAATGCTTTAGAATTCAATGAAATCGTAATTTAATTATTCACGCCTTAATTAGAGCAAATTGCATACTATGCCAATAAAAAAATATAATTTTTACATAAAATTAGGAAGAACCAATAAATATATAAATTTCTTTTCATCTCTTACTTAATTTAAGATGTAATTGAATATATGTTATATTAAATTTACACTCACATCACCCCATCTCCTGGTCGTAGAAATGAACCTTGATACACTAAATTCGGCTATTCACGAATTTTGGAGTAGCTAGCAAATAAGATTTTGAAACGCTTATTGCTAGAATTTGAGTAGATTTATTCTAATATTAAATATTTATTTTTAAATTTGAATAGAAGAAGTAAAAAGTTAAGATCTAACAAAAATAAGATTAAAAATCTATCTTAGATATTAACAAATATTAACAAGAGACAAACTGGCTCATTTCTTATTAATTAATAAAAGAATAAAGTTTTGTTTTGCTTTATTAGTTTTTTGTTTGTTTATGGTATGCAGTTCTAATTAGTTCTTTATACAAATGTTTATTTACAATCACAAATTTATTCATAACTTTAAGTATTAAATATACTGCCTTAATTACTACATGTATAACTTTTACTTTTTAATATTCTTTTTTAAAGGGTTATCTTTATTTTTATACGAACTCCTCAAGGATAATAAATAAGCTTAAATACTATTTTATACCAAACATTAAAAAATTATATAAGTATTCATTTAATAGTGATTTGCGTTTTTGTACGATAAATATAATTGTTTATCTAAACTATTTACACTCTTTTGAAAATTGATGTTGCGTGAATGGTTTATTGATCGATTGGCATAATTATATTAGCCATAAAAAAGTTAAATTTAAAACTAGACATTAATGCTAGCAATTATTTTGTATTAGATAAATGAATAAAACAGTAATTTTTTGCATTAATAATATCAATTTAACAATAAAGAAGAGAAGAGGAAAAATAAGATCAAAATACTAGAAATAACCACTGACAGAACTATTGCATTAGAGAGCAGTTGAATAATGCGTCTTTATTGAAAATTTTTGTTAAGTAAAGCAGTAGGACTAGATATAAAAATAAGAAAGAAACAAAAATTTAATAAGTAAATAAATGTACTCGAATAATTTTGATTAGAATTTAACTTTTTATTAGAAATTGCTAGATTGTTAAAAAATTTAAATATAACCTTTATACCTTAAGCCAATCTCTTAACTTTAAGCGACTAGGCAGAAGAATAGATTAATAATTCAAATGAGCTGGCAAATTCAAAAAAAGTGACAAAAAATGACGAAATAATAAATTAACTATCTTCGAAATTATCTCATCCCAACCACAAGAGCTCATAAGCCTAAATTTTGATTTCTCCTTATTAGAAAGCAATATAAAAAATATTAATTTTTGAGATTACTTTAAAAAGCAATATAAATATAGATACTAATTAGTTTGTTTGCTTCTTCTCCCTCTTCATAACAAATTTGTAATTATTTTACAGTCAGCTTTATCTCCATTTTGTTAAAATCTGCGCTATATATCTAAATTAAAAATTTATGATGCATCAAAACTATACTTTCTAAAAAGTTCTAGACTATTTATCTGACTATCTATCTCAGAATAAATATCTTTAGCATTAAATTAATTCTAACCTTATAATAGAATCTACTTAACTTGTCATTTGAGTTTACTGATATTTAAATATCCACAAGCCTCCAATATATTGCTCTTATCTCGGACTGCACCTTTTAGAAGAGTTTTATGTAATACTTTTTTAATCAAGTAAAGGGAAATTCTATTGTCTTTCTATTTATTAGGCTTATATTATTAGAGCGTAGTTATTGTTTGAAAAAAGTAGGAATCTTAGCATTAGATAATGTAAATATTTCATAATGCATTAGCTTAACTTGAATTAAAAACGAAAGTTGCGTCATCACCTTTATTTGACGTACCGATAAACTGCCGTTTAAGGTAAGATTTGTTGATTATTTAAAATTAAATGTAATTAACACAAAAATAGTAATGAAAGCTTTGTATTTTCAGTTTGGATATCATCCAAAAAATAAGATTTGGATTACTTTTAATATTTAAAAAGCTTAGTGAAAATTGAGATTCAAAAAGTTATTCTAAATTTAAAACCCTTAAGATTTTATTGGTAGCTTTGAGTAAAATACCTTAACAGGTTAAATAATGCAGAGTATTTATCAAAATTAGTTACATGGAAAATATAATTTGCATCAAATAATTTTATATTGAGTCATTTTTAAATTTGTTCCGTCATTACTCCTCAGAATTAATGAGATCATGACAAACTATTTTAGACTATTCTTTTGGCCCAGAAATGGCAATACTTATTTTAAAACCTTTAATTTTTTATGTAAATCTTTTATCCCACCCAAATCTACTTATTCTAAATTCCATTATATTTCAATCATATTACTACTCTCTTTATTTGGTTTATAATTAAGATTTTACTTGGTAGAATAATGTTTACTTGCTCTAAGTAAACTCATAAATATTATAATTTTTGGGGTTTAATTCTTAAATTTATTTCGCATTTTACTTTACTAAAAGTTGCGCACTATGCATATCTACTCTAAATAAATAAATCTTTGTTTGCTAAATTTGTCCTTTATATCATTAATAACAATTACAGCTGAGAGATTCTTCATATTATAACTTCATATATTTTATAATATCTTCTTCTATTACATTTCTATCAAATTTATTAATTTTTATAAGAAAATAACAATATGACAATTTTTTAAAGGCTTTCTTTGTTAATAAATAAATAAATAATTGCGTAAATTTTGCAATAGAAAAGCAAAAATTGAATCGATTTCATCCTACAAACTAATTTTAGATTAACATTCAAAGCTTTTCTTAAAAATTGAATTTTTACAGCCAAGCGAACAAATAAATAAATAATTATTTTGACTGTATTCAAATTTATAATCACAATATTAATGATTACATAAAGTTATTTAGACAAAGTTATCATATTTACAACTGAGGATAACATGTTTAGATTAAAAACATAATTTTTTGTCTAAATGCGCTTAAAAAAAGCAGACTAATAAATTTCAATTTAAGTATTTTAATAAAAATTTTTTATGTTTGATCACTGAGCATATTGAATATTTATTGATTTTTTTCAATAGTTTAATTACTTTTAATTGACAAGATAAATTCTTTAAAGCTTTTCCTAAAAGAGCTTAATTAAAATTTAGTAAAATGATAAATTACTTATTACTTGCATGCTTTAGTAATTGTGAAGTTGGCTCTAATCTCTTAACTTGGAATATATTTTGAAATTTATATATTGAAAATTTGAGATAATTTTTTGATTGATCAGTGAATGCATTCAAAATATTAATAAATTTGAGAAACTTCAATTTTGATTCTAAAAAAAAGAGGTTCAACCTTACGTCATACAAATAAAAGAAATCACCAGTTTTAAATATCTCTGAATTATTCTAACTTTTAAATTTTTTTCAGAAATATATTAATAGAAATTCATTTAAAAAACTCTATATTTAAAATTAGAAGTTAAATTTTTAGAAAGTGTATTTTTTTTATGACAACCCTACATATGACTAAATCAAATAAATTTTCAACGGCTTAAGTTTTTAAAATTGAAGTATTTTTCAAAGTCTAAATTTTAGATATGTTGTGCTGCGATATGAATCATTAAAACAATTAAAAAAAAATTATGCTCAGATGATTGCTTTGTTGATTGGTTGGGTACAAAAGATAGAAAGTGAATTTTTTTATATTTTTATTAAGGATTTAAATTGATTTGAAAACAATTTAGCAAAATGTTGCTCCAAAAGAGATTTGATTATTCAGTTTTCTTTTTTTATGCAAATTATATAGTGCACTTAAGGTGACAAAAAAATCAAAAATCAATCAATGATCTCATATCAAGTAAGACGTAAATAGATTTAATACGATATTATTAAGGTAGAATCAATAATTGATGATAATAATAATTTTTTATAATTTTTTTGAAGCGATAAATAACCGAATTATTTCAATTTATTAGCTTTTTGCTTTGTATTATGATGGCATGTTTTCTGTTTCAGCATTTAAAATGTACGTAATTTAAATTTTTGCTTGAATGTATTTGAACATCCAATACCATAATTAGATTAATTCAGTTATTCCAAGTTATTTCTCTGTCTAAATTATTATTGACTTAATAAGAATAGACTTTATCATTATTCTATTCAAAATACATTAAAATACACATATTAATCTTCTTGAGATTCATTACAATAATTATCACCTTCACAATCCATATTAAGTGTTCTCTTTATATCTTTTGAGGTCAATTAATAAAATAATGAATGATTGCTGCTATAACCAAATTTAAAGATTTTTGAACAGCTATCCTGATTTTGAATATATCGGTAAAAAGAGCCTTTTTTTGCATAAATACCACTTTCTTTCATTTTTATGGACACTTAACATTTGTTTTTGAAAAGTTGATATTTTCATTTCCAAAATTTAGTTATTCTTTTTAAGATATTAATTTTACTAAATAATTGCATTCTTTTACAAAATTTAGTGTGTCATTTTTTCTATTACTATCAACGAGAATGTAATGTTATAGTTTTATATCAGTGAATAAAGACAGTAATAAATAGATTTCTCAAAAATTTATCATAATTTTCAAGACTTGATGGATAATTTAATATGACATAATATAAGATTTATTATTTCAGAGTTAAGCTAAAAAAATATTTGAAATGAGCTGTTTAAACATAATTTCCTCCTTAAAAGAAGAAATCGACTGATCCATGGAAGTCAAGCTGCTTTGATCAATAAATAGAGGAGACATTACTGTCACTTTAGCTTTAATTAATGTAATAATTTAAAAGAAGAATTTCGGGTTAACTCTTTATAATAAACAAGTAGAATAGATAATAATTAGCAAAAAGGGAACAACAAAACTAAATTACTAGAAATTGAAGAAATTTAGAGCTAAAAACATAAATTATGAAAGGCTTCTTAGAAGGAAGAGAAGAATACTTGAAATATATTCTACTAAAATTAAGCTGGAAATCAAATTATCACTACTAAATGTATTTTATAAGGAAAGTTAAATTTTTTTTTACACTTTTATTAAAGTGCTAAAGGCAGTATTTGGAGAGTGGGGGGTGAGGTAAATTTGAAAAAAAATAAAATATAGTGCTAGCATTAAATTCTATCTCTGTCTGATGGCTAAAAGGCTTTTTCTAAAATATTTAAACAGGAAACTAGTGATCTCAGAACTCTGAGATAGAATTTTTGAGGAGGTAAATGGTGTGTAGTGAAGAGAAATGAGCCATTTTTGTAAATAAAAAATTTTTGAAGCAGGGGAAATAAATGAAGATAGAAGTAATGTATTAAGGGAGCAAAGTGATGCAAGGTACGCATAGAAATAATGTTTTATACTTTCAGATTTAAAAAGCATCAGTAAATCATTTGCAATGATAAGCTTAATGGCCTTGATCAATTATTTAATATTTGCGCTAACTTGCATTAAGTTTTTAAAAATAATACATAATAATGGGTTTTGTCTAAGGGGTTTGAATTGTGCTTTGTGCAAGTCGCAAATAATAATGGAGATGACGAATTAATAAAAAGTGTATTTAATATTACGATTCGTAATGGCGCAGTATTAACTAATTTTATAGACGTAAAGAAAAGGTATTAATTTACGTCACATTATCCCTTGATTTCTAAAAATAAATTTGATAATTAATTTAAATAACCACTCATAGAAGTAATTCAAAACAAACTATCTTGAAATCTAATAAAAAAATAGTCAAAAACAAAATCAAATTAAAAAAAACTCAAAAAAAAAAACAATCTTAATTTACCTGAGCAAAAATCAAAGGCTTAATTAAATAAATTCAAATCAATAACCCCCATTTAACACAATTTCCAATCTTACTTACACTCAATCATCAACTTTTACACTGACCAAAAAAAAATGAAAGTAATTGAAGACATCCTCAAAGAAGTAGACCAAGAAGTCCTTCGTAAGGCTCCCCATGCCCAACGTAAATACAACAAGATCACTGAAACATTGAGAGTCAAATTCCTCAATAAGATCTTTTAAGAAAATAAATCAATTAAAAAGGTAATTTAATTATTAAATTTATTATTTTTGTCATTAGAAATCACATCAAAAATGAAACTAGATTGATTTACTCACTTTAAAAAGTGGGTAATTCTCTCTAAAATCATTCTCCCTCCATGCAATCTGCACTAAAGATATACAAAGATTTATTTCTTTCTATTATCTTTTTGCTAGCTATTTTTATTTAATTGACTTGATTGCACTAAAAGTTTTTAATTAAATCATTTCTAATTATTAATTAAACAATTTTTACGCACGATTTACTAAATTTTCTTTTTAATTAAATTAAAGGCTGCTGAAGAATTGAACATTAATTACAGTTCTGCCAAAACAATTCTTACCATGCACAGAAAGAAATCCAAAAACGGTGGAAGTTCTCCTAGTTGTGCTGACTTAACCAACCCAGCTGCACTTAGCCAAGATTTTGCTGCAGCTTCTCAATAAGCTATGGCTCGTGCTCTTCCTCCTAAGCACCTCATTAAATAATCTTTCATGTCCACAGCCAGCAATTTATCTGAGCAAAAGGATTTCGAAGATTCCTGTTCCGATAATCACGATGAATTAAAGGGAAATAACAACAACATCATGAAGAAGTAACTCATCCAAAATAGAAACCTTGTTTTAGTAGCTCCCTAAGCTTCTAACAATATGCCTGTTAATCCCTTGAGCCAAATTCAATAAAAGAACACCTCAATCATCATCCCTCCTCCCCAACAACAATAGCCTGCTTTACAATAATCTGCTTAAATCCCCACTGCTATTTCTTAAAATTTATTACTTTAAATCTAATAATAATTCTAAGCTCAATAGCAATAATAACAACAATAGTAACAATAATTACAAAATACTTTACAATAATTATTGTTATTGTAACTTGCTTAAACCTAATAAGCTTAATAATAACCTGTCTAACCAGCTGCTGCCTTAAACCCCTTGGCAACTCTCCTCTTATAGTAATAATTGTTAGGCCAATTACCTCAAGCCACTGCTCCCTTACAATAAAAGTTCTTTTGAAAGGCAAAAGTTTGAATCTCTATGATGCTAACTGATAAGTTTATTTTAATCACCACCACCATATATTTATATAAAACAGAGTCATTTCTAATAATTTCTATCCTTTCAAAAAATAATTTACATCTTTCTAACTTAATGACCAGAAATATTACAACTTCTAATCTACCAACCTGTCTAAGGAAGTGAGTAACACTACAATGTCAAAGTCTACATTCGATTTAGTCAAATACTACTAACCATCTAAAACTAATTTAAATTTAAATTGATAGACAACCTTCTATTAAAAAAACTAGTCTCTCATCTTTTAAATTTCTTTCCTCTTAACTTATTTAAAAGCAGGAGGGAATTTTAAACCATTTTCCTTCTAATCACTTTATAATTAGACTACTTTATATAAAGAATATATAAATAAATAAATATTGAATAATGGGATAACATAACAAAAACCATATTAAATATTTTTATTAACAATTAACTAACTAAATAAATAAATTAATAATTGTATCATAAATTATCTAAATATTTTAATTCTTCTTTTTGTGTAAATCTAATTTTATAAAATTCCAAAAAATGTCCAAATTCCTTTTCAATTATTTTCCTTTTTTTTTCATGAAAATCCGTTTGTGAAATAGCTTTAACATAATTTCCAATTAATTTTGGCTTTCAAGCTGGAAATTCAATTTTCTGGTGTGATTGAAAGATTTGACTTTTACTTTCACCTATTTACTTTTATTCAATCCCATTGCGGCTTGTTAATTTTAAGTTATAGGAAAATCGCCTGTTAATAAAAATAGTAGCAACTATGCTGACTTACAAATTTTTCAATATCTAAAAAAAGAGATTCATCTATTTTAAAAGGTTTGATGATATGAAATGTCCCCAAATTATATAAAGAGTGAGACCGCCAAATAAATAGCTACCCAAATCAAAAGTTAATTAATAATTGTTAAGATAGTTCACAAGAAAGAAAGAAAAACTATAAATTATTGCAGAGTTAGTAATAAAATAGTGAAATTAAATTTATATTGTATCATTTTATCCAGCTTATAATACACAATTGACACACTAATAATTATATCACTATAAACTTATAACAATTGATTTTGATTTGTTACAATTTTTAAGTTATTATATCTTTCACTAAAAAAGGTTCAATTGTCTCATTATTAATTTCTCTTCTTCAAAAATGAAAATATTTGCAAATCTATGTTCCTTATTTATCCCTATTCTATCTAAAATTTTGTTTGATGCACTCTTCTATCTTTAATTTTTTTTTCTAATAATTATCTGTTAGTAAAAATTTACATCCTTTCCTATGTAAATCTTCTAATCGAAAATTATATTTCTGGTAAATAGTTATTAATTTTGATAATATATAAGTCTTATTTTTACTATTTTATCACACTTACACCAGCCAATATTCTTTTGTGATATTAAGTTTTAACTCTAATGAGACGTTCTCATTCGCAAAGCTATAACATATCTAATTAGCCTGGCACGGCATAAAAAGACAAATTAGATTATTTCAAAGAGACTACATCTCTGCGTAAAAAATATTTAGAGACGCAGGCACAAAATGCTGATAAACTCAAGCAATCGATATCCTAGGTTTTAGATTATAATGATCCTAAAGTTATTTAGTCTTTTGCTCAGCTTAAAGCTGCTTCTAAAGTTACTGATATTGACGCTATCAAAAGCTAGAAGTTTCGCTTTAAAGGAAAATATCCTAGCCTAACTGCAAGTAAACCACATAAACAATAGTTTATTTAAAAAGGATATACAATACTAGAATTATTATTTACACATAGATAGAATTTTATATTTTAATGTAATTAAATTAGTTAGGGCTGCTTCAACATAAAAAGAAAGACAAACTTTGAACGGATTCGATACTACTTCCTGGCAAAAAAATAATAATACAACCAGAGAAGGACTTGCTTATTCGAAGACTTTTGACGAATAAGAAGAAAGGGCGCAAACTGCTCATTTGCGATTATCTGGATAATAAAAAAAGGATTTTGATAAACAAAAAGTAATTAAAATTTTTCTTTTACAAGCTATTATTTTTAAGAAAGACTACTTAATTACTTGCTAACAAATTTCCCTTATATGTAGGTAAAGTAGGAATATCAAGTTAAAGGGTCTTTCTAAATCAATAATTTATTCGTTAACAAACATAATTATTTTAAGTAGATTTCAAATTTATTTAATATTTATTTTGAATTAATTTTAGACCAAGTTGAGAGAAAACATTACTAGAATTTAGTAAGAAATAAGAGATGATGAAAATCAAGATGAAAGCGATTGCAAAAGCAATTCTGTCATGGCTCAAAAGCAATCAATTGAGCAGCTCAAGCTCTATATTGAAACATTCAGATTGAGTTGCAAGTAGACTTTTCACTAAAGCAATTATTAAATCAAAAAACTTTTTATATTTGTCATCACTTTTTATTTGAAAACTGCGAAGTTTGCATATTAACAAATAACTAAAAACGCTGCTTGAATTCACCCCAGCCAACAATAAATTTAAGTTTTCAAAAGTGATTCTTAAGCAAAAAAAAGCGCTTTTACATGCAAATAGAGTAACAAGCCTAAAGAAAGAAATCATTCTTTTACCTTTATTTACACTCTTTCTTACATAAAATTATTTTTATTTCATTTAATAGGGTCGATTGTTCTTATCCTCAAGAAATGCTTTATGTGCTGGATAAGCTAAAGAGTTATATTTTTTTTCACTGGAAGTCGTCATTAGATTTAAAAGAGGATATTTTACAAATCACTACTAATAAGCATATAAGTATACGTTTTTTGCTTAACAAATAAATAATCTATTTCAAAGGATATATCAAAGGATGGATAGAATAAATTTGATTAACCCTCATCCAGCTAGCTACACACTTTACACTTTTCATCATAATACAAACAAAAATTTTAGCCTCTAAGCTATAAAATTTATCAAAGAAGGTTCTTGATGAAGTTGGTTTAGGAATATTTCACATATTCAAAAATAAAATTCTATCCTAAAATATATTCGATATTTAAATTTATTTCAATATTGTTTTTAATTAATAATTTCTATTTTATAAATTTAAATTAAAAAGAGAATTTCTTTCTGTGGGTTCAGCCCTACCATTTTCCTTACAACGATGTGTGCAGAAAGCTTTTAGAAGAAATAATATCTCTGAATGGCGAACATCAAAATTAAGTAGAATTACTCAAAGACAAAATCAAAGGTAATAAAAATTTATTTAGATTTTAAATTTAAACTGTTAATCTATGATTTTTTCATTCTGAATGCATGTGACATACACTGGTTCAATAATTATTGAATCTGATGACGAATCTGGTGACGATTTTTTTAAAGAGATAAATAGGATTTTGTTGCAAGACAAATAAACATGCATAATATCAAACAAAAATTTATTGGACATTGCGCGATATAAATCATCTATATCAATTTAAAAGAGTTTTCATAAATCGACTTTGTTTGATTGCTGTGTTAAATCAAGCATTCTTATAACATTTTTTTCGTTCCTTTGTCATCAAAAAATTTATATTTCATACATAAATCCTTTTTAATTATTATTATTATTTTCAAAACTTTGTCCTATCATAATTTTGCTTACATTGCAATCTTTACTTGTTTATAAATTGCTAAAAATAGCTTTTACTTTATTTATATTTTTTTGAGTTCATCAAGTTGCAAACATGTTATTAAAATTTGAATTGCTAGGACTTACTTTCAATTTGAAAAAAATGTATTGCTTTTTTTAAATAGCTTTATGTTTTATCATCAAAAGAGCTGAATGAGGTAGGGAATGGAATGAAGTAGAAATTAGAATTAATAAAGAAGAATATAATCTATCACAAAGAAAAGGGAATTACTATTTAAGGTGATACCTCTACTTTATTTAAATATGATGCTTACGAAGAGGAGATCAACCAGCTAAAAGAGGTCTAACTCAAGCTGGAGAAGCACATCAATACGCTAAACGAAGAAATATTTTAATTGAAGGAAGACATACTTTCTAAAGATAACAAAATTAAAAGATAAGAAACTTAAATTGAGATTCTGAAAAGAAATGTAAAGAATTTAGAAGAACAAATATAAGCCAAAGAAAAGAATAATGCTGAGAGACAAAAATTTCTATAGCAAGAAAAAGCTAAATTATTGAACGATTTAAATCAATTTTCTGACAATATTGACGAATTATTTTAGGAAATCAAAGATGAATTCAGTTAAGAATCCTTAAAACTAAAGGATACTCCATAAATGGAGTTTTTCAGAAAAATATTTGTAGCACACAATCTAAATTTTGAAGATGTTTATAGGTAAAATCTTAAAACTTCTATTTAAAAATAGCTTTAAAAGTACTAGCTAAAAAAAGCTTTCATTTAAACCAGACCTATGATTTATTAATGGCATATTTATATAATTCCATTTTAATAAAATTTTGATAGAATCAATCAAAATTATTAACTCTTGCTTAACTGCTTAATGTAAAGCTATTTTTAAGCTCATCTATTACACTTAAATATTTAACAAAATTTTACACTGAAATCAATAAATTAATTAATAAGCATAAAGCGTACAAACATATTTATTATTTTAATTAGATAATTAATTAAATTTAGTTAATCTCTAAATACTCATTACTCTCTTTTAATTACTTTTGTTCTTCACAAACAATCATTAGATCTACTTTTTTCCAGTTCCATCATTAGAACTTATATTAATTTTCAATAAATAAATCTAACACTAACTAACTAGCTATTTATTGCTTTATTTCTGTGAAATGAATCAAATATAAAACCCTTTTGTACTACTTAGTTAATTTTCATTATATTAAATTAATCTAGGGATGTTCATAATGTCTACACCATGTCAAGTAAGGACCTTCTAAAGAAACTTGTGTAGTATTTTTCTAGTCTGCTGGAGTGGAAAGCGGATTTAATGAACGTTATAATGAGCAATTCAGATTTTGACAAAAATTTATCTTTTTAGAATAATTATTATTAGAATACTTCTAGTCTATAACATATTCCCTAAAGCCAAAATAACAAAATTTCTACTACCTCATAGAGTTTCAATAAAGCACATGGATCTTAAAAGATAGTAAAGCATGTGCAATAGTATCCTAAAGATAATGAGAGCGATGGATAGTTCTAACACAACTAAGAATTGATAGAGAGAAAAAGAATAGAATAATAACAAAATTTGGTTCTATTTTAGCTGAAATAAATACTTTTGAGATAATACACTAACTATTGATAGTATTTAATATACTTAATAGCAATAATGTGACAGATTAACGTTGTAAGCAAATAAATAGTACTTAATTTTTAGGCAATTATTCAAATTATTGAGTAAATATCAACCTCTTAAAATTTAAATCTTTTCAATTTATGACGTTAATTTTTTTTATTTATTGACGGAATCAACATAATATTAGATCATTAAATCCTTTAATAAAAATGATTGATAGATAGATAACATGCATTACCTTCTAAATATAAGCATATTATTTACTAGCCATTTCAGTTTTTATTTTTTTTATTTAAAAATTATATAAAACTCATTTACATAATTAAAAAACAAACAAACATCTCAGGTAATTTGTTTAAATACCTTCTAAATATTAACCAAACAAAATTAAATCTATTTTATAAATTTCTTCCCAAAATTAAAATACAAATTAAAAAATAAAATGTTAATCCTTATAGTTTGTACAACAAATGTTCTAATCTCTCCATTTTTATAATTTTTCATATTATTTACTGTCCATTATAATTATTTTTAATAGTTAAACATAACGAATACTACTTCTATTTGAATTTTACAAAAAAAATTACAATTTTTAAGATGTTCTCATTAAAAAATTTTAAATCTATCTCATATTTAAATACTCAACTCTTGATAAATTTAGGGTTTTTAAATAAAATTATTGTAAATTAAATTATTAAAAAAGTAATTCTGTTCTTTATTTTAAAAGATTTTTTAATTTTAATTAATTTAAATTTTACTATTTTAAATTAAAACAGCATCAAAAATAAAATTTAATAGTCATTAAATCTTACTAAGTGCTTTTGTTTAATTTCGATTTTTAAATTTAATAAATATACTTTTATTTTTTTATAATTAATTCTATTTAGTTATATAAAAACAAGATTAAGAAAATTTTTAATAGGTGTAATCAATATCAATAGTTTTGAATAAAGTATTTATTGCTATTAAATGTATTTCTAAAAATTTTGTTAATGTTTTTCAAATTTTTTTGTTATATTTTTATCTTTTTTTCTTTTAAAACTTTTAGATTTTAATTGAGTTAAATTATTATTAAATTATTTAAATTTAAATTAATTCAACATTTTGAGATAAAATCTACTCTATAAATATCTATTTCTGAACAAAATGTTGTAAATTATTACTTAATAGATTTTATTGAAAGTTATTATAATTTATTATTATTTCATTTTATAAATTTGATTTAATATGTCCTATATGTTTTATCAAAAATATAAACATTTTTCAAAACTATGTTATAAATGACAGTTTAGAATTTGAAAATTCAATAGTACATATAATATAAATATCTTAAATTAAATTTTATTATTTTTTTTTTTAGATCATTTAAAATTTTTAAAATAATTAATTTATGAATAGAAGACTTAAATAAAAGGTTATTCTAAAAGATAATTAATTTGTATACAAAATTTTTTGAATAAAATAGCATTTTTTATATATTTATAAAAAATAATTAAATATTGAATTGTATTCTATGTAATATTTAAGGATTTGTATTCTTAAAAATAAATTTAATTTACAAACCAAATTATTATTTCTAAATCTTCTTTAATTTTTTTATTGGCTTTCTAAAATTTAATAAAATTAAAATACTAATATAATAATAGTAAAACTCTAAAAATATAAAATATAAATTATCTAAATAATCTGGAAATAAACAAATATATTTATGTTTGATAATATTAACTTTAAAAAAAAAGTGTTTGAACCTAATAAAATTACATATTTTTTAAGTAATTAATAATGAATTTTCTCATTAATTAATTTCATTTAAATATTCTAATCAAAAGCATTTTAATTTAAATGATAAAAAGAAAAAAAGATTCTTAAAATTTATTATTTAGCTTGAAAAACAGCATTCGCCTATTTGTTAGCTTATTTAAAAAGAAGAACAATTTTTCTATTTTAAAAAGAAATGTTAAACTATTTAGAAAATTTTTTCTTAATATTATTAATTAGAGTAAACTTATTATTATCATTTTTTAATGAAATAAATATATTTTTTTATAACATTTAATATTTAATTTATAGTTTTTACTATTTAAATTAAAGGTTTATAAAGAATATTGAAATAAATTAATATTTTAACTTTATTCTATCAATCTTTTTACCAATAGATATTGATTAGATATTTTAATTTAAAAATTCAAAATATTTACATACCAAAATATAATGAATCATTTTTCTGAAAATTATACTAGACTAGTGGTAAATAGTTATGTATTAACAAAAATATACTTCAAAGTCAGAAATATTTTTAAGTTTATATTTAGTGAGTTATATAATTTAATTGATAAGTAACAAATTAATCATGATTTAACTTAAATAAAAAATGTATATTTAAAACACATAACACTAAATAGAGTCATTTAAAAATAAATTATTTTGATGATTTAGATGTTGAATAAAATAACATAAAAATATTATACTTTTGAATAAAAGAATATTTTTTTATTTTCCAAGATTAGAAAAATTTAATAATATTAACATAATACTAATTGAATAAATTTAATGAATAGAATTTATTAAAATTATATTTTATTTTAATGTTCTCTTTATGAATTTAAAACACTTAAATTGTAGAAAAAAAATATAATAATAATTTGGGTTTGAGCAATTTGTTTCCTTGTAAAAAATGTAAATAATAAATTATAAAGAACTAATAAAATACGATATAAGATTTACAGTTGATGTAAGAAATTTTTTTAATTAAATATCGATTTATCGTATTTATCAGAAATTATTCAGATTTTACTTTATATGTGTTACATGTTTAACAAGAAAATTTATTCCCTAAAAAAATACGGGTAATTTAAATAACTTAATTTCGAAGTAGACATATTTATTACAATAAAATAAAATTAGTATAAATAAATAGATAGATAATTTTGGAATAATTAATTTTATTAAAAAAAATATTTAAAAATAAAAATTTTTTGCTGTAAAATATTTAAAAATAAAAATTTTTTGCTGTAAAATATTATAAAAGATATCTAAAATGTAAGGTTAAAAAAAGATATTGGTACCTCTTGCTCCATGCTTTGAAGAAATAGAAGCAGTTACTGTTATTGATTTATTCCGTCGTATAGGAGCAAATATTATAGTTGCATCTATCTTGAATAAAAGTGAGGGTTTAGTCGTTAAAGGTGCTAATGGAATATTAATAATATGTGATAAAAACTTAGAAGAAGTGATTGACGAAGACTTTGATATGATTGTCTGTCCAGGTGGTATGCCTGGTGCTTAGTATTTAAGTGACTGCTAAATTTTAATTTAGAAATTAAAGAAATAAAAAGAATAAGATAAATATTATGCAGCTATTTGTGCTGCACCTTTTGTTATTTTCGAAAAACACGGTTTCTTAAATAGTTAGGTTGCAGGAACTTGCCATCCTGGATTTGCTGATAAGTTATCAAATAAATCTTAAGCAAATCTAGATGTAGTTGTTTCGGGTAAGTGTATCACTTCTAAAAGTGCAGGAACTGCTATGGATTTCGGACTTTAGCTTCTAAAATTGCTTTATCCAGAGTAATAAGTTCAGGATGTCCTAAAGAAGCTAGTATATACTAAATGAATCATCAAAAATAAAATAATTTAATATAATTCTTATGGAATTTTATATTTATAGTAATCGCTTTTTGTTATATTAAGTTGACCTAATTTGAAAAAAATTAATTCTACATTAAAATTTTAGAAAATTTGTTTTAAATAACTAAATTTGGTAGTTTTGAATTATTTTGTTTCATTTCTGATTTTTTTATTATATTATTTTCTTAAATTTTTACATAAATTAATAGAAAATATCCTTTTTTAAATAATGCTAGCAAATTCTATTAATTGTGAAAAATAGTAAATCATTTTAAGATAATTTATTTATAAATTTTTTTATTTTGAAGAAATTGATTTGATTTTGTCACATTTTTGAAACCAAAGTTTATTTTTACTATCAAAGGACAATTAATTGTACAATATGAAACTAATGTTGAAAAGTTTGATGTTTTATAGCAATTTACTATAAATAAATTTCTTACCTTTATCAAGATAAATAAGTAAAATATCTCTATAGAATAGGATATTTAAAGAAGCTGTTTATAAATGTTCAAAAAATTGAAAAGATCTTAACAAAAAATCTTCAATAAATTAATAAAAAAATTCATTAATAAAAATATTTATATATTTTATAATTTAAAGGATTAAATAGATCAAATTAATATCTCAAATATATATTAGTAAACTTAAAAATGGAAGATAAAAAAAGAATTTTAGTTCCTTTAGCTCCAAGCTTTGAGGAAATAGAAGCAATTACTGTGATTGATTTGTTTCGTCGTATTGGTGCAGATGTTACAGTTGCATCTATTTTAAATAAAAATGAAGGATTGGTAGTCAAAGGTGCAAATGGTATACAAGTTGTTTGTGATAGACACTTAGATGAAGTAGTTAATTAGGATTTTGATATGATTGCATGTCCAGGAGGAATGCCAGGTGCATAGCATTTGAGCGATTGCTAGATTCTCATTGAAAGATTAAAGAAATAGAGGGAATAAGATAAATATTATGCTGCAATATGTGCTGCTCCTTATGTTATATTTGAAAAACATGGATTCTTAAATAGTTAAATTGCTGGAACTTGCCATCCTGGATATGCTGATAAACTTTCTAATAAGTCCAAAGTTGATTAAGAAGTTGTCGTTACAGGTAAATGCGTGACTTCTAAGAGTGCAGGAACAGCTATGGACTTTGGGCTTTAGCTTCTTAGATTACTATATTCTGAATAAAAAGTTCTTGAGGTATTAAAAAAGCTAGCTTATAGAAAATGATGAGTGAAAGAAGATTTGATTGACACATTAATTAGCATTAATACAAACTAGGACTTAATTAAAAAAAATATATAAATCCTATTCATAAGATAGTAGATTTGTTTATATATTTTTTATAAAATTTTAAACTCTATTAAATATCTTGATGCATAAATTGTTAATTAGTTATTTAGATTTCTATCTAATATTAATTATCAGAAAGATTCTCAATTTTTTGTGCTGATGAAAACCAATTTATTGTAATTAAAAAATAAACATAGAAGTTGACTTTAAATAAATTTTAGAACTATTTTCTAACTTTGTTTGTAATTTTCTGATCAATTGTTTTCATAATTGAAATATTTTTTCAAAACCTCCTTTTATGAATGAAAATATTTGTGATATTTTTATAAAATTTTAAAAATTTGTAGAAAATTAAATAAAATTATGTATATTAAATAATTTCAACTTTAATTTAAAAAAACTAAAAATATAAAATTGTAAATAATAAATCTATTATAAAAATAAATCAATTTATTTTAAACAATAAATTTAAATTATATAAAATATTAATTTATTATATAGCTTATTCAATAATTAAATTCTTTCATATCAGCGTTTGCAAGAATTTAAATCCTTGAAAAGCTATAAATAATACATTTTAATGTTATTTCAAGTTTTTTATTAAAAAAATAGAATTTTTATTT